>CM061142.1:611867484-612297230 GCA_030789695.1 Scilla litardierei
GGAAAAGGGAAATTGGATAAGAGATATCTATATTATAAAAGAGGGATGTTATCAAGAGAAATTGGATAAGAGATATCTATATTATAAAAGAGGGATGTTATCAAGAGAAATTGGATAAGAGATATTGGACAAGAGAAATTGGATAAGAGATATCTATATTATAAGAAAGGGATGTTATCAAGAGAGATTGGATAAGAGATATCTATATTATAAAAGAGGGATGTTATCAAGAGAAATTGGATAAGAGATATTGGAAAAGAGAAATTGGATAAGAGATATCTATATTATAAAAGAGGGATGTTATCAAGAGAGATTGGATAAGAGATATTGGACATGAGAAATTGGATAAGAGATATCTATATTATAAAAGATGGATGTTATCAAGAGAAATTGGATTAGAGATATTGGACAAGATAAATTGGATAAGAGATATCTATATTATAAAAGAGGGATGTTATCAAGAGAAATTGAATAAGAGACATTGGACAATAGAAATTGGATAAGAGTGATGTTATCAAAAGAAATTGGATAAGAGATATCTATATTACAAACGAGAGATGTTATCAAAAGAAATTGGATAAGAGATATTGGACAAGAGAAATTGGATAAGGGATATTTATTATATAAAAGATGGATGTTATCAAGAGAAATTGATAAGAGAATTTGGACATGAGAAATTGGATAAGAGAATTTGGATATCTATTATATAAAACAGGGAAATTGAATAAGAGAAAATATAAGAGATGAGATTTTGAGGGATAAAAGAGGAGGTGGGGAATTTTGCATATACAACCCCGGTTTTTGTATTTTTGCCTATGGACCCTCCCCCCACACACACCCACACTTTTTATTCTCACCCGTTCCGGCCATTTTTTTCCAGTTCTATGAAGATTTTGAATCTTATCCTACTAGGACAAAGCTTTGTCATACGTGGAAAGTTTGTCCTTGGTGGTAATGACAATTTTGGGGGGACTTAAATTTTGGGGGAAAACTTAAATTTGGGGGGAAACTTGAAATTTTCTGGGAAAACTTGAAATTTGGGGGAACTTGAAATTTGTGGGGGAGAAAAACTCAGCCATTAAATTAACCGTGCCCTATGGGCACGGGTAATGACTAGTATATATATATACATATGCATATATATATATATATATATATACATATGCATATACATATATATATATATACATATGCATATACATATATATATATATATATATATATATATATATATATATATATATATACATACATATCTATATTAGTTGGGCTTGGGATGAGTTGTGCTTGCCCAAACAGGAGGGTGGTGTTGGATTAAGAAGGTTTACTGAATTGAGTACTGCGTTTGGCATAAATTTAACATGGCGTATGCTCACTCATGGTGGGATTTGGGCTACCTATATGAGGAATCAGTACATGAGTACAAAAGGTTTATTTTTGGCTAAGGCTCACCCCATGCAGTCTGGTACCTGGAAGTTCATTTTAAGCTGTCGTGAGTCCACTAAAAAGCTCATCAAACGCAATATCAGGGATGGGTCTACTACTCTTTTCTGGGTTGATAATTGGCTTCCTGGTGGCCCTCTTTGTGACACTCATAATGTGCCTGAGGGGGAGGAGGGGAAAATGGTCAGTGATTATTGGGCTGAAGGGAGATGGGTGGACAATAGCATTCTTACCCCTGTTCGTCATCTTATTGACACTGTTTCTCTGATTTCTGGTGATGATTCTTGGTCCTGGGTTTCTAAGAGTCCTACTCTATGTAATGCCTGGAATGGATCTCGGATTCTTAGGCCGTTATTTCCTTATTACAAAGTGGTTTGGTTCCAGGGGCATATTCCCAAGATGGCTATCACATTACTGCGAGCTTTCCACGGGAAACTTCTAACCCGTGACAAGCTCGTACAATGGGGAGTGCCCACTTCACCTCTTTGTGTTCTTTGTTCTGACAATATTCATGAAAACATGGCTCATATATTTTTTGAATGTAGTTATTCTAACTACATTCTTTGCAGGAGCTTTCTTAAATTGGGAATTACTTCATCTTTACCTAACTCTTTGGCTGGAATTGGAGATTTGATCCTCTCTCACTTCCATAGGGAGACGAACCTTGGGAGGCTGGCTAAGACTGTGCTGGCTGTGATGACCTGGCATATATGGAGGGAGAGAAACAGGAGAATCTTTGAGGGTAGTAAGCAGATTCGCACCGTGCTTTTTGAGAGCATTGCCGAGGATACCAGAATTGCTTTGAGACATGTGGAGTGGGACCAGGATGATATCTCCCCCCTCTCTAACTGGGGTTTCCCTGTGTAGATTGTTTGTGTATGTAATCTTTGTTTTCTTCTTTGGCTCCTGGGTAGCGGAAGGTGCCTTGTAGATGTGGGGGTAACGGGCGCCTGTGCCCTTACCTCGCTCTACTCGCATCCTTCTTCCGCCTTTGAGTCCTGTATTATTTTCATTGATTCAATAAAGATAAAGCATATTCTCCAAAAAAAATACATATCTATATTATAAGAGAGTGATGTTATCAAGAGAAATTGGATAAGAGATATTGGAAAGGAGAAATTGGATAAGAGATATCTATATTATAAAAGAGGGATGTTATCAAGAGAAATTGGATAATAGATATTGGAAAAGAGAAATTGGATAAGAGATATCTATTATACATTTGACAACGTTTTTTGAATTCTAGGGCTGACTAGGATAAGATAAAAAGTGGATGAGATTTAATCTTGGTAAATCAATGGTTGAGATTTGATTTTGTGAAAATTTTGATGAAAAAAGTGTCTTGGGAACCAAAACTTTGAAATTAGAAGTGTCTTGGGAAAGAATGTGGAGATTAAATTTGGGGGAAAAGTGCTTTGGGAACCTAAACTTTAAAATTAGAAGTGCCTTGGAAAAGATTGTGAAGATTAAATATGGGGGAAAAAGTGCCTTGGAAACCTAAACTATGAAATTAAAAGTGCATTGGGAAAGATTGTGTAGAAGCATGATCTATTAAATTAAACAAAATAAAAAATTTAATGTAAAACAATTTAGCGGAACAAACAAATTATTGTAAAAATACCCTGAGGTTTGTTGTTCCGAATTTAGCGGAACAACAAATTATTATAAAAATACCCTAAGGTTTGTTGTTCCGCGGCCGCGCCGAATTTGTTGTTAGACGCCTAATTTGTTGTTCCACGCCGAAGGCGCCCGCGCCGAATTTGTTGTTCTGCGCCGAAAACACTCGCGCCGAAGATGCACGTGCCACTAAATATTTTACGCTAATTTATTGTTCCACGGGGGAAATCTTAAATGATCCGTGCCCGCGGGCACGGGTTATGACTAGTATATATATACACACACACACACACATATATATACATATACATATACATATACATATATATATCTTTTAAAGCCAAATGACTAATCACTACCCATCTCTACGAAAAGCAGTATATTATCCTTCCAAGTTGAAGGACTAGTTGATATACTTGTTGTATTTATTGTGTGCTACAAAATTCAACAATGCACAATGAAGCAGGGCCCACTATTTACTGTGGATGTTGGGGGGTCTTAAATGCTTTAGGCAGCCAAGTGGGTGGTCGATTATGAGAGGAATTAAGAGGTCTGCTGCCATTCAATTCTTAGTTGGGAAGCAGCTGCATTCTCTTAGGTGTGTGAGCTGCGGTTTTGGTATTTTGGGGCCGAGAGCCGAGTGCTTCCCATTTCCAAAGAGCTAAGATGTAACGACCTGCTCTCAGGGGGCCCGTTACTTATTTGATTTATTTGCAGGCCTGCAGATTACCAGTGAAACCAATATAGCCGTGATGCAGAGATAAACAATAATACTCAAACCAGCTTACATTATTACAGTCCATAATTACAACAACAAACAGCACTCTCTCACCAAATACATGGAAGTAAAGTACAGAAGGAAAATACATAGAAAGTTCATCACACATACACTTTAAATCTGAAAGGCGACAGTCTCAGGATCGAGCTATGGCTCTGTGAACTCAGAAGTGCCTGTGTCAACCTGTGCTGCGTCTGCGGTGCTACGAAGATGGAACCGTAGGTAAGTCACAACAATTCTAAATATAGAAAAGAAGCAGTGCACAAGTATGACAAAAAGTAACTATGTACAAGCAAACCAGAGTGAAAAGTAAAGTACTGAGTAACAACTGTAAATAACTGAAAAGTAAACAGAACTGAAAGGAGAGAACAAACTGTACTGTGGTAGTGCAAGTGTAAAGCAGGCTAAGCAAGTGAAGCATGCTATTGCTGTAACTATAAGTACGACAAGTAAAGTACTGGTGACTGTACAAGTGTGGTAAGTAAAGTGCAGGTAATTCATAAAGCAAAAAGGTGGTCGTGCAAGTACGAAAAGTAACGTATAAGAGTAAATACGTTGATAACAATGGTGAGACTAGCAGGATGAATTGTAACGATAATAAGCATGCAAAGTACTGAATAAGACGTACAATCAATGGTTATTTTAGTGTGGCAGTAATTAACTAATCTATGTGATGTGACTCATGTAGAAAAGCATAATATGCAACCATGTGTCACCTCTATTGCCACTGAAAGCAAATCCTAGGGGTCAACCACAACATACTTTGAAAATGAGACGAGAGGAGACGAGAGAGTGTGACTCTGGTCATAACTCCCACACTTTCTCTACGATGAGTTACCCCAAACCCCAGTGTCGTGTGTATCGAATAAATGCTTTCTTACGAGATATTCCTTTAGACATTTCACGAGATATTCCACAAGATATTCCACAAGACATTCCACGAGATATTCCATAAAACATCCCACAAAATGTACCACATGATGTTATTAGTTCCTTGCTTACGATGATAGTTAAACTAGGTTCACTGGTCGACTTTCTTAAAGTAAAGCAAGGTGGATGCTAATAAATTTGAGGATAAAGTCAAGTCCAACAAACATGGAACACAAAAATTGTTGTTTTAAAAGTTCGTACGATCAATAGGTGTCCCAAGATCATTTATAAAATCCTAAGCTCATACGAGCACACTCATCTAATTTTCTAAATCAAGAATTTACTGTGACTTACCGATCTGGAGGTGGTGGCAGTGGGCTGAGACGTGATCTAGTGCTTCCAAGTGAGCTGGTGCACGAGAATTGATATCTGCAAACACCAGAAATAATATGTTAAAGAATACACCTTTTTCTATTTATTTACCTTAATCGTTTTGATTTTTTAAAACCAATTGAAACTGTGTCGAACATCGTTCTAAATTTTTATATATGCTAGATATGATGAAAATAATTTTACTGCAGGAGGAAATATTTTTAGGAGCTTCTGGCAATTTTTGCATTTTTAAAAGCTTAAAATCAATTTAAAAACTAATTTTAATTAAGTAATATGTTTATTCAACAATTTCTTCTGGGTGTAATACATATCGGAATGGTTCAAGTGAGCTTTCAAAACGACTGTTTCATAGAGTGTTACAACATTTATTTTTATCAACTATCAGTTTACGTGAAAATAAGAAGTTACAGATTTTTAAGTGAAAACGACGTATTTAAGTTTTAGGGTTACAAATTTATTCTGAAAAAACTAAGCAACTGATTGGGATGAAACCAGTGCCATTGGATCTAGAATGTCATTTCTAATTTTCTGGAGTTGGCTTTGCATTTTTCTGGCTCTATATTATTTTACTATGAATTTTAAACCAATAAAACCGATTTATATCTACATATACGCGTATTTATAAGAGTATATACGTACTTATACATATTAAAACTAATAAACTTTGAAAAATCATAACTTAAAAACTAAGTATCGGATTGAGACAAAACTGGCGCCTACACGTTCGTGACGAAGGCACGGATCTTCTAGTGGTATCAGTTGCTTCGTCCGATACCTATATCAAAAATTCATTATTCATATTTATAAAAAACTTATATTATTAAGGATTTAATGTAGAAAGGGTGGCACCGATCCATTGGATCAGGTGCTTAGACACAAAAAGGTGGGAAGTACAAGTCCCCACATGGGCTTGTACTCGTGGGGCCCCACCTTTTTGTGTCTTGCACCTGATCCAATGGATCAGGTACCATCTGCTCTACATTAATCCCTATTATTAATATACAGTTTACTTTACTGTGCTTTCTTCTCTTTCGTTAAACCCAGTTTTGTTTTTTGGGTTGCGTCTGTTGCTCCTTGCACACGCTGTGCGTGTGCAGAGAGCGTCGGTCAGGAGGAGGGGCAATCTCCGGTCAAAGGGTCTCCGGTTAAAGGGGAGGCATAAGTTCGGTGGTGGCCGGCCGGTGGTAGAGCTCTAGCGAGCAGAGGCGGCGAAAACGCCCAGGTTCGTTTTGCGTTCATTCTTCGTTCCCAATGGTGTGTTCATTGGAGGGGGAGGTTCTTCGGTGTCGTGGCAGTGGGGCGACTCGGTGGAGTCGACGGTGGGCTGCGGTGTGGTCCGGCGGCAAGGGGAGGGTGGCTTGCACTTTGTCGAAGGACATGGTCGTGTTTTGATGGAGTGCTCGGGGCTCCTTTCGTCGATGTCGGGGCAAGCTCGTTGGTGGAGCTTCCTTGAGTTGGGTGTCGAGGTCGCCATGGTGGAGAACAACGGAGGGAGGCTCGGTGGTTGCATGGCCGAGGAGAGGGACAAGACGGGGCAAAGCATGGGTTGAGGGCCTTGGTCTGTTGTGAACAAGAGGATGTAGAATGAGTGTATATATAATACATTCATACTAATTGTTAAACACTTTTCATTTAATATGGTAGTATTCGGAGTGCACGAGTTCCTCGTGGGCTACTACCGACAGGAGATATGTAAGTAGTTAGGACAATTAATTAGGGTAAGTAATTAAGTTAATTACTAAGTGTAATTAGTAAATAGTTAGGTAGTAAAAGTGAAAAAGTCATTAGTGAAAGTAATGAGTAAAATCGGGGAAAATACAATCCGTTTTTGCATACGACTTCGAAAATTTACGAAAATATAGTCACATGATCGTATCGTCGCGAGGATCACGAATACAAGATCCATTTTGGGGTTTGAGCTACAACGATACCAGTTTCAGGCCAAAACTTTTAGGATGTGGGCTTGTGGGTTCTTTATTGATTTGACTTCAAAAAATTACGAAATTAATATGGGGAGCCCTAAATGATCATAGAATGATACTGTAGCTGTTTGAAAATGTTTTGATGATGTTTATATAGAAAATTAATTCATTAAGCCAAAACAGTAATAATTGAAAATGAATTTTTTTCAAAATTGTTTAGAGGAATTTGATAAAACTCGAACTTACTGAAATACACTATAACTACTCTAATGCTTCAAAATATTTTTATAAAAATTTTAAAATCACTTTAAACTCCTGATCAACCACTATAAAATACGTTTTAAAAATGAAAATACGTTAAATACATAATTAAATGTTTTGAAAAAATACGAGTCGTTACATTCTACCCTCTTTAAAATAATTCCATCCTCGGAATTTCTCGAACTAAACAATAGATGTTATGAAAAAGCTCAAGCAAATAAAATGATAAAATGATAGTGATATAATAAATCAGGTTGTAAATAACATGAATAATGTGATATCATAGCATCAAGAAAACAAGAGATGTCATGTATGAATACATACTATTGATATCACCAAAGCTTCTATAGCTAATCTCAGGACTAGTAGTATCATAATACGTTGATGTAATGGTATTTGCAAATGAATGAGTATAATATTAAAAGCAGTAACCCATACCACCAATTGCTTGTTGATGGATTCGACATCTTTTGTGATCATTGTGTAGGTTTGTCGTCTCGGTGGTGGAGCTTTGTAGAGGAATATGCCCTCGGATCATTTGTATTTGATGCAAATGAAAATTTAAGCCTAGATAGGGACTAATTTGCATATGATGCAAAAGAGATTAAATGTGTCTTAAATTGTTTAAGACTATATTTAATTAAATAAACGCGTTGAAAAGGTTACCTAGATGACGGGATCGTCCCGTTCTAAACGCAGGTTCAAACCGCGTCAAAAACGGAGTCCAAATGCACAAGTTATAGCCAAAACAAGTCAGCCCAAACTGTTGGGCTGAAACCAGCGAAAATGGAGGCCCACCAAGCCCGAATTTTCTGGTTAGGGTTTTTTGAAACCTGGGATTTTCTTGACGGCTACGTTTCTATGAGAAGCATGACTTTTGGCTAACTTTGGACAATTGTTTGAAGGGTCAAACGGACTCGGATTGACGAGCCGTTTTTTCCTACGCGTTCACCGTTGAACCCCCTTCGTATTGATAGGTTGTATCAATCATGAAGTTCAACGGTGAGGGAGTTAAAATTCACGGAAGTTTAGCCTTTGTGAAAGGCAAACTAAATTGAATTAATTAACTCCAACTTTAGTCCCACATCGGAAATTGAGTAGAGGGGAGGGGTCAGCCGCCTATATAAATAGGGGTCTGCCCCCTTCCTCTAAACTCGTCCCAAGCTCTAGATCTGAGCGGCTCTCGTAAATGTTGGAGCACGCTCGGATCTAAGCTAAATTAATATTCTCCTCTCCCTATAAATTTCTGCGTTGCTCCTGAGGGCTCTAGCAAAGCCGCAAAGGAGTTCGGATTCAGATCCGAAATCTAGGCGGAGGTTTCACTCGCGTGAAACTTTCTTCGGCGCGTGGTTGGCTCGGCGAAATGGGATTGATCGCCTCGGGATGCGGAGCGGTTCGAGGAGCAGTTCGGGGAGCGGTTCAAGGAGCGGCTCGGCGTGGGACGGGATCAGCTCGGAAGACGGTGCGGAACATCTCGCCTGCCCCAGGGCTGAGATTCCGGGTATGTGTTTAAGCTTTTCATTTAATTATTCGCAGTAGTTAGATCCCTCTTGGGGTGGTCAGATCCACCCCAAGTTGGCAGAGTTCCTAGCTAATAGGGTCTGGTTCCTTAGGGTTGCATGTTAATTAGATTAACATAAAATTTTTCCGCTGCATTTCTGTCTATGTTCCGTCCGACTTAGGACGGGACTTGAGTTTTTGTGCCCTAAGGGTCCCAGAAAAACCTGCATTGGTATCAGAGCCATCTCTGTATGCTGATCTAGGACTGCGAATTTATTATTTGAATGCTTTTACAGAAAAATGTTTTCTTTAAATTTATGCGATAAATTTAATTTTTTTTAAAAAAATGTTTTCTTTAAATTTATGCGATAAATTTAAATTATTTTTAAATGTTTAAAATTTTTATATGATAAATTTTAAACATGAAAGTTTTAAAATGGAATTTTAAATTTATGTGATAAATTTAAAAAAATTTTTAAAGCTTTAAAACTTTATGCGATAAGTTTAAAAGGTTGTTTAAAATTTTATGTGATAAATTTTAAGCATGGAATTTTTCAAATGATGTTTTAAATTTATAAGATATTTTTTAAAACTGATTTTAAAAGTTTAAAATTTTTATGCGATAAATATTTTAAAGGAGCATGCAAATGTTATGATTTTAAAACAAGCTTTTACTTTATGAGATGAAATAAATGTTTTAAAATCATATTTTAAATTTAAATGTTAAATTTAAGAATGCATGCCAAAACTGTTTATGCGATAAACTTTAGTCTATTTAAATTGTTAAATATTTGTACACCTTTTTATGCGATAATATTAGTGTAACATTATTTTAATGGCTATGTCATCTTGTCCCTTATTTGATAACACAAGACAACCATTTAGGTTAGCCATTAAAAATGATTAAAATTTATTTACTTGAATTTTAATGACATGCTATGTTTTAATAAAATATTAACAACCCTTTAAAACCTAATTCCTGATTAGGGTAGTCCTTTTAATGATTTCTTAATTCTAATTGTTATTATTAATTCTCATTAAAGGACTTCGATTTTAGCGTTGGTTAATAATTTTATTAAAATCCTAATAACGATTAGGATAGCTCGTGAACCTTATAGTTGATAAGGACTTAATAAAAGTTATTAAACAAATCCTAAAATTTTGAATTTAAGGATGCAACTAGTTGATAGGATTAATTAGTTGTTAATAAAAGTTGTTTAGTCTATGGCACACATACAAAAATGACAAGCTTCATTCAATGGACCATGATCCAGTCAATGTGCTTGGCTAAGAGTTCTGGGTCAACCCTTGCTAGTACAAGGGGCAGTGATCCTGGCTTAGTCAATTCCCTGGCTGTGTTCCGCTGGACCGCAATGTCGCGAATCATGATTGTATGACACTCTGGACTATATCTAGTCAATGCGTTATAAATCTTATTAAAGATTAATTCGCATCCCTCCTTGATTTTGGAGCTTGGTAACTCAAAGAAGACAATTATAGTTGTTGAGTCTCCTCAAGCTGTGACTTGTTTTTCTTTAAGGAACAAACTCCAACATACATGTGATGTAGTCTAGACTTGACCCAAATCGATACGTCGGGTCTCCTCGAGCATCGATCTAAGTCAAATCTGGACACGAAATCAAGGGTCTGACTAGACCAGTCATTATGATTTGTTGAGTCTCCTCAAGATCATAAATGACTGTGGGTAAGAAAAACGATAGGGAGTCACATGTGATGTGATTGACTAAGAGTTAGTCTACCAATCATGGAACCAATCAACTTGTTGAGTCTCCTCAAGGTTGTGAGGTTCAGGATGATTGGATCCCTCTTTCACTAAATTTTAAATATTTTAATTCGATTAAATCGTTCGTTATTAAGCTTTGAAACGATCGTAAAAATAGTGGGAGGATATAGATAGATGAAAGCCAATCTACCTATATTTAAAATTGAACATATGCAAAAACTAGGGCAAGACTATGTTTACCGAAGGAATCAAAATATAATATTGGAATAAGTTAACTGGTCAAATAGTTGATTAATTGAATATCAAGTTAAATTCTAATTGATGGAATTAAACTATATTCTCGTTGACATTAAATGACCTTCTAAAGAACAGACTTAAGAAATATGATTTCATTAAGTTCTGGGTCCAACAAATAAATTAAAGCTACATGTAACTCTTCTCTATATAAGGCAGCTTGAACATATAGGATATTCGAAGTATGTTTCTCCCTACAACTTGTCGAGCTACCCTCAAGGTTGTATGGACAAACAATTCTGATCCGCAAAGTTCGAGAATTCGATCAAATCGTTTGAGTCGAATACGAGTGCATGAGTGGTGCAAGACTATGTATCCCAACCGGATCTTGAGACAAGCAACTTCTTGAGCTACACTCAAGATTGCAACTCTCAGGCGTTTGGATACATGAGACGCTTGTGTAGCCATTTATTTATGTTGGGCTATTTAAATATCTAAATGTGATTTAGAAAAGGAAGAAGGCACTCCGGAAAAGTCAATTGAGAAAGTTAGTTTAATTTATCATTAATAAAGGCATAAGTAGGAGGATATGAAATTGTGACATATTTTGATGTCACGATTTCATAATTATTGTTATACAAAAGACGTCTAACACAATTTGACGAATGTCGTCACCTTGCTTCCAAAGCAATGTTTTGTGTTAGTAATTTGTAATAACTATAATATATTAAATGTTAATATATAAATACACAAGATAGTCGCAAACTTATATGGCAAAATAGACTGGGCCGTATCGAGAGACTAAGCTTCACAAGTCACATAAAGAGGGGTCTGACCTCTCGTATTATGAAGTCTACGGACACTTGTGAGTCTTATCCTCTTAGATAAAATTGGCTGAAACCCATCTGTAAGACAGTGGGAAAATGAGTTGTCGAACTCAGTCTGGTATATACTGATGTACCCGAGTCTAGATCAACCAAAATAAGTTATTCGTATATTTTATTAAGACACGTGTTCTTGATGAAACACAAGTCTGAAAAAATAAAGAACGAAAAGACAAAAGTATTTAAACTGATTCGATTAGATCGAATGGTTAAATACTTAGCTACATAAAATCTTGTGTAATTAAAAGAAAATGTGATTTTCTCTCAGGTCAAGTCTGTTAACACATCAGTGTGTTAAAAGGTATGAATCACACTTAGTTAGACTCGGTGCTATCGATAACAAGTGACTCTGAGTTAAGTCCTTCCTCTGGGTTAAGTCCCAGATAGTAATGCCTAGGTTTTGATAATGTTCTATGAGGACATTATCAATAAGATATTCATTAAATCAAGCATTAGGAAGTTGTATAATTACTCGAATCTCGTGAGACGAAGAGTCGAGTTAGACATCATAACTGATGATGACTTAGTCAACTTCCGGGATGAAATTCGGAGAAGTAACTCCGATTTAAAAACTTGATGCAACCAGAATAGGTCCGTGTGTGTAAATAAATTTTGGAATTTAGTTTACGTGCCCAAGGAAAATGTTTCCTCACTTACTGCAAGTAAATCTTTAAGTTGAAAGATTGGTGCAGAAAAGGAAAATGGTGAAGTGCAATCATGTTGGTCGAGAACGGTTTTTCCATACTAATTCCTATAAAACGGATTATAATGAAACCGTTTTCCACCAGCAGATGTGTACAGAACTACTCGGACCAAACTCGATGTAAACGCTTAAGTTGACCATGAAAATTGGAGCATTCACTTACAAGTTCGTTTTTCTAAATATGATTTAGACGGACCAACTTATATGAATTAACCAGATAATTTTCAAGGTCAGTGGGAGCGTGTAAATTACATGTGAGGCATCAAAGGGATGGAACATATATTTTGACAAAGTGATCAAAAGAGTTTGATTCTTTATCAGAAATAAATATGAGCCATTTGAAATGACCAGTAACTAATTTAAATGATTATCGTAAGGTACGATGAACTGGATGAGATCCAAGGAAATAAAATTATTATGGATTCCGAAAGACCAAATGAATTATTTGAATGAGATTCAAATGGTTGGTCTAACATGAACATAGAAACCCTTAAGTCTATAGTGTAGACGGTTTTAGCAGATCCACTCATGAAGGCTCTACCACATGAAGTCTGGGAAACTTATGTGTAAAAACGGTATGAGATACCGAGATAAATGGGCCTGAGTGCAAGTGGGAGATGTTGAGAGATGATACCCTCGAGGCTATCTATCTTTATGTGTGCATAGCACAAACATCTTGTTCGAAATAACAGTAAGCTGTTTGGTAATAATTTATCTAAGTTATTTTATAATGTTGTTAACATTAGACATTAACTTAGGTAAAGTCCTAAGACTTTATGCAAGGTCAAACAGGTATTGAGATGAGTATCTCGATCATGGAGAAATGTTTGACCGTCTGTAGCATAAGTCTAAAAGGGTTCGTGGTCGTAGATGTTTCGAGACAAGGATATCGAAACATCGGATAGACTATTGTGTCTTAGTCTTCACCGTATAGCGGTGGCGATGATCTCATGATCCCTTGACTTGGCGAAGTCGTTGACAAGACACAGGTGCTCATTAGAGAATGAGTTCACTGAACGATCCACAAGAGTTATCATATGGTTATATTGACCAATCTGTCAATGATGACTCTGAGTGATGATAGGCTAGTTGGTCTTTTGACTTGTGGTCATTTTGACGAACCTGTGCGTGAACGGTGCCACTTAGATCAAATGACCTAGCTTCAAGGCAAGGCCTGTCGAAAGGTCTTTGATTGGGTGACACTTGAAGCGTATGAGGAGAGTAATGACCAAGAGAGGATTCGTCTCTCCCGGTCAATGGGAGTTAGTGTCGTAGGGTTAGTTCGGTCTTTAGTAAAAACTCTGGCCAGAGTATGTTGGAAGAAGTCCAACATTTTTGACTAAAAGATCGATAGAAACTAAACGGAGTCAAGTTATTGGGGTTGACAGTTTAACCGTACCCTAGACTTGATCTACACGACATAGTTTAGACGAAAAGACTATAACTGCGGAATTCATCACGGAAACAGTCAGGGTGGTCCCGACAATACTCATGTCAATGAGTTAACCACATAATGATGATTCCTGAAGCAGGGACGGCAACCACTGCTCGTGGTCACTGCCGTATAGAGCTTCGAGCCCAACCTGTTGTAAGGGTCAGGCTGTAGGGTCTCACACAGAGTGCGATCTTCGTCTAGTAATAGGTAGAAATTAGTTAGGGAGAATAATTTGCATTTGATGCAAGGGATAAAATATTGCAAAAGATGTTTGCAATCATCTCCTGCATTCGGTATAAATGATCCTGAGTGCAAGTGGGAGATGTAGAGGAATATGCCCTCGGATCATTTGTATTTGATGCAAATGAAAATTTAAGCCTAGATAGGGACTAATTTGCATATGATGCAAAAGAGATTAAATATGTATTAAATTGTTTAAGACTATATTTAATTAAATAAACACGTTGAAAAGGTTACCTAGATGACGGGATCGTCCCGTTCTAAACGCAGGTTCAAACCGCGTCAAAAACGGAGTCCAAATGCACAAGTTATAGCCAAAACAAGTCAGCCCAAACTGTTGGGCTGAAACCAGCGAAAATGGAGGCCCACCAAGCCCGAATTTTCTGGTTAGGGTTTTTTGAAACCTGGGATTTTCTTGACGGCTACGTTTCTATGAGAAGCATGACTTTTGGCTAACTTTGGACAATTGTTTGAAGGGTCAAACGGACTCGGATTGACGAGCCGTTTTTTCCTACGCGTTCACCGTTGAACCCCCTTCGTATTGATAGGTTGTATCAATCATGAAGTTCAACGGTGAGGGAGTTAAAATTCACGGAAGTTTAGCCTTTGTGAAAGGCAAACTAAATTGAATTAATTAACTCCAACTTTAGTCCCACATCGGAAATTGAGTAGAGGGGAGGGGTCAGCCGCCTATATAAATAGGGGTCTGCCCCCTTCCTCTAAACTCGTCCCAAGCTCTAGATCTGAGCGGCTCTCGTAAATGTTGGAGCACGCTCGGATCTAAGCTAAATTAATATTCTCCTCTCCCTATAAATTTCTGCGTTGCTCCTGAGGGCTCTAGCAAAGCCGCAAAGGAGTTCGGATTCAGATCCGAAATCTAGGCGGAGGTTTCACTCGCGTGAAACTTTCTTCGGCGCGTGGTTGGCTCGGCGAAATGGGATTGATCGCCTCGGGATGCGGAGCGGTTCGAGGAGCAGTTCGGGGAGCGGTTCAAGGAGTGGCTCGGCGTGGGACGGGAGCAGCTCAGAAGACGGTGCGGAACATCTCGCCTGCCCCAGGGCTGAGATTCCGGGTATGTGTTTAAGCTTTTCATTTAATTATTCGCAGTAGTTAGATCCCTCTTGGGGTGGTCAGATCCACCCCAAGTTGGCAGAGTTCCTAGCTAATAGGGTCTGGTTCCTTAGGGTTGCATGTTAATTAGATTAACATAAAATTTTTCCGCTGCATTTCTGTCTATGTTCCGTCCGACTTAGGACGGGACTTGAGTTTTTGTGCCCTAAGGGTCCCAGAAAACCCTGCAAGCTTGTGGTTGCACTTGTTGGAATACCTTCTGTTGAGGGGGAAGTGGTGGTCGTTGCAGACGCTCCTTGTAGGGGCATCAACAGCATCTTTATATCTATCTTCTGGGCAATCCCTTGCTCCATGGTCCTTGGATCCACAAATCAAGCAAAAGTTCAGGTACAAATGACATTCTGCTTTGATGTGTCCAGTTTTACCACAGTAGAAGCACTCTCAATGTTGATGCGATGCTGGCCTCTTGAACAGAGTCTACTAGACTGGGCGATGCAGATGGGATGGAGGTCGATGACTGGATCCATCAGCAGATGTAGGAGGTGGTGGCCTTCGGGGAGGGGAAGCTAAAGCTTGCTCTCACTTTTCTTCTCGTTCGATGAACTCGTACTCGCGAGTTGCAGCGAGAACCTCAGTATGGGTGCAGAGTAAGCGTCCGACCAAGCTTCGATGGATCTCTATGTTTAGCCCTTACTTGAAGTGTTGAGCTCGGGTCAGAGGGGTGGCGACCATCCAGGGAGCAAAACGGCTCAGCATGGTGAATTGGGCATCATACTATTCCACGGACATGGAACCTTACTTCAACTCGACGGACTTAGCTTGCAATTCCATCTGAGCTTCGGGTGAGAAGTATTGTGTGTGGAAGTGGTCAGTGAATGTCGCCCAGTTGATTGGTCATTGTAGACGACCTTTAGCGGAGTTCCACCAGATTCTGGCTCCATCAGTCAGTTGGGACTTGGCAGTGTCCATCCAAGCATGTTCTCCGATCTGTGCGGCTCTCAAATTATCTTCGGTGTTTGCAACCATTCTTCAGCCTTTAGAGGGCCATCCACACCATTCGAAGTCTTCGGGTGGAGTGACCAGAATTGTTGTATACTTCCTTCATGCTTGTACTCTCCTCGAATAGTTTGAACCAGCTCTCACAATGCGATATCAGAAATCTGATGCACCGTGGGAGGTGGTCCGTTGCTGGTCTGGTTGCTGGCTCCGAACAGATTAGCTCCGTTGGGACTCTCGGAAGTGTTTATGTCCAATGTTTGAATGTTTTACCTGCATACATAGAAAAATTGTCAGCTTCGTTTAGTATTACATACAGTACATCCTGATCTTGATATACTGTTCACGAGGTAGTTAGCACGGACCTGCGTGGGCCACTAAACTTGTAACGACCCGCTCTCGGGGCCCGTTACTTATTTGATTTATTTGCAGGTCTGCAGATTACCAGTGAAACCAATATAGCCACGATGCAGAGATATACAATAATACTCAAACCATCTTACATTATTATTGTCCATAATTACAACAACAAACATCACTCTCTCACCAAATACATGGAAGTAAGGTACAGAAGAGAAATACATAGAAAGTACATCACACATACACTCCAAATATAAAAGTCGACAGTCTCAGGATAGAGCTATGGCTCTGTGAACTCAGAAGTGCCTGTGTCAACCTGTGCAGCGTGTGCGGTGCCATGAAGATGGAACCGTAGGTAAGTCACAGCAATTCTAAATATAGAAAAGAAGCAGCGCACAAGTATGACAAAAAGTAACTACGTACAAGCAAACCAGAGTGAAAAGTAAAGTACTGAGCAACAACTGTACATAACTAAAAAGTAAACAGAACTGAAAGGAGAGAACAAACTGTACTGTGGTAGTGCAAGTGTAAAGCAGGCTAAGCAAGTGAAGCATGCTACCGCTGTAACTATAAGTACGACAAGTAAAGTACTGGTGACAGCAAAAGTGTGGTAAGTAAAGTGCATGTAATTCATAAGTAAAAAGGTGGTCGTGCAAGTACGAAAAGTAACGTAATGGTGAGACTAGCAGGCATGACCTATAATGATAATAAGCATGCAAAGTACTGAATAAGACGTACAATCAATGGTTATTTTAGTGTTGGCAGTAATTAACTAATCTATGTTATGTGACCCACGTAGGAAAGTATGATATGCAACCATGTGTCACCTCCATTGCCACGGGGAGCAAATCCAAGGCGTCAACCACAACATACTTTGAAAACGAGACGAGACGAGAGAGAGTGACTCTGGTCATAGCTCCCACACTTTCTCTATAATGAGTTACCCCAAACCCCAGTATCGTGTGTATCGATTAAATGCTTTCTTATACGATATTCCTTTAGACATTTCATGAGATATTCCACGAGATATTCCACAAGACATTCCATGAGATATTCCATAAAACATTCCACAAAATATACCACATGATGTTATTAGTTCCTTGCTTACAATGATAGTTAAACTAGGTTCACTGGTCGACTTTCTTAAAGTAAAGCAAGGTGGATGCTAATAAATTTGAGAATAAAGTCAAGTCCAACAAACATGGAACATAAAAATTATTGTTTTAAAAGTTCGTACGATCAATAGTTATCCCGAGATCATTTATAAAATCCTAAGCTCATACGAGCACACTCATCTAATTTTCTAAATCTAGAATTTATTGTGACTTACCGATCTCGAGGTGGTGGTAGTGGGCTAAGACGTGATCTAGTGCTTCCAAGTGAGCTAGTGCACGAGAATTGATATCTGCAAACATCAGAAATAATACGTTAAATAATACACCTTTTCTATTTATTTACCTTGATCGTTTTGATTTTTAAAACCGATTGAAACGGTGTCGAAAATTGTTCTAAATTTTTATTTATGCTAGATATGAAGAAATTAATTTTAATGTAGGAGAAAATATTTTTTAGAAGCTTCTGGCGAGTTTTGTAATTTTTAAAATCTTAAAATTAATTTAAAAACTAATTTAATTAAGAAACGTGTTTATTTTACAATTTCTTCTAGGTGCAATACATATCGGAATGGTTCAAGTGAGATGTCAAAATGATCGTTTCAAAGAGTGTTACAACATATAGTTTTTTCAAGTATCAGTTTACGTGAAAATAACAAGTTACTGATTTTTAAGTGAAAACGAAGTATTTAAGTTTTAGGGTTAAAAATTTATTCTGGAAAAACTAAGCGTCTGATTGGAATGAAACTAGCGCCATTGGATCCAGAATATCATTTCTGATTTTCTGGAGCTGGCTTTGCATTTTTCTGGCCTCTATATTATTTTATTATGAATTTTAAACTAATAAAACCCATTTATATCTACATATACGCGTATTTATAAGAGTACGTATTTATACGAATTAAAACTAATTAACTTTGAAAAATCACAACTTGAAAACTAAGTATCGGATTAAGACGAAACTGGCACCTACACGTTTGTGACGAAGGCGCGGATCTTCTGGTGGTATCAGTTGCTTCATCCGATACCTATATCAAAAAGTCATTATTCATATATACATCTATTCTATAAAATAACGATGTTATCATGTGTTATTGGATAAGAGATGTTGTATAAGATAAATTGGTTAAGAGAAAATGGATAAGAGAATTTGGATAGGTTTGTTAATAGAGTATGTTTGTTAATAGATTTGTCTTTGAGAAATTGCATATGAGAAATTGGGAGATGAGAAATAGGTTTGAAAAATTGTTGACTAGGACAAACTAAATCAGCTTAGGTGGGAAATTTGTGGGGGAAACCAAAATTGAAAGTTGATTTAAAAATTTGAAAATTTATAACCTTGAAAACAAAACCTTTTGGTGGGGGGACAAACTAAAACACACACAGACACTTTCTCTCCCTCTCAGCCAACCTTGAAAATTTGAAAGTTGAAGTGTGAATTTAAAAACAAAAGTTTGGGACACATGTGGCCTTCATCAGGCAACCCAAGTGCTCACATGCCTCATTGCACCAAGAGAAACTAAACTCTGCAAATGAATGAAGAGAGATGGCTAGAGCAATGAATGAAGGCGGAGGTGATGGGTTTGAGAGGCATCTCTCCAGTGCTTGGACACTCGACTTGGACGAGCAGCTTGAGAGGCATATCTCCAGAGCTTAGACACTCGAGAAGAGAAGAACATGGATGAAGAGAGGTGTCACGCCCCGCTTCCCATTATACTTGGGGCGAGGACGTGAGCGGGTCCGCATGTGCTTAAAGCAAAGAAGAGGTACTTTTTTTTCTTTCCCTTCTTCCTTGACTTAAGCACACTAAGCGTGATTTTAGCGAAGGCAGGTCCGTGCACGCGAATCTTCACAAGCAGCACAATCATTCATTACATTACAGTACCAGCGTCAAAAACAAACACACAGATAATTTTGGCCTAGCATGGCCGTACAAACTGCTGAAGCAAACACACCTGAAAATAAAATACAACAATACTGAAATATAAAAGTCCCGCTCTAGTCTTCCGCGGGGATGATCTCAGTGTCCTCGTAACTCTGGTCAGCGGGGTCCACCTCTAAGGTGGGATCCTCAAGAGTGGTGTCCTCTGGGTACTCTGTCTCTAAACCTAACATATATTTCAAAACACGTTGAAATATATGTCAGCGATAAGCTCGGCAAGATATTTTAAAGCAATGAATGAAGAACAACTATAAGGGACAAAAAGCGTTAGTACACAGTTATGAATAATAAGTGCAGAAAGTAAAGTACGAGCATGCATGAGTTTTGCAGATTTAAAAGTAAGGCAGTTGTAAATTGAGTATTTGTGCTCGTGATAAGTCCATGTCTGAGAAAGTAATGTTCTCGATACACCCTATCATCGGGGGCTTACCGTGACGCTTCTTGCCATTCCAACCTGGAATATGGTCAAGCTGCTTGCCTCCGCTAGTGTGGGTTTGGAGGTAGCCGTAAGGTGTTCAAGCAACAATTACAGACTCTACTACAAGAACCAACCCCACCCAAGTGTACTGTTTAGTCATTGACTAAGTTTCACCCCATCTGTATTCGATGGTTTTACCCCCATCTGTATTCGATGGCTATCACATAGGTGTTTACAACACACTTGTTTTTCTCAATTAAATTCATTTGTTAACATGCAGAAAATAAAAGCAGTCCAATTAAGTCAAAAGACAATAAGTAAAGTGGAACATGATATTCGGTTCCAAAATTTGACAAACACAACAAATTTATCAATAGGTATGAACGGTCAGGTTTGCAGTTCATTTACTCAAAATACTTGCCTTGACGCGGGTGTGGGTTTCCAGGTGGTGATGACGCGAGGTACGTTTTATCTGCGTCAAATAGGCTAGTGGTCAACAACTAGTAAGATAAATTGCACCAACTTACTAAAAGGCAACAGTGACTTAGGAGAATTTAAGCTTAACTTAACTATTTTTATCTTAACATAATAATTTTAACTTAAATTAACTACTCTTATAAATCACTATCCTTTATAATAATCTTATAACATTTTATAATAATAAACTTATAACAATAATAATAATAATAATATTAATATTAATATTAAAAAAACTTACTTAATAAATTTCCTCCCCCCTCTCTCTTCTCTCTCGTTTTCCCTCTGTTCTCTCTGTTTTTTTTCCTTTTTTTTCGTTTTCACGTTGCAGGCAAGGCGAAGAGGGGGCGGCGGCTGCGAGATCGGAGGCGGCGGGGCGATCGACGGCTCCGGGCGCGGCGGATCGGAGGCGGGGGTCACGGCGGGGGGCTTGGGCGGCGGAATCGGGTCGGCGGCGGCTTCGGGAGGGATCCAGGCGGCGGGGCGGGTTTGATCGGAGGCGCAGCGGCGTACGGGCGGCGCGATCGAGGCGGCTGCGGGCGAGTCGGCGTACGGCGGGCCTGGGGCGGTGGCGGCGGGGTTTCACGGCGACGTACGGTGGCGCACGAGCTTCCGGAAGGCGGGGTGGCGGCGATTTCGAGGAGTTGGGCGACGGTCCAAGGCCGGGGGTGCGGATCGGAGGCGGCTGATCTGAGCGTGGCGGTGCGAACGACGATCGGGGAAGATGATGGATGATGGGGTTGTTTTGGGATGATTTAGGGTTCAGATTTGTGGTTTCAATCTCTGTTTTGGTTTGATTTTGGGTTGTATGGAGATCGTGGAGGATGGATGATTGTTGTTTGTATGGTGGAAGGGATTGATGGTGTTGCTGGGTTGCTGTAGGTGATGGTGGAGGAGATGGTGTTATTGGTGGAGGGTGGTGGTGGCTGGTTGCTGCAACGATTTCCTGTAGGGGGTTTAAGAAAGGGAGGGGAGAGGGGACATGTTTAAGGAGATAGTTGGGAGGTGGAGGGAGGCTTGAAGGCGGTTGTTGGATCTCACCAACATTTGGCAGGGGATGAATGATGTAGGGTTAGGTTAAAGTAAATATAGATGTTAAGAGTAATTTAGGGAAAAGTAAAAAGTAATAAGTTAATTATAACCAACTTTTTAGTTACAAGTTGATTATAGATTAACTTGTAATTAGTGATTTAAATATTTACCCGTAATTTATTAATTAGGGATTAATGAAAAGTAATTAATAATTTACTTAAAAATAATTACGATTTAACAGATTTAAAATTACACTACGGTAAACTGAAAATGATGACGCGCTCGCGTCGACGCACGGACAAAAAATCCACTCGGACGAAAATGACTGAATCAACCAAGTAAAACACTCGTACACAACAATCAAACATGAATAGAAAAACAGGCCGTTACATCCTACCCTCCTTAGAATAATTCCGTCCCCGGAATTCTCTACAGAGCAGGGAAGAGGTAGGGGTAACGTTCTCGCATCTCATCCTCTCGCTCCCAGGTGGATTCTCCTGGCGAGTCGTGGCGCCACATCACTCTCACGAGTTCGACGACCTTATTCCTGAGCGCCTTCTGACGTCGATCAAGAATCTGAACAGGCTGCTGCTCATAGGTAAGGTCTGGTCGCACCGTGATCTCGGAATGATCGACTACATGAGTAGGGTCACTGATGTAACGACGCAGCTGGGAGACATGAAAAACATTATGTACTCCCTCTAATGATGGCGGTAGAGCTAGACGATAGGCCACTTCTCCAACTCGTTCTAACACATCAAAGGGTCCAACGAACCTTGGACTGAGCTTGCCTCGTCTCCCAAAGCGTATCACTCCTCGGTTTGGGGATATCTTCAGGAAAACATGATCTCCTGGCTGAAACTCCAAGTGTCGACGCTTGGCATCAGCCCAATGCTTGTACCGGTCTTGCGCAATGCGTAACTTATCTCTGATGTCACGCACTACACCCACAGTCTCAACGATCATCTCCGGGCCCAATAATTCTCGATCACCATTGTCATCCCAACTCAGCGGGGATCGACACTTCCTTCCATAGAGTGCTGCGAATGGGGCCATGCCAATGCTGGCTTGGTAGCTATTGTTGTAGGAAAACTCCACCAGGTGTAGATGGTCTTCCCACGAGCCTTTGAAATCCAGCATACAAGCTCGCAGCATGTCCTCTAATATCTGTATGGTACGCTCTGATTGGCCATCCGTCTGCGGGTGATACGCAGTGCTGAAACTCAGACTGGTACCCAAATTGGATTGCAGACTCTTCCAAAACTGGGAAGTGAATCTAGTGTCCCGGTCAGAGACGATGCTCACCGGAACTCCATGCAATCGAACAATCTCCTGCACGATTATCGATCACATCACAACGTATACCAGAAGAAGTGTTAAAAGTAAAGGATAGATCATTACCTCCATATACTTCTTAGCAAGTATTTCCGTAGATTGTCCCACTCGGAAGGGTATGAAATGCGCTGATTTGGTTAATCGGTCAACGATCACCCAAATCGCATCATTCTGCTTAGTACTCCGAGGTAGTCCAGTCACGAAATCCATAGTGATGTGCTGCCATTTCCACTCTGGAATCGGCAGGGGTTGAAGTAGTCCAGCAATGCGATGATGTTCAGCCTTCACTTGCTGACACACAAGGCACTTTGCGACACTTCGAGCCACGCTTCTCTTCATTCCATGCCACCAAAAGTTCAGACGAAGATCCTTGTACATTTTGGTGCCACCAGGATGAATAGAGTAGGAAGAGCTATGAGCTTCCTTCATCAACTCCTCTCTGATATCACCTGAAGGTACGCAGATCCTACTGCCGTATCTCAGGGAACCATCCTCATGAATCAGAAAATCCGTCCGCAGTCCAGCAATGACTTGCTCCCGGATCTTTCGTAACTTCGCATCTCCAGTCTGAGCAGCTTTGATTCGATCCACAATAGTAGACTGAACTTGCATATTCATCAATGATGCAGAAGTCCCAGGTAAAATAACTTCAACCTCCATCTCACGGATAGCCTGTTGAAGTCTCCATTGAGCTGAAAGAGTCATGATCGCTGGTAATCTGCTCAATGCGTCAGGTACGACATTCACCTTCCCTGGATGATACTGGAGGTCGATGTCGTAATCAGCCATAAGCTCTAACCATCTGCGTTGCCTCATATTGAGCTCCTTCTGAGAGAAAATATACTTCAGGCTCTTGTGGTCGGTGTAGATCTTGACTTGCTCGCTCAAAAGAAAATGCCTCCAAATCTTCAGAGCAAAGATGACAGCAGCCAACTCCAGGTCGTGAGTCGGATAATTCTTCTCGTGAATCTTCAATTGTCGAGAAGCATAGGCGACCACATGACCATGCTGATGCAGGACACATCCAAGTCCCTTGCCAGATGCGTCACAAAAGACCTCAAATCCTCCAGTCCTGTCTGGTATAGCTAACACTGGTGCAGTCGTCAGTTTGGCCTTCAATATTCCAAATGCCTGCTCACAAGAGTCTGACCATACATACTTGACATCCTTCCTCGTCAGGCGAGTCATAGGCTCGGCAATTTTCGAGAAGTCCTTGATGAATCGACGGTAATAACCCGCCAATCCTAAGAAACTCCTGATGTCGGTAGCTGATCGAGGAGTCGGCCAGTTCCTGACTGAAATGACCTTCTCCGGATCAACAGAGATACCGTCTCCTGATACCACATGCCCAAGAAAGGCGACTCGGTCTAGCCAGAAATCACACTTGCTGAACTTGGCGTACAACCGATGATGTCGCAATGTCTCCAGTACAATCCGCAGATGCTCGGCATGCGCTTCTTCATCCTTCGAGTAGACCAAGATGTCATCGATGAAGATCACCACGAACTTATCCAAGAACTCATAGAAGATCAAGTTCATGAGGTTCATGAATACTGCTGGGGCGTTAGTCACACCGAATGGCATGACTACAAATTCATAGTGCCCATACTTGGTCCTGAATGCCGTCTTCGGGATGTCTCCGCTTCTGACCTTCACTTGATGATAACCACTTCGGAGATCCAGCTTCGAGAATACTCGCGATCCGCCAAGTTGATCAAAGATGTCGTCAATTCGCGGCAGCGGGTACCTGTTCTTTATGGTTACCTTATTCAGTTCTCTATAGTCCACGCACATCCTTCTCGAACCATCCTTCTTCTTGACCAAAAGAACTGGCGCACCCCAAGGAGATACGCTGGGATGAATCAATCCTTTCTGCAACAGGTCGTCGAGTTGTTTCCGAAGTTCCTCCAGTTCCGCAGGAGCCATGCGATAAGGAGCCTTCGAAATAGGTTGTGTGTTCGGCATAAGGTCGATAGTAAATTCCAGAGCTCGATCAGGCGGTAATCCTGAAATATCTTCCGGGAATACGTCTGCAAAGTCTCGAACCACTCTAGGTCTTTCAGGCTCAACCTGCATCGATGCAATGATTAGTTCGTTCGGCTTGGCCCGAAACTTGATAGGCCCAAGTGAACGGTCTCCGCTCATGAATTCAAACACAGGATGATCAGGGATTTCAAACACTACTTTCTTGTTGTGACAATCGATAGTAGCGTAGAAATTTCCTAACCAATCCATGCCGAATATCGCATCGAAGTTGGACATGTCGACTATCATAAAATCTGCGAACAACTCGTGTCCACAAATTACAATAGAGCAAGATCGACAGCCAGAAGAAGTCCTCACTACTCCACTCGCAGTAGTGATGCTCAAGTGATTCGGTAGAGGGTCGACATGAATAGAATGTCTCTCTACAAATCCTCGGGATATGAAGCAGTGAGTGGCTCCCGAATCAAAAAGGGATAGGGCTGGATGGGATGCTATCAATACAACACCTAGTGCATAGGAAATATCTTAGCAAAAGATAAACAAGTAACACATGCATATAATATAAGCATTATAAAAGAAGGGTTCAAGTAATACCTGATATCACTTGCTCATCCGTCTCAGCCTCCGCGGCTGTCATGGTGAAGATCTGACGTCTCGGCTGGTTCTGCCTCGCCTGTGCAAAAGCCTTCTGTTGTGGGGTCAGAGGTGGTCCGTGCTGAGTAGGTCCAGGAGCTCCACGCTGAACGGTCCCTGAAGGTCCAGCAGTCATTGGCTTGTTGGTGCGGCGAGGGCAGTCTCTGGTAGCATGTGCAGATGCTCCACATATCATGCACAGATTCAGCAGCTCTCTGCAGTCTTTCTTGACATGACCCGTGCGCTTGCAGTGGAAGCACACCAGCTGGGGTCGATTGTTGGTAGGGGCAGCAGGCCTCTTGAACTGTGCAGTTTGAGTAGGTCGGAGGTTTCCCCTGGGTGGCTCCGGTGGACGCCTACTTCCTCCAATCTGAAGTGCCTTCTTGCGATTCACATTAATTTCATGCTTCTTAGCAGCATCTAACACTTCCTGATGTGTAGTCAGATTTACCGAAGACATTGATCCTTGAATGTCCAGGTCTAGTCCCTGGAGGAACTGATAAGCACAGTCTTCGGGATCTTCCACCAGATGTGGGGCAAATCGACTAAGCATCGAAAACTCTGCCTCGTATTCGTCAACAGTCATGTTGCCTTGTTCCAGGTTGACGAAACGTTGCTGCAGTTCCCTCTTGGCTGATCGAGGAAAATACTGAGCGTCAAAACGCTCTCGAAACATGGTCCAGTTGATGGGCTTGATAAGACGAGCTTCCTCATTGTCCCACCAGTTCCGGGCATTTCCAGTCAGCTGTTTCTTGGCAATCTCTACCCAGCCTGCCTGGTCAATGCGGGCAAGACTCAGGTCTTCCGCTGTAGTTCGGGCCCATTCTTCTGCTGCTAAGGGGCCTTCTCTCCCAGAAAAGCTCTTCGGGAACAGCTCCCGAAATTGCTTCGCTCCGGGCTCAGCTCGAGGTGGGGGTGGTGCAGGTGGTGCAGGGGGTGCAAGCTGTTGACCCTGCCGAATCAGCTGTTGTTGAGTCTCCAACATTCCTCTCATGATATTCATGAGTCCAAGGAGGTCGGGAGTATCATTTCCGCTAGTCCCATTCCCGTTGCGAGTGTTCGGTCTTCCTGCCATGCTGCAAAATAAACAAGTTAAACATTTTTTTTGTACAAAGTTATTCAAACCCTCTGGTCAGTAATGATGTTCACACTGCTTCTGAAGTACTTCGCAAAAAGGAGAGCAGAGGACCTGCGTGGGCCACCACTAAAACCTGTCACGCCCCGCTTCCCATTATACTTGGGGCGAGGACGTGAGCGGGTCCGCATGTGCTTAAAGCAAAGAAGAGGTACTTTTTTTTCTTTCCCTTCTTCCTTGACTTAAGCACACTAAGCGTGATTTTAGCGAAGGCAGGTCCGTGCACGCGAATCTTCACAAGCAGCACAATCATTCATTACATTACAGTACCAGCGTCAAAAACAAACACACAGATAATTTTGGCCTAGCATGGCCGTACAAACTGCTGAAGCAAACACACCTGAAAATAAAATACAACAATACTGAAATATAAAAGTCCCGCTCTAGTCTTCCGCGGGGATGATCTCAGTGTCCTCGTAACTCTGGTCAGCGGGGTCCACCTCTAAGGTGGGATCCTCAAGAGTGGTGTCCTCTGGGTACTCTGTCTCTAAACCTAACATATATTTCAAAACACGTTGAAATATATGTCAGCGATAAGCTCGGCAAGATATTTTAAAGCAATGAATGAAGAACAACTATAAGGGACAAAAAGCGTTAGTACACAGTTATGAATAATAAGTGCAGAAAGTAAAGTACGAGCATGCATGAGTTTTGCAGATTTAAAAGTAAGGCAGTTGTAAATTGAGTATTTGTGCTCGTGATAAGTCCATGTCTGAGAAAGTAATGTTCTCGATACACCCTATCATCGGGGGCTTACCGTGACGCTTCTTGCCATTCCAACCTGGAATATGGTCAAGCTGCTTGCCTCCGCTAGTGTGGGTTTGGAGGTAGCCGTAAGGTGTTCAAGCAACAATTACAGACTCTACTACAAGAACCAACCCCACCCAAGTGTACTGTTTAGTCATTGACTAAGTTTCACCCCATCTGTATTCGATGGTTTTACCCCCATCTGTATTCGATGGCTATCACATAGGTGTTTACAACACACTTGTTTTTCTCAATTAAATTCATTTGTTAACATGCAGAAAATAAAAGCAGTCCAATTAAGTCAAAAGACAATAAGTAAAGTGGAACATGATATTCGGTTCCAAAATTTGACAAACACAACAAATTTATCAATAGGTATGAACGGTCAGGTTTGCAGTTCATTTACTCAAAATACTTGCCTTGACGCGGGTGTGGGTTTCCAGGTGGTGATGACGCGAGGTACGTTTTATCTGCGTCAAATAGGCTAGTGGTCAACAACTAGTAAGATAAATTGCACCAACTTACTAAAAGGCAACAGTGACTTAGGAGAATTTAAGCTTAACTTAACTATTTTTATCTTAACATAATAATTTTAACTTAAATTAACTACTCTTATAAATCACTATCCTTTATAATAATCTTATAACATTTTATAATAATAAACTTATAACAATAATAATAATATTAATATTAATATTAATATTAAAAAAACTTACTTAATAAATTTCCTCCCCCTCTCTCTTCTCTCTCGTTTTCCCTCTGTTCTCTCTGTTTTTTTTTTCCTTTTTTTTTCGTTTTCACGTTGCAGGCAAGGCGAAGAGGGGGCGGCGGCTGCGAGATCGGAGGCGGCGGGGCGATCGACGGCTCCGGGCGCGGCGGATCGGAGGCGGGGGTCACGGCGGGGGGCTTGGGCGGCGGAATCGGGTCGGCGACGGCTTCGGGAGGGATCCAGGCGGCGGGGCGGGTTTGATCGGAGGCGCAGCGGCGTACGGGCGGCGCGATCGAGGTGGCTGCGGGCGAGTCGGCGTACGGCGGGCCTGGGACTCGGCGTCTACAGCGAACTCCTGACTCTCCAAGTCAGGTGTCTCGTAAGGAACCTCATGATACTCAAGCTCGGGATCTGACATACATCCAAAAACATGAATGTATGTCAGCAAGGGTCTGCAAGAAGATATTAGAACCCAAGGCAAGATATACCAACATGTAGATGGGAAAAACAAATTAAAATATGCAGGGTTTCACGGCGACGTACGGCGGCGCACGAGCTTCCGGAAGGCGGTGGCGGCGATTTCGAGGAGTTGGGCGACGGTCCAAGGCCGGGGGTGCGGATCGGAGGCGGCTGATCTGAGCGTGGCGGTGCGAACGACGATCGGGGAAGATGATGGATGATGGGGTTGTTTTGGGATGATTTAGGGTTCAGATTTGTGGTTTCAATCTCTGTTTTGGTTTGATTTTGGGTTGTATGGAGATCGTGGAGGATGGATGATTGTTGTGTGTATGGTGGAAGGGATTGATGGTGTTGCTGGGTTGCTGTAGGTGATGGTGGAGGAGATGGTGTTATTGGTGGAGGGTGGTGGTGGCTGGTTGCTGCAACGATTTCCTGTAGGGGGTTTAAGAAAGGGAGGGGAGAGGGGACATGTTTAAGGAGATAGTTGGGAGGTGGAGGGAGGCTTGAAGGCGGTCGTTGGATCACCAAACAAATACGGTGGGATTAATGTTGTAGGGTTAGGGTTAGGGTAATTTGTAGATGTTAGAAGTAATATTTGAAAAGTAAAAAGTAATAAGCAAAAATAATTTAGTTTTAAAAGAATAAGTTAATTATAGATTAACTTGTAATTAGTGATTTAAATATTTACCCGTAATTTATTAATTAGGGATTAATGAAAAGTAATTAATAATTTACTTAAAAATAATTACGATTTGTAGATGAAAATTACGCTACGGTAAACAGAAAACGACGACGCGCTCGCGTCGGTGCGCGGACGAAAATCCACTCGGACGAAAATAACAGAATCGGCAAAGTAAAATACAGGCACACAACAATCAAAATATAATTAGAAAACAGGCCGTTACAAGAGGCCGAGAGAGGAGTGGAAGATTGACCCATCCAAACTCACCGTCAAGACTGTATTGCCAGGGGGACCTTTGGACTGTTCACCGCGAGGTCTATGACGGCCAAGATGTCGCAGGTATTTTGTCAAGATTACTTTTTGATTGGATTTCTAGCTTCATCTCTGCTCCAATTTAAATACCCATAATTTAATTTGTGTCGAAATCAATGCACATTTGGGCTCTTTTCTATTTTGCATTTTTTCCTGCTAGCTCAAACACCCATAATTCAACTGTAGGCTCAGGATAACTCATATTTCCACAAACAAAAATGAAAATATTATGACAATTTATGTACATTTTAAAGTTAATGGATACATTGGATGGCACTAAATTTATGTATATTTTTAAGTTTTGTTTGATATTATTAGTTTGTATCTGAGATTTAGCTACCCTTCTTGCCGGCAGTGTGCCCAAATTGATTTCTGTGAAAAGATTACGATAGTCTCAATCAGGGATCATTGTTTTAAGTTTACTTGCTGCTTGCTTTCATGGATGCTAACACCTCAGTTTTTTGTTGCTGCTTGCTTTCAGTATCGAGACATGGAGATGATCTTGACTATGTTAGCACACAATAAATAAGGATGAGCTCTTCTGTCAAAGTTTGATGCATATTTTAGCGCAAGAGAAAGCATGCATCTGTTTTTATGCCATAGGTGCCGCTGGATCTGAACTTCACCGTAAGGGCCAGGGCTTATGTTTTGGGGCAATTGGTGAAGCCCAAATTCTATGTGAACATGCATTGCTCGGTCAACATGGACCAGACCAAGCTCAACAAGCCCGTGCTTTGAAGAACAAATGCCAAGTCAGCAACTGAACTGCAGTGGATTCTTCTTCTCTGTTCACAGCTGTAGTTTGTTGGATGACAGGTTAGATTTGGGTAATAAACCATGTTTCTTGACTTATTGTTTTGTTTTTGTTATTTTTACCAGATGCTGCATGATTTTTTAAAATATAAATTTGGGTGGTTGTTATACATACAAGGGTATAAGAGAGTTAATTGAGTATGAAATGAGTGGTTAGATTATCTTTGGATGAATAAAATTATCATTGAGTTTCACAAAGTACAGCTACATTCATAAAAGTGAGGTTTGTATCATTTGCATCAAAAACTTTCCCTTTGCTATGTCAATAAAATGAGTAGGATCCATGTCGAACTCAACATCAGCACTGGTGTGAATATGCAGTTTATTTTTGATGTGTTATTCCCATCATAGGATTCATGGTGCACGCCAGCTTGAAAGATCAATATCATACTCTTTTCTCTACATTGGCGAAGATCAATATTTTCTCCCGGTGAGCTATGCAATATGGTGATGGCAAACCTTTAAATGAGCGGTATGTGCCATTGAAATTTAAAAAACTAAATAGGATAGTGTAGACAAAATGGCAGCCTTCATTGAATTTGCACAACCAAAATTGCAGATTTTAACGATGGAATGCTTGCAAACTTTTTTTCACGAGCAATTTTGTTTGACACATTTTGGTTTTGGGTTAGAAGTCATTATTAAGGAAGGGGTGATTCTATATCTCATAAAGCTTACAGTCCCAGGGACTGATATCGCTCGACCAAAGGTTTAGAGAGCTACTGTACTTACTGAGGGATTCAGACAACTATAAGCAAAAGTTGGAAGGGGAGACAGTGGAGAGCATCGTGAGCAACATTATGTGCAGGATCGATTGTGAGGACCGATCAGGTAAAGCAATGAGAATAGTGGCAGAGATGGTGAAGGTGAGCATGGAGCAGAGTCTTTGGCATTTGGAGTGAAGGGCTTCTATGATATGTACTCCAGCAGCCGAATTGGCCGCTCTGAAGTGATAACGATAATGTGGGTTTTCTGATTTACTTTTTATTCTAATATTGTTGAAGTTTTCCCTGGCCCCCAGAGGTCATAGCTGGCAGTGTATAAGTAGGCTGCCGCCTTCCATTCATCTGTCCTGAATTATCTCCAACTAAGCTAATATGATCATCTTGATATGTTCCGCCTAATAATGTTGGTTAATGCCATTGCCTCTTGCAGGAAGGGGTTATGATGATGTTGAGGGGGCTACGACTCTGGTATTATGACGGGGCTAGAACTTTTGGATGATGACACTTTTGTGCATGCAGTGTGATGTGTGTCCTTTTGTTGTATCTTGGGTCGATGTTTGCGAATATATGCGCTGTTAGAATTGCCAATATATATTCTCTTTACTGAATATGTAAAAGGATCAGGACATCAAATTTATTTATATAAAACATGTATATATCTGAGTAGTGTTCCTATATTTTACAGTGCAAATTCTCTTTCTGGATATGTAAAAGAATCAAGACATCAAAATTATTTGTATAAACATGGTATATGTCTGATTAGTGTTGCAATATGAAGCTCTTTTATATGAGTATTAACTGGAAGGCTATATCACCATCTTCCATGAATGTAAAGGTGACCCCGTATTTTGCAGTGCAAAATTTTACGTTCACTGATTATGTTGGCATTTAAGATTTTATCCTAAGAGTTAGACTTTAATTACTTGAAATGAAGGGATCTTTTTTATGTAAATGTCTACTTCAAGTATCTGCTACTATGATTTCAGGCTTTTCATTGAGCAAATGAATTCTGGTACAAATAAAAGGACTGTGAAACTCTCAAAATGAATTATTGATAGGAGATAGATGAATCAAGATGTAACTTGCATTCAAATTAGTTCTATATACATATACAAAAATGTTATGGATTATAGAGAAGTAGATTTTAATATAATGTTTGGGGTTTACTTCAAAACCAGTACGTTCTATATCTTTAGGCAAGTGCAAAGAAAGTAAAGAAATCTTACATAAGCCAAATTCTTGATGTTATACCTGTTGCGATTCAATGTTTCTATTTATAACTAGCATCAACTTCAGGTTCATGTCATTTCTTACTTGATCAATATTTGATTGAGATGTATTCTCTACAAAATCTTAAACTTTTCATGTTTCACAATAAAAATGGAAATTTGTGACTCACTTGACATTACTGTTTAGCAACAAGTAGTTGTTCTTCGGCACTCCAATTTGAATTTCGATGTCCCCATTGAATATCCCATATTTTTCACATCTCCCCCAAGCTTACTGAAGATGGTGTTGTTAAAGGTGAAATCAGAGCTGAAGAGATTGTTGGTGGTCGATAATTTATCCGGGAAAAGTACGCTGAGTCAAGTTCGGACGAGTTCTGGGATGTTTATCAGCAAAGTAAAGGTTTGATATTCTTTTTTTAATTTGCAATTGAGTTTGTAATCTTGCGAAGATTTCCTAAACCTTTTTGACCGAAAGCTTTTTTTAAAACATACATGATTCTATTGTTACTGGAATAAAGGATAAAATTGATGCATGGACATTTCTTCCAAAAGGTGAATTGTCTTAGACTCATGATCTGATGATATTCTCTGTCATATGTTTATCTGTAAAGATCATAAATTAGCTGTATTTAGTAGGAGCTTTAAGATCTCAGGTTATAAGTTGAAACACACAATACAATATTATAATCTTTCAAACATATCATGACTATCAATAAGAGAAAATCCATGAACTAAACTGTAGGAGTATCTTTCTAATGTATAAAGAGAAGCGAACATCCAATTTCTGGTTATATGGTCACTTCCTGAAAGTAGAGTCACATGTCTCTTTGTTCCTATGGAATAAAACTGATAGTTATAGCAACTCAAGTGTTGATTCTGAGATTGTTTTAAGGAAATAATCAACAAATGAGGGAAAATTTTATGTGATTAAAACATTTTAGTTTTAAATGAGGTTAAGGTGGTTTTCTGTGATGTAAAACATGGATTCTATCATGCTACGTTGTAGTTGCTGTTGAGTCTAACAGTTTGGGATCCTTTGTTTGATGTCAATAAAGTCCCATGACATATTTGATATGTTTTTTGATCTGTTTATTATAATATGTGATGGCTGACATTAATTGAAGATCATCTCAACCATATTTAGGATCCTTTGTTTGATGTCAACAAAGTCATTTCCCAATGTGTATCTCTCTGTAGCATTCCATGGAATATCAGTAGTGCATCTCTAATACAACCACATTGGGCATACATATCAACTAAGAGCATACGATAAGCTCACATCTTTTTTCACTTTTATTTTAGTCTGTATATGAATGAACTTGCAACCCTCTGTTAAGTGAACCAAGATGGAATTAATTAAGCATACAATACGCTGACCAAGGTAACTTCATTTGGTTCCACATGCAAAATCATCATATGTTCTAAGAGAGAGAGAACTTCCGCAAAGATCTCTCTGTACACATAACCAGATATCATAGTGGTCCATGAGAACACTTCCATTTTGAGCATCTCAACAAAGATGGATTTGGCTATTAGGATGTACCTGCACTGGGCATACATGTTAATCAATGCAGTATTAACAAAAGCATCACTTCTGATCATGTTGTCCGAGATGTAATTATGAACAAAGGTTCGACCCAACAAAGCTGGACGTTTCCTTCTAAAAAAGCCATGCAAGGCCATGCATACATTTCGATACACCCAGGGGTTCCATCCATTGTATGTTTTTCCTTTCTTTCTGTTCATCTCTTGAAATGTCAACTCATCGCCATCTTACCAGTACTTCTGAATGCTCCAATTTGTATTATACTTGCGTATCATCAAGTTTTTTCTATAACACTAACAACTCTCATAATCTTTCGAGCAAAGCACAGAATAGAAACACTTCTTCGGGGAATATTTTTTAAAACTTCTACTCCAAATTACATGTGTTTAACATGTAATTATTGACATGTATGCGAGTTCCTTGCTTTAGGCTTTAGGTTTTGTGATTTCAGGTTGTTACTTGCATTACTACTTCACTATGAACAAAAAATAATAATAGAAACCCAACATTATGAGAGTTCCAAATGTCTACACTAACAACTATCATAATGTTGGAGCAAAACATTATGAGATTTTGTGAATTCTGTCAATAATTCTACTCCAAACTTCTATCCAAAGTCCAGATTTTAAAACTTCTACTCATGTTTATCCAGACATTCTGAGATTTTGTGAATTCTTGCTCATTACATTATTGACAGAATTCAGTTGGTACGAAATTTTAAAAGCACAAGTGTAGAAATTATATGGTACATGCTCAGCATGTAATGTAGATTAACAAGTGTCAGCAACTCAGTTGTGAAATTGAGATTAACAACAGATAATTTTAATTAGTTGTGATAATTATTTTGGGTTGCATTTTATGTAGAGCATGAAAAAATTGTTTTGATTTGCTGAGCATGACATTATACATTTCATGCTGAGCATTAAATATGACCACAGATTATTTTGCTGCGCATGAAAAAAATTGTCACAATAAAATTGCCACAAAAAATTGCCACAATATCTGAATCAAAATTTTTTTACAACAGATTGGTAATCTCCATTATATGCTCATCAAATCAGTTCTGAAATGACGACCTACTATACTATGGTATTACAATGAGAAGCTCGAGCATAGTAGGTGAGATTTTCTGTCTTTTCAATATTTTCATTTACAGAGTTGATGTTTATTTATTTTATTTATTTGGGTTTGGTAGAAGTTGTGCATCGCTGACTTATTTTCTTTGTTTTGGATGGAATGACAGGTAGCCCGTACATGTATGCTTACATGCTTAGACATCGGAAGAAGGCGCTTTATAAGTCGAATAGGAAATTAGATATTTCCACCTAGAGAATGACATTGTCCTTCCATCAATAGTTACCATGATCTTTGATGTATTTCTTTGAAGCTGTTTTATAGAAATTATATGGTGGTTCTGCAATAGTGGTTGTATTGATGTTTTCTAATCCGAGTTAGTTTGTAAGTGTTGTTTGGTAAAACCGTGAGTGTATTTTAAAATTTTGATTCACAAGGAGTGTTACTTTGATGTTTAGATAATGTTGTTTTTACATTGCTAAATGCGGGGTTAATATATTTTTTATATTCTATCTTTGATATGCATAAAATCCTCTTTTTTAAATGTCATCATTCAATACTTTTTTAATTTATTCATTAGGCATCTTTCAAGTATGTCCACATTTTGGGAGAAACTAAGATTTTGGGAGAAACTAAGATTTTTGGGGGAACAAAATTTCTTGGGATGAGCTAAATTTTCGGGGGAACTAAGATTTTGAGGGGGGGTTTCTAAAATGAATCATGTCCACATTTTCAGGGGAACTAAGATTTTGCGGGGGGAATATCTAAAATGAATCTTGCTCACATTTTCGAGGAAACTAAGATTTTGAGGGGAAAATATCTAAATTGAACCGTGCCCTATGGGCACGGGTATATACTAGTATATCTATATTATAAAAGAGGGATGTTATCAAGAGAAATTGGATAAGAGATATTGGACATGAGAAATTGGATAAGAGATATCTATATTATAAAAGAGGGATGTTATCAAGAGAAATTGGATAAGATATATTGGACAAGAGAAATTGGATAAGAGATATCTATATTATAAGAGAGGGATGTTATCAAGAGAAATTGGATAAGAGATATTTATATTATAAAAGAGGGATGTTATCAAGAGAAATTGGATAAGAGATATTGGACATAAGAAATTAGATAAGAGATATCTATATTATAAAAGAGGGATGTTATCAAGAGAAATTGGATAAGAGATATTGGACAAGAGATATTGGATAAGAGATATCTATATTATAAAAGAGGGATGTTATCAAGAGAAATTGGATAAGAGATATTGGAAAAGAGAAATTGGATAAGAGATATCTATATTATAAAAGATGGATGTTATCAAGAGAAATTGGATAAGAGATATTGGAAAAGAGAAATTGGATAAGAGATATCTATATTATAAAAGAGGGTTGTTATCAAGAGAAATTGGATAAGAGATATTGGACAAGAGAAATTAGATAAGAGATATCTATATTATAAGAGAGGGATGTTATTAAGAGAAATTGGATAAGAGATATCTATATTATAAAAGAGGGATGTTATCAAGAGAAATTGGATAAGAGATATTGGAAAAGAGAAATTGGATAAGAGATATCTATATTATAAAAGAGGGATGTTATCAAGAGAAATTGGATAAGAGATATTGGAAAAGAGAAATTGGATAAGATGTATCTATATTATAAAAGAGGGATGTTATCAAGAGAAATTGGATAAGAGATATTGGACAAGAGAAATTGGATAAGAGATATCTATATTATAAGAGAGTGATGTTATCAAGAGAAATTGGATAAGAGATATTTATATTATAAAAGAGGGATGTTATCAAGAGAAATTGGATAAGAGATATTGGACATGAGAAATTGGATAAGAGATATCTATATTATAAAAGAGGGATGTTATCAAGAGAATTTGGATAAGAGATATTGGAAAAGAGAAATTGGATAAGATGTATCTATATTATAAAAGAGGGATGTTATCAAGAGAAATTGGATAAGAGATATTGGACAAGAGAAATTGGATAAGAGATATCTATATTATAAGAGAGGGATGTTATCAAGAGAAATTGGATAAGAGATATCTATATTATAAAAGAGGGATGTTATCAAGAGATATTGGATAAGAGATATTGGACATGAGAAATTGGATAAGAGATATCTATATTATAAAAGAGGGATGTTATTAAGAGAAATTGGATTAGAGATATTGGACAAGATAAATTGGATAAGAGATATCTATATTTAAAAGAGGGATGTTATCAAGAGAAATTGAATAAGAGATATTGGACAATAGAAATTGGATAAGAGTGATGTTATCAAGAGAAATTGGATAAGAGATATCTATATTACAAACGAGAGATGTTATCAAGAGAAATTGGATAAAAGATATTGGATAAGAGATATTGTACAAGAGAAATTGGATAAGGAATATCTATTATATAAAAGACGGATGTTATCAAGAGAAATTGATAAGAGAATTTGGACATGAGAAATTGGATAAGAGAATTTGGATATCTATTATATAAAACAGGGAAATTGAATAAGAGAAAATATAAGAGATGATATTTTGAGGGATAAAAGAGGAGGTGGGGAATTTTGCACATACAACCCCGGTTTTTGTATTTTTGCCTATGGACCCTCCCCACACAGACACCCACACTTTTTATTCTCACCCATTCCGGCCATTTTTTTTCCAGTTCTATGAAGATTTTGAATCTTATCCTACTAGGACAAAGCTTTGTCCTACGTGGCAAGTTTGTCCTAGGTGGTAATGACAATTTTGGGGGGACTTAAATTTTGGGGGAAAACTTAAATTTGGGGGGAAACTTGAAATTTGGGTGAACTTGAAATTTGTGGGGGAGAAAAACTCAGCCATTAAATAAACCGTGCCCTATGGGCACGGGTAATGACTAGTATATATATATACATACATACATACATACATACATACATATATATATATATATATATATATATATATATATATATACTTATAATATTAATACACAGTTTACTTTACTGTGCTTTCTTCTCTTTCGTTAAACCCAGTTTTGTTATTTTTTTTGTTGCGTCTGTTGCTCCTTGCGCATGCTATGCATGTTGCAGAGAGCGCCGGTCGGAAGGAGGGGTAATCGCCGGTGGTGGCCGGCCGACGGCAGAGCTCCGGCAAGCGGAGGCGGCGAAAGCGCCCGGGTTCATTTTGCGTTCGTTCTTCGTTCCCAGCGGTGTGTTCGTTGGAGGGGGAGGTTCTTTGGCGTTGTGGCGATGGCGGCGACTCGGTGGAGTCGACGGTGGGCTGCGGTGGTGGTCCGACGGCAAGGGGAGGGCGGCTTGCAGCTTTTTTGAAGGACATGGTTGTGTTTTGATGGAGTGCTCGGGGCTCCTTTCGTCGACGTCGGGGCAAGCTCGTTGGCAGAGCTTCCTTGAGTTGGGTGTCGAGGTCGCCATGGTGGAGAACAACGGAGGGAGGCTCGGTGGTTGCATGGCCAAGGAGAGGGACAAGATGGGGCAAAGCATGGGTTGAGGGCCTTGGTCTGTTGTGAACAAGATGATACAGAATGAGTGTATATATAATACATTCATACTAATTGTTAAACACTTTTCATTTAATATTGTAGTTGTACAGTTTGACTATCTGTAGAAATTCGGAGTGCACGACTTCCTCGCGCGCTACTGTCGACAGGAGATAGGTAAGTAGTAAGGACAATTAATTATGGTTAGTAATTAAGTTAATTACTAAGTGTAATTAGTAAGTCGTTAGTTAGTAAAAGTGAAAAAGTCATTAGTGAAAGTAATGAGTAAAATCGGGGAAAATGCAACTCGTTTTTGCATACGACTCCGAAAAATTACGAAAACATAGGCACATGATCATATCATCGTGAGGATCGTGAATACGAGATCCATTTTGGGGCTTGAGCTACATCGATATCAGTTTCAGGCCAAAACGTTTAGGATGCGGGTTTGTGGGTTCTTTATTGATTTGACTTCAGAAAATTACGAAATTAATATGGAGAGCCCTAAATGATCATAGAATGATACTGTATAAGTTTAAAAATGTTTTGATGATATTTATATAGAAAATTAATTCATTAAGTCAAAATAATAATAATTGAAAATGAATTTTTATCAAAATTTTTTAGAGGTATTTGATGAAACTCGAACTTACTGAAATACACTATAACTAGTCTAATGCTTCAAAATAATTTTATAAACATTTTTTGAAATCACTTAAAACTCCTGATCAACCACTATAAAATACGTTTTAAAAATGAAAATACGTTAAATATATAATTAAATGTTTTGAAAAAATACGAGTCGTTACATAAGAGCAAAAAGAGAGAGCCGTGAGCTTTCTTTTTTGGGAGCTGTGTTGTGTTCTTCAGAGAGTTTGCTGCCATCCATTTTCAGAGGAGAGAAAAGTGTGAGCTTTGGAGAGTTTAGAAGAGAGTAGTTATTCTAGTGTTTCTCTTTCTTTTCTTCTTCCTTTATGAGATTTGTGGGGGCTTAGAATTACCAAGTTGTTACTCACAAGAGTGAGAAGAAGAAGGTGTTGGTGTAAGCTCGTGTGCACGCCTTGATTAGTAGTGGATCGTCTCGGAATGCTGTAGCAGGTTGTTCGCAACCGAACCAGGGTAAAATCCTCTGCCTCATTTATTTTCTGCAAATTGAGTTTGTCGTATTTCGTTTATTTATTTTCTTACGCAAGATCCGAAGAGGGATTGGTTGTTTGATTTGTTGTGTGAGCCAATTTTTCAAGCTTTAGCTGTAACGGCCTGTATTTTTAGACGTGTTTAAAATCGTGCTTACCGGTATTTTATTTCAGTGGTCTGAATAATTTTTCGTCCGTACGTTCTTTGCTACGCGTCGACGCGTAACAAGTCTATGTTTTTTAGTTTTTATCGTATCATAATTAATTGACTATCGAGTTTAACAAATTACTTTAATTTATTTATCTTACTAATTTCAATTTGCTAATCACTTTTAACTTTTACTAATTACCCTAATTAACCATCACCTGTCGGCAACCCCCTCAATTTGATAAACGTGTGTTTAAACTTTTTCTAAACTTAGTCTAAGCTAATCTAACCCTTTTAAATTCCATTGACTAAATATTAAATGCATGCTTAATATTTCAAAAACCCAGCTCACGTTTTTGAAGGCAGATGCATTCCCCTACATTAGTCAAGGATTTACATTAATTCCCATCTTAATCAAAACCTAATCTTTTGACTAATGAGAATATGTCCCCTGCCAATCTTATTAAAGGATTACCATCATCCCGTCTACTGCAAATCTCCCACCAATTCAGCCCCAAGTTCAAACCAATTAACAAAAATCTGAACTCAATTTCACCAATCCATCAATCCACAAATTTCAGCAAACAAATCGAAAACCAAATATCAAACCCAAACTGAAAATTGAAGTCAGAATTTAGAGGGGGGAGTTTGAGATCTCTGATTTGAAACAAATATCAGAAATCAAACAACTTCAAACCTCTCCCTCCCTATCTTCACATCTTTGTTGAAGGCCGACCCACTGCGCCTGTCGCCCCTCGCCTGAAGGCGCGCGCTCCATAGCTCCGCTGCCGCAGCTGTCCCCGCAGCCGCGCGCTCCTGCGCCGCCGTGCCGCCACCCTGTCGCGGTCGCCATGGCGCCGATCTCTGCCAGGCTGCGCCTATGCCGCCGGCCAGCCCTTCCTCGCGTGCGTGTGTGAGTCACTGCTGCAAACAAAGAAAAAAAGAAAGAATGAGAGAAGGAGGAAAGATAGGTAGAGAGGGAGTTAGAGAGAAGTTATGACTAAATAGGGTATGAGTGTAATATTATAAATGTTAAAGTGTAATAAAGTATTTTCAGTTATAGTAAAACTAAGTTATGAGATAAGTTAAATGTTAGTGTACTATTTATTAGTTTTAGTGAAATATTTGTTTAAATAAGTTAAAAAGTTATAGTGTAATATTTTCAGGTAAATTAGCTATTAAAAGCATTATATTTAGTTAATGATAGTTAGTTTAAGTAAAATTATTTTCAATTATAGTTTTTATTATTAAAAGTTAATGTTAATATTCAGCAAATTATATGATTACAGTGTTAAATAACTCTGTGTTTAACCAAAACAGAGAATCGGACGTACCATAACGTAGTACCCATCAAGAAGAACCCAACGACACCAAAATCGCTGAAATCATGCAAGTATGCAATTTATAGTGAATTTTTGAAGTTAGATGCTCATTTGGTCTTTTGCATGCAAAGTTGTATAACTCAAAATCTACACATCAAATGACGCATGAAATTACTACCATGACGTCCTGGGCTGAAAATGTGACCCAATGACATATAATTTGATATACCTTAGTTTTAAACAATGTCAAAGAAAGTTAATTTCCGTGACATATTCGTTAAATCCATATGTCAACACCTTTGATAAATTATTGTAAATGTTGTTCAACACTCTCGTAATCATTGAAAATGTTGTATAAAAAATGATGGTATTATTAAATTGCTGCATGTCTTAGAATATTTAACAAATGCGTGACATCGTGAAATCGTGCGCCTCGAAGGAGAAATCGTGACTTCGTGATGTCGTGTGAGTGGACTAGGCTGGCTCGTGTTCTAGCATAAATCTGGGGTGGGGTTAGGGTTGAGTGGCCACTAGGCGTATGAATGGGTCCTCTCTTCAAGAGCACCACCCGCATGCGGTAGGATAGCGTCAATCACGGTAAACCCCCGTGAGAAAAACGATCCACTCATTACGACCTAAAGGCGAGAACTCTATGAGAGATATGAAATATTGACATGGAACTTGAAATTACTATCGTTGTCTCAGTTAAATTGACATGCTATGAATCGAAGAAAAACATTACTTTACTTCTTAAACTGCTTAGAATTGCATGATAGGAGTATTTTACTTTATTTCATTTTATAATCGGCATGTTTAAACTTGTTGTTGATATCTCGTTAAATTTATTAATGCCTCTTAAATTCAGTATTATTTTGTATATCTTGCCTTGGGTTTTCTAACCTTTTCTTGTAGACCCTTGCTGACATACATTCGTGTTTTTGGATGTATGTCAGATCCTGAGCCTGAGTGCCAGGAGGATCCTCACGAGACACCTGACTTAGAGAGTCAGGAGTTCGCCGTAGACGCTGAGTCTCTCCCTGCGAATGACTAGTGGACTCACACCGTTGCTATCTTCTCTTAGTTTACTTTCAGTTGTCGTGTAGTGTACGTTTCTTCTTGTTGTTATTTTGGTCCAACTGTGGCTTAACATTTTTGTTTCGTGTATGGACGTTGTAATTCTGGATGTGGCTTTAAATTATGAATAATTCTTATTGTTCTGAAATGCATGCATGGACCTGCCCTGTGTTTTTATCACAGACGCTTATTGAACTCAAGCCTCACCGCTCCAGTTCATGCGGACCTCTTAATGTTCTCACTTCCGGTGTCTTTTTTTGAAGCGGGACGTTACCGGTTTTAGTGGTGGCCCATGCAGGTCCTGTAACTGCGAAATTCAGAACAATAAGAACTCTTTCATTAGCCAAACTTCTAGAGTAATCGTATATACAAGATTAACTCAGGCTCTTCTTATCTCAGAATGGCTGGGAGACAAAACACCCGACTTGGATCCGGAGCTGCTGGAGGCGGAGAGGATGACATCTGCCAAATGCTAGGTGTTACAAGGGACATGCTGGATGTTCAGCACCATCTGGCCTAACAGGGACGTCAGGCTGCACCAGCTGCTCCACCACCCCGCTATGAGCCTGGAGCCAAGCAGTTTCGAGAGATGCATCTGACGAGCTTCTCTTGACGAGAGGGCCCACTAGCGACCGAGGAATGGCTTCGCAACACCACGGATAACTTGAGACTTGCCCAAGTCAATCTAAACGATTGGATGGAGCTCGCCAAGAAGCAGCTGACGGATAATGCCCGTCACTGGTGGGTTGCTGAAGAGACTAGGGTGATCAAGCCAATTCCATGGGCTACCTTTCGTCAGAGGTTTGATGCCCAGAACTTCCCGAAGGTTGCGAAGAGAGAAATGCAGTAGCGCTTCATCAACCTGGAGCAGGGCACCAGGACAGTCGATGAGTATGAAGCCGCGTTTACCATGCTGAGTCGATTCGCCCCTACTCTGGTAGCAGACGAGGAGGACTGTGCACACCGCTTTCTGCAGAGCTTAGATCTAGACATACAGAGTGTGTTGTCCGGGGCACTTTTACCACTCATGAGAAGTCCTGGTAGCTGCAAAAAAGCACGAGTAGATTGCTAATCAGAAGAAAGCACGTCAGGCGGGAAAGCGCCCGATGGAGCGGCTGCAGAGTGCACCTAGGCCCGGTGTTCGTCCAATTCAGACTATACAGTTCAAGAGGCCAGCTGCACCTGTCCCCAATCGAGCTGATCTGACTTGCCATTTCTGTGGCAAGCTTGGTCATGTGAAGAAAGACTATAGGATGATGTTGAATCAGTGTTTGATCTACGGATCGCTTGCCCATACTGCAAAGGATTCCCCACGGTTCTTGACCCGTACCTGCTGGAGCACCTGGACCCGCTCAGTAGACCGTACCAGCACCTGGACAGCGAGAACCATCTCTGGTTCCACAGGATCGAGCCTTTCAGCAGGCCAACCTGCCGAAGCGTCGCGCATTCAATATGACAGCCGTTGAGGCTGAAGCTGAGAATGACATGATTGTAGGTAACCTCTAGACTAGTCTTTTCTTTTTCATGCATTTATGTTGAATAGTTAGATCCATGTTTAACCTAGTTTCATGTTACCCTTAGGTGTCATCTTAGTTTTATCTCACCCGGCCTTGACCCTGTTCGATTCTGGAGCTTCCATGTGCATCCTATCTCGGAAGTTTGTAGTCGAACACTCGATTTCCACCAACACACTTCCCAAGTGTTGGAATATTACAACTGGAATGGTGTAGTGAAGGTTGCACTGGGATGTAGACCATGCCCGTTGATGGTTAGTGGACACGAACTATATGTTGATTTCATTTTCCACGACCTACCCAACTTCGATGCTATTCTCGGCTACTGGTTAGGAGCTTTTTATGCCACGATCGACTGTCACCGGATGAAAGTGGTATTCGAAATTCCTGACCACCCAGTGTTCAAGTTTGTTAGCGGAGGACGTTCGCTTGGACCTGTCAAGTTCCGGGCCCAGACGTACAGATTGACTGTTGCATCCATGATAGCTGAACCAGAGAAGCTTGCAGTAGTGAGAGATTTTGAAGACATCTTCCCGGAAGACATTTCTGGATTGCCGCCCGACCGAGCATTGGAGTTCGGCATTGATCTTATGTCGGGAGCTCAGCCGATTTCAAAAGCGTCGTACCGTATGGCTCCTGCAGAGTTAGATGAGCTGAGGAAATAGTTGCATGAGCCACTGCAGAAGGGTTTCGTTCATCCCAGCGTATCTCCCTGGGGTGCACCCGTCTTGCTGGTGAAGAAGAAAGAAGGATCGAAGAGGATGTGCATTGATTATCGGGAGCTGAATCAGATCACAGTGAAGAACAAGTACCCGCTGCCCCGTATTGATGATATCTTCGATCAGCTTGGTGTATCGAGAGTATTTTCGAAGTTGGACATCCAGAGCGGATACCTTCAAGTCAGAGTCAAGAAGGAAGATGTGCCTAAGACAGCTTTTCGAATTAAGTACAGGCATTATGAGTTCGTTGCCATGTTGTTCGGTGTGACCAACGCTCCTGCTGTGTTTATGAATCTCATGAACCTTATCTTTTATGACTTCCTTGACAAGTTCGTGGTGATCTTCATAGACGATATCCTAGTGTACTCGAAGAGCGAGGAGGAGCATGCCGATCATTTGAAGATGGTGTTAGAGATGCTTCGTCATCATAGAATGTATGCCAAGTACAGCAAATGTGAATTCTTGCTGGACAGAGTTGCATTTCTTGGACATGTAGTATCAGGAGCTGGCATCTCAGTGGATCCGGAGAAGGTCAGAGCAGTCAGTGAATGGCCTACACCTCGATCAGCATCGGTCATAAGGAGTTTCCTGGGATTGGCTGGATATTACCGCAGATTTATCAAGGATTTCTCGAGGATAGCTGAGCCGATGACGAGATTGACGAGGAAGGATGTTAAGTTCAGTTGGTTAGATTCTTGTGAGCAATCCTTTTCTACTTTGAAGGAGAGACTGACTACTACACCAGTCTTAGCTATTCCGGACAAAAGCGGAGGCTTCGAGATTTTCTGCGACGCATCGGGAAATGGACTTGGATGTGTTCTGCACCAGCACAATCATGTGGTCGCATATGCTTCGCGATAGTTGAAGGTCCATGAGAAGAATTATCCGACCCACGATTTAGAGCTAGCCGATGTCGTCTTTGCAATGAAGATCTGGCGACATTTCTTACTGAGTGAGAAAGTGAAAATTTTCACTGATCACAAAAGTTTGAAATATATATTCACTCAAAAGGAGCTGAATATGAGACAGTGCAGATGGTTGGAATTGATGGCAGACTACGACATCGATCTTCAGTATCATACAGGGAAGGTGAATGTCGTGCCAGATGCTTTGAGTCGACTGCCCGATGTGATGATTCTCACAGCTCAGTGGAGATTGCAGCAGGATCTGCGAGAGATGGACGTTGAAGTTGTCCTACCAGAAATCACTTCGTCGTTGATGAACATGCAGATTCAGTCGACGATTATGGATCGGATTAAGACTGCTCAAGCTGGAGATGCTAAGTTGAAGAAGATCAGGGAGCAGGTAGAAGCAGGACTCTGGACAGATTTTTTGATTCACGAGGATGGATCTTTGAGATATGGTAGTAGGATCTGCGTACCTGTAGGAGATATCAGAGATGAGTTGATGAATGAGGCTCACAGTTCGCCTTATTCTATTCATCCTGGAGGTACTAAGATGTAAAAGGATCTTCGTCAGAATTTCTGATGGCATGGGATGAAGAGAAGTGTGGCACGGAGCATTGCCAAGTGCATCATGTGTCAGCAAGTGAAGGCTGAACATCATCACACTGCTGGATTGCTACAACCTCTGCCGATTCCGGAGTGGAAGTGGCAGCACATCACGATTGATTTCGTGACTGGCTTACCTCGAAGATGTAAGGATCGCCTAACCCTTGCAATACTAACAATAACACACTAGAGGGGGGGGGTGAATAGTGTAATGGCAATAAATCGTGCAATTAAAATTTTACTTGTAAATGTGAAATAATAAATACAAGAGGAATTAATCGACACAATCAATCCAAACGCAAACACAAGATATTACCCTGGTTCCCCAAACTTGGGTACGTCCAGCCACACCAATATTCACTATAATCCCACAAAGAGAAGTGAATACAAATCCCACAAAGAGATGCCTCACCAAGATACCCAACCAACCCTACACAAGGGTCAAACTCCCAAATAGAGAATTACTAACTCCCACTCAGAGAATTAGGGTTAGCCATACACTAGGACACCAAAACTCCCACACACAGAGTTACTCTCACAAAGAGAGTTATTCCCACTAAGAGAATATCATATTCACATAAGGAGAAATACTCCCACAAAAAGAGAGAGACTAATTCCCATAAAGAGAATTAGTGTTACAAAGAAACACCAAGTAAAACAAATACTCTTACCTATGCCTTGAGATGCTTACTCATAGATGAATGCAAAGAATGGAAGAGGATCTCCAAGTGATGAGATTTGCGTGAAACCACTTGGATGATTTCCCTTGAGCTTAACTTCAATGCATAAAGAGGAATATGAGCTCTAGGAGGGAAATGAGAGAGTTTGAGAGTGTCTTATTGTATCTCAAAAGATTTTCAATAGCATCAAGAAGTTCTAATGAACTCAGCCCTCTCATATATATAGGAACTCTATATGAACTCTCAAAACCCAAGAAAACAGCCAAAAACAAAAAGCTACAACGGCTAGAATATGGGCTGAAACGACAGAGACAGTCGACTGATGAACAAATGACTGTCGACTGTCCAACGGATATATAAATCCCAACGGCTATAATCTGAGCCAAGACAGTCAACTGATGAAGATGATACAGTCGACTGTAAACATGACAGGCACCTGTTAAACCTTCAGCAGGCGACTACTGCACGGGATGGAATAAAACATAGAGTTGCACTCTTTCTCCCAATATGCATACAGGCGACTGAAGAACAAATGAAAGTCGATTTTAATTAGACAGGCAACTGTATTTTCGTCATCAGTCGACTGCTGCAGGAGATGGAGAAAAACAGAGAGAAGCAATATTTGCACTTACGCCTTTCAGACGACTGTTGACCATATCACAGGCGACTGTAAATATACATGTGACTGTAAATTGATCGACTGATGCGAAAAGCTCAAGTAGAGTCAATATAAATGTTGACTTGAGCAGTGCATCACAGTCGACTGTAGAAGGCCCGACAGGCGACTGGAAATCACCCAATCGACTGTGAAACCTTCATCAGGCGACTGTTGGAGAGCCAGAGACTCCAATTGAGTCTTTGGACAAGATGAACCTATTGGGTTGGATTCTATGATAATCCTAAGACTCTCTAGATGGTTAAATGCATATGCATGAATAAGTAGACCATCTATTAAGGCATTACATTAAACCTAGACTCAAAAGAGAGAGAAAGCAATAAAGAAAAGTACATTGATTACAATGCTTTCCTTGGAGTCTATGGCTTCAATCTTGATGCCTTGATGCTTCCTATAATCTCCAAGCTTTGGCACCCCTTGAGTCAAAGCTTTGGTCCTTCTCCACTAGATGTCCATCCTTGCACCAAGTGTTTAGTCTCCAAAAATGATATCATTGAAAAGTAACTAAGAGACTAAAACAAGGAAGTCATTAGCAACAACATAATGTTGTGATCATCATTAAAATAATATTGGTATGAAACACCAATATTCAACAGAAGCACCAAGCAGAACGACGTAATCTTGGTCATCGTTGATTGATTGACCAAGTTTGCGCACTTTATACCATTCTGAGTTGGTCAATCCACAGAGATATTAGTGAGAAAGTATATGGAGGAGATCGTGTGCTTGCATGGAGCCACCGTGAGTATTGTATCAGATCGAGATACGAGGTTCACGTCTCAGTTCTGGAAAAGTTTATAGACCAATCTGGGTACCAGTCTGAAATTCAGTACTGCGTATCACCTACAGACAGATGGACAGTAAGAGCGTACCATACAGTCTTGGAGGATATGCTGAGAGCCTACATGCTGGATCTCAAAGGCTCATGGGAGGATTGACCTCTGCACCTGTTAGAGTTTTCCTACAACAACAGCTATCAGGCGAGCATTGGCATAGCGCCATTTGCTGCTCTCTACGGGAGGAAATGTCGATCGCCACTGAGTTGAAATGACATCGGTGATAGAGAGCTCTTAGGGCCAGAGATGATAGTGGAAGCAGTGTGATGTTATGCGAGATATCAGAGACAAGCTTTGGATCGCTCAGGACCATTATAAGCATTGGGCGGATGCTAAACGGCGTCCTTTGGAGTTTCAGCCGGGAGATCAGTGTTTCTAAAGAACTCCCCGAATCTAGGAGTGATTCGATTTGGGAAGCGAGGAAAGCTTAGTCCGAGATATATTGGACCCTTTGATGTGCTAGAGCAAGTTGGAGAAGTAGCTTATCGCTTAGCATTACTGCCGTCCTTAGAGGAAGTTCATGACGTCTTTCATGTGTCCTAGCTACGTCGTTATATCAGCGACCCTTCTCATGCTGTGGACTACTCTGAGATTACAGTTCGGTCAGATCTGACGTACGAACAGCAACCAGTGGAGATCCTAGATCGACGCCAGAAAGTCTTCAGAAACAGGACTGTTGATCTAGTCAGAGTGATGTGGCGTCACGACTCGCTAGGAGAGTCCACCTGGGAATGGGAAGATGAAATACGAGAGCGTTATCCATATTTGTTTCCTACTCCTTAGTTGATAAGAATTCCGGGGGCGGAATTTTTCTTAAGGTGAGTAGAAAGTAACGGCTCGTATTTTTAGACATGTTTAAAATCGTACGTACCTGTATTTTATTTCAGTCGTCTGAATAATTTTTCATCCGTACGTTCTTTGCTACGCGTCGACGCGTAGCAAGTCTCTATTTTTTAGTTTTTATCGTATCATAATTAATTGACTATCAAGTTTAACAAATTACTTTAATTTAATTATCTTACTAATTTTAATTTGCTAACCACTTTTAACTTTTACTAATTACCCTAATTAACCATCATCTGTCGGCAGCCCCTCAATTTGATAAACGTGTGTTTAAACTTTTTCTAAACTTAGTCCAAGCTAACCTAACCCTTTTAAATTCCATTGACTAAATATTAAATGCATGCTTAATATTTCAAAAACCCAGCTCACGTTTTTGAAGGCAGATGAAGTCCCCTACATTAGTCAAGTATTTAAACTAATTCCCATCTTAATCAAAACCTAATCTTTTGACTAATGAGAATAAGTCCCCTGCCAATATTCTTAAAGGATTACCATCATCCCATCTACTGCAAATCCCCCACCGATTCAGCCCCAAATTCAAACCAAATAACAAAAATCTGAACCGAATTTCACCAATCCATCAACCCACAAATTTCAGCAAACAAATCGAAAACCAAATATCAAACCCAAACTGAAAATTGAAATCAAAATTTAGAGGGGGGAGTTTGAGATCTCAGATCTGAAACAAATATCAGAAATCAAACAACTTCAGACCTCTCCCTCCCTCTCTTACCATCTTTGTTGAAGGCTGACCCACTCCGCCTGTCGCCCCTCGCCTGAAGGTCGCGCGTGCCATAGCTCTGCCGCCACAGCTGTCCCCACAGTCGCACGCGCTTGCGCCACCGTGCCACCGCCCTGCCGACACCGAGAGCCGCCGTCGTGCCGTCGATCTCCGCCAGGCCGTGCCTGTGCCGCCGGCCAGCCCTTCCCCGCGTGCGTGCGTGAGTCCCTGCAGCAAACAAAGAAAAAAAGAAAGAAAGAGGGAAGAAAGACATGTAGAGAGAGTTAGAGAGAAGTTATGAGTAAATAGGGTATGAGTGTAATATTATAAAGGTTAAAGTGTAATAAAGTATTTTCAGTTATAGTAAAACTAAGTTAATAAATAAGTTAAAAGTTAGTGTACTTTTGTTAGTTTTAGTGAAATATTTGTTTACATAAGTTAAAAAGTTATAGTGTAATATTTTCAGGTAAATTAACTACTAAAAACATTATTTTAGTTAATGTTAGTTAGTTTAAGCAAAATTATTTTCAATTATAGTATTTATTATTAAAAGTTAATGTTAATATTCAGCAGATTATATGATTACATTGTTAAATAACTCTGTATTTAATCGAAACAGAGAATCGGACGTACCAAAACGTAGTACCCGTCAAGACGAACCCAACGACATCAAAATCGCTGAAATCTGGCAAGTATGCAATTTATAGTGAATTTTTGAAGTTAGATGCTCATTTGGTCTTTTGCATGTAAAGTTGTATAACTCAAAATCTACATGTGAAATGACGCATGAAATTACTACCATGATATCCTGGACTGAAAATGTGACCCAACGACATATAACTTGATATACCTTAGTTTTAAACAATGGCAAAGAATGTTAGTTTCCGTGACATGTTCGTTAAACCCATATGTTCAACACTTTTGATAAATTATTGTAAATGTTGTTCAACACTCTCGTAATCATTGAAAATGTTGTATAAAAATAAATGATGGTATTATTAAATTGCTGGATGTCTTAGAATATTTAACAAATGTGTGACATCGTTAAATCATGCGCCTCGAAGGCGAAATCCTGACTTCGTGATGTCGTGTGAGTCGACTAGGCTGGCTCGTGTTCCAGCACAAATCTAGGGTGGGGTTAGGGTTGAGCGGCCACTAGGCATTTGAAGGGGTCCTCTCTTCAAGAGCACAACCTGCATGCGGTAGGGTAGCGTCAATCACGGTGAGAAGAATGATCCACTCATCACGACCTAAAGGCGAGAACCCTATGAGAGATATGAAATATTGACATGGAATTTGAATTTACTATCGTTGTCTCAGTTAAATTAACATGCTAATGAATCAAAGAAAAACTTTACTTTACTTCTTAAACCGCTTAGAATTGCATGATAGGAGTATTTTACTTTATTTCATTTTATGATCAGCTTGTTTAAACTTGTTGTTGATATCTCGTTAAATTTATTAATGCCTCTTAAATTCAGTATTATTTTGTATATCTTGCCTTGGGTTTTCTAACCTTTTCTTGCAGACCCTAGCTGACATACATTCATGTTTTTGGATGTATGTCAGATCCTGAGCCTGAGTACCAGGAGGATCCTCACGAGACACCTTACATAGAGAGCCAGGAGTTCGCCGTAGACTTCAAGTCTCTCCTTGCGGAGGACTAGTGGACTCACACCGTTGCTGTCTTTTCTTAGTTTACTTTCAGTTTTCATGTAGTGTACGTTTCTCCTTGTTATTTTGGCCCAGCTGTGGCTTGACGTTTTTATTTCGTGTATGGACGTTGTAATTCTGGATGGTGGCTTTAAATTATGAATAATTCTTATTGTTCTAAAATGCATGCATGGACCTGCCCTGTGTTTTTATCACAGACGCTTATTGAACTCAAGCCTCACCGCTCTAGTTCATGCGGACCTCGTAACGTTCTCACTTTCGGTGTCTTTTGGAAAGCGGTGCGTTACATTAGCTCCCTAGCTAGCTGTTAGAGCTTGTTGTTCAGCGGGGCGACAACGATTTTTTATCAACAAGTGGTATCAGAGCTTTCGGTTGTTTGTGGAGAAATTGAGTAGCGAAGATGGTTAGTTTGGCGACACTCAACGTTGAGTGGTTCACCGGCCGTAATGACTTTAGGTTATGGCAGTTAAGGGTGAAAATTTATTTGAGGCTGACGAAATGTTTTAGAATTGTGTTTGATAAGGAAAACATTGAGAAGGATGTGATGGCATCACAAAGGGCCAAGATGGAGAGAATGGCGTCTAGCGCCATCCAGCTATCGTTAGTCGACACCATCTTGAGAGATGTGTTGGACGAGGCTTACGGCCAAGGATATGTGGAATAAGTTAGAGGGGATGTATATGAAGAAATCCTTTACAAGCCGCCTCTACTTATTACAGAAGATGTACACTCTGAAAATGAAGCCCAGATCGACGGTAAAAGATCACATAGATGAGTTGAATTGTATTGTGATGGAGTTGCGGGGAATGGATGTCAAGATCAAAGATGAGCAACAAGCAGTGATTTTGTTATGTTCATTGACTGAGGAGTTCTCCCAATTTGTTCAGTCCATGATCTATGGACGAACGATGCTCACCGTGGAAGAGGTGAAGGAAGCGCTCCATACCGAGATGCTATGTGAGAAGGTCCAAGGTAGAGACTTTGGAGAAAACTGTGATGAAGCATTGCATGTGAGAGGGAGGAAGGACAGGGAGGAGGTCAAGGCCCTTTCAAGATGAAGGACCACTCGAAGTCCCGACATTCCCGTGATAGGAAGGACAGCTCATATTTCATTTGCAAGCAAAGAGGCCATTGGAGGAACCAATGCCCCAATAGATTTGGGAAGAAATACAAGGAAGCTTCCGGTTCCGCTTCCTTGGGTTTGGATGACATGCAGATTCATGATGACATAGACCACTGTGAAAGTGGTAGAGATCCACAGATGTTCACAGCGGGGGTGTCCAGTGAGGCACAAGTTGCGTGGTTGATGGACGTGGGTGTTCTTTCTATATGACTCCAAATCGGAGTTGGTTTTTCACTTACAATTTCCAAGAAGACGGAGGCTCTATTCTCATGGGGAACAATGCGACATGTAAGACCACGTGTATTGGAACTGTTCAGATCAAGATGCATGATGGCATAGTGCGTACCCTAGCACATGGAGGCATGTCCCCAATCTTCGAAAGAGCTTGATATCTATCGGTGTGTTCGATAATGTTGGATACAAGTCAGTTGTTAAGAATGGCTAGCTGAGGGTATCTAAAGGATCCATGGTTGTGATGAAGGGAAGAAAGGTAGGGAATCTATATTCCTTACACGGTACCACAGTAGATGGTGAAGCCCATGCCACCTCTACTAGCTCGAGTGACGGAGATTCATCAAAGTTATGGCATACTCGTTTGGGTCATCCTTGTGACAAGACCCTCGATGTTCTCTGCGGAAGAAAATTGATTGGAGCTAGTGATGAGAGTGTGGAGTTTTGTGAAAGGTGTGTGTACGGGAAAAAGAAAAAGGTGCAGTTCAACACGGGGAAGCACACTAGCCAAGATCCGCTGGATTACATTCATTCTGATGTGTGGGGGTCATGTCCTGTAGCGTCAGGAGGTGGGGTTAGGTACTTTGTCCTCTTCATCGATGATTATTCTCGAAAGGTTTGGATGTACTTGATGAAGATGAAAGATCAAACCTTTGGGATGTTCAAGCAATGGCTTGCGATGGTTGAAAGCAAACTGGCAAGGCAGTGAAAGTCCTTAGATCTGACAACGGAGGCGAGTACACCTTGAGGGAGTTCACAGGATTCTACAGATCCCATGGAATTCAATGTCATTTTACTACACCAGGGGATCCTCAGTCGAACGGGGTTGTAGAGAGGATGAATAGGATGTTGTTGGAGAGAGTATGATACTTGAGGCACTCTGCTGGTTTGGAGAAGGAATTTAGGGGTGAGATACTCACTACCGCCATGCACATAGTGAATTGAGTTCCATCGGCGGTGATTGACTACCAAATTCCTGAAAAGAAGTGGAGTAGGAAAATTGGTGACTACTCCTACCTACGCATCGTTGGTTGCATATGCATATGAGAGGGGCGACAAGTTGGATCCGAGGGCCAAGAAGCACATTTTCCTCGGATATGGTGATGGTGTGAAAGGATATCGCTTTGTTGGACTCCGTGGGTCGCAAGGTGATTTTGAGTAGGCATGACACCTTCGATGAGTCTGTGATGCTCAGGGCGAAGCATACTCATTGGAAGGGGGACGAGTCACTCGAGGAGATCGTGCCAGCGACTATTGATCTTCCGATCCTATTTCAGAGGTGACCAGGCAAGGAGCCGATGGTCAAGGTCCCCGTTGAGGGACATGATGAGGTCCATGTTGAGGACCATATGCAGACACCAGTCCCAGCCCAGGGACGTGATGGATCTGTTACAGATGAGGTGCGGAGGTCCAAAAGGACCAAAAAGGCACCCGAGAAATTTGGAGCTTGGGATTACACGACTTTCTCCTTTGACGACATGGCGTCGTATGCCTTAAACATTGAGCACGGGGAGCTTATGACCTATGGTAGAGCCATTAGCTTGAGTGATGCAGAAACTTGGCAAGGAGCTATGGCGGAAGAGATGGAGTCTCTCCACCATTATAACACGTGAAAGTTAGTGCCTCTACCACATGAGAAGCGTGCCATTGGATGAAGGTGGATCTATAAGGTAAAGGAAAGCTCGACCGAAGATGGTGGTGATGTACGGTACAAAGCAAGGCTAGTGACTAAGGGTTTTGCACAGAGGAAGGGAGATGACTACAATGAGATATTTTCTCTAGTGGTGAGACACACTTACATTCGTGTTTTGTTAGCACTAGTAGCATCCATGGACATGGAATTGGATCAACTCGATATCAAGACCGCTTTTCTACGCAGCGATTTGGATGAGGAGAGTTACATGCACCAACCAGAGGGGTTCACGGTGGAAGGCAAGGAAAGGATGGTCTGCAGGTTGAGAAAATCCTTGTACAGGTTGAAGCAGTCACCCAGACAGTGGTACAAGTGATTTGATAGCTTTATGATGGGTGTATGTCACGCCCCGCTGCCCAAGTATGGAAGGCGAGGAGATCCGCTCAGACATGGAGCTGTGAAGCTGCAGTTTGATAAGTGTCTGTAAAAATTTCAAATAGTAGCAGGTCCTTTGCATTGCGACGAAACAACAACAATAATAATAGTAAAGCAGATATAAAAGAAAACATCCACCAACATCCAGAAAATTATTCCAACATCACAGAGCAGTCACATACAGTACAAGTCTAAACAATAGGCCTAAAGCATGGCCGAAACTACAAGAAGTAATGGTGTTGCGCACTTAACAACCTAATAACAGCTACTAAGAAGGTAACAACAACTAAAGGAGAGTCACCGGCAGAGACTAAGGGTAGGACCGGAATCCTAGAACTGAACGTCAGCAACCTGTTGTCCTCTGCAACTAAATCAGGCTCAAAACCAGACATGTGACAGCCAAAGAGAAGAGGACACATGTCAGCAAAAGTCTCCCAAAAGAAAGCGGAGAACTCTTGTGCAAGGATACAAATAAAATAAAGCGACTAGCAGTTCTAAATATAATAAAATGACATGACATTTAAAGAATGCAACAATTTAAGATGACATGATGACATGCATGCACGTCGTAGCAGAAGCTACGAAAAACACTGTTTCATGAGTCACGAACATTCTCATTTCATGATGAGCACATGGTTTACGCCTTACAGCTGAAGTGGCTGTACGGGCACACTTTTATGCTGAGTGGTCGCTTAACCCTACCCCTCCACGTGTATCGAGCGTTGGATTCCCAACAACATTGTGCTCGCTTCTTGATCATGGGCCAGGAAGTGTATTTGGTTTTGGCATAGGGTTGTGCCCGCAAAAGCAGGTGCCTAGCCTCAATAGCAACAATATTTGTAGCATGTGCTACCCAATCACGAAGAAACATATGATACATGACATGACATAGGATGAGTACTTAAAGTGCATACCATTAATTGAAAATTAAACATGACATGGCAGCATGAATGGAAGCAAGTAAAAGTATCGGATCTAGCTTCGTTGCCAAGCTAGATCAAGAGTGGTGTCGGATCTAGTTTCGTTGTCAAACTAGATCAAAAGGGTCGTCTAGGCAGCTATCATTTCACTGCCTAGTGTCTTTTACGCTAACACACAAATTGGCCTAAAAACATGGCCTAAAACATTTACTGGCAAGTATCACTTGCCTGAACAATCACGCTGAAGTCACAATAAATCAGAGTCCAAACTACCTATGAGCTTAGAACGCGGTCCAGCCTACAGTCCCAATTATTTATCTTGATTAGTGAGTTACAAAAATAATCAGAAGCTTCAAATTTTTAGTTGATTAACAGTCGAGTGATGATTCCTACGGAGAGGGACTTACCTCAACACGACGCGAGATCTACTCTGACGTCGGGTAGCGATGTCAGGGGTCGGATTCCGGTATAGCAAACGGTACGGAACGACGGGTTCTCTGTTAATAAATCACGTGTTCAGTTAAGTTCGTAATGACGGACTAGAATTATTAGATAACCCCAAAACGTCTAATGATCCAATTTTAATTAAGTTTTCTATCCTAAGAAGGGTTTCATAACATTTTTAACGATCGTTAAATTATTAACATGATAATTACGTCACGTAGCTAGTACGAAAATAAACAACAAATATATCAAGCAACCTAGGCTAACACGTTAACTAGAAGTTGTGCACACAAGACGTCTACCCAACGGTTAATCATGGTATCATCAATTCATTAAGTATGCTAGCTAAACATCGTTTGTTAAAGTTACTAGCATGCAGACAACATTTTATTAAGTTACTAACTTGTTAACTACATTAAGTTGCTAATACGAAAAGCATACCATATCATCATCAAAACCACCTAGCCTAATATTTGCTAATAGATGTAAACAATATACATACCCTATAGATTACGCGTGTTAACATCAGTATTATTAGGTCAACGCTGTTCATTATCGCTGTCCATCAACTATTTGCAAACTAAAATTAGGGTACTAACGAATGTTCACTAACTGATACAGGGAGATGCTCTACGCTGCCGGGTCGTCGCGTGACGGACATTGGCGGACAGAGGTTACAGGATGTCACAGCGACGCAAGAGGAAGGTGCAACAGTTCAGACTGCCGTACGTTGTCGCCGCGCGGAGAGGAGATCGCTACCGCATGAAAAACGCCGCTGCAGCTGTGCAAGCGATGGCCTGCTGTGGTGTCAGGCACTGCAGCTGGTCGTGGGGGCATGAACTGGGGCGGGGATCCGGCGAGAGGTCGATGGGATGGGTCTGTAGTACGAGCGGCACCGCCGTGCGGCGCGCCGCTGTGCACTGCTGCTAAGAGCAGCAGTGCTGCCGGCGGAAATCTGGGGTTTTGCCACCGTGCGTCGACGGAGAAGAGGGCGACAGCCTTCGGGTCTTGGTCGGATGGAGATCGACTGGGGAAGGGGGTACGTCGGAGGGATGAAGTCGGAGAGGGCTTGGGGTTTGCGCGAAGATGGCGCAACGTAGCTGCGTGATGAAAATTCTGCCTTAGGGCTTATCGGGTTAAAAAGAATTGGGTTTGCTATTCGGGGCTAGTTTTGGGGTACACCTAAGGGCCTAGAAGAGAGTGGAAAAAAAGTAGAGGTTATAATTTGGGTGGTGAATAGAGGGAAGAGAGATTTGTTGTTATGTATGAGAGATTTGATTCCCAATGCTAAACAACTTTGGGTTTTGGGTAGTTTGAGGGTAAAATAAGAGAGAGAGAGAGAGGGTAGGGTACAGTTAAGGGGGAAATAGGGTGAGCCTAGCTTAGAAAAATATATCATGTTAAACTTAGGCTTAATTATTGATTAATGGGGAAATTAGTGCACAAGTGGGTCAAACGAAACCCGATAATTATGAGAAAAATACCGGGGCATCCGTGTCGACGAGAGAAACAAAACTAAGGGGATTGATCATGGCTAGGGCGACGAGAAACGAAAATAAAAATAAAAAGGTCTCACGACAAAAGTGGAAATCATGACGTCTCATCAAACAAAGTCAAATTATGGGAGAACGACTCGTGAAATGACGTTCCAAAATATTTCCACAAATTAATACTCTTCCAGAGGGTCACAAACGGCATATTACATCATAAGGTTCAGATACAAGAAAGGTCCAAAATAAATACGTGTACGAACAAGAGTACGTGCACGAAAAGCGTAAGATCGAAAACAGACCGTGACATCCTACCCACCTTTGAATAAAGTCCGTCCTCGGACTTTCTAACTATAAATATATCTAGCCACTCTAGTAACTACCTCAATCATACCACATTATAATTTCGACCAGATATAGTCACTACAAGTGCTTATATATGCACTAGGTAGTCAAACATTAATTCTACCAACATGTATATATATACGCCCATTCTATACTTATACCTATCACAGTCAGTCAAATTCATACTCGTACTTCAATCATTCATATAGTCACATACATCCTTATATAACTATCACTCATTTATCACAACCAAGGTACATTTACATACACAAAATAGTTTCACATTAGCAAATACGATCATAGTACTTACGTATAGATAACTACCTATGTACCACAAACATGGATATTCTACTCCCCATATCTCCTAGTACACATCCAACATCAACATATCAACACATGTAATCACACCACATAATATTAGATCAGGCTTACTATATCTAATATACATTCACCATTACTATAATTTCACAAAGATATAGTTATTCAAATGCACGCAAATATTTCACCATATATTCACATCACATACTGTCCTATAACTATATTCAAGACACGCTACACATACCATAGTCACAAATACCTATAACTAAGCACATACTTACTCGTGCACGGTGCACGCCAGCACACGCTAACATATCATTCATACATACCACTCATACCACTATACACTTAGCACAACTACATACCTAGTTCAGCTAGCACATATACATTCAACATGTAAGTCCTTAGTAAATAATTATACCACAAGACCAATACCTATAACTATATTATGGTATAGCCACCCACAATCATGTGCGTAACACCACCAGACACAACCAATCCTATCACTATACATACATCATCCATTACTACATTCATAGTACTACACGCAATCCACAGAAATGTGTAACAATATACTTAGAATACCCGCTCAAGCTTGAATGAGACTCCATAACTCACATCAGAAAACTCTATATACATAACACGGTATCTATACATATACCAATACCACTCCAATATGTATACATCCATCATCATAACCACATACATACCATATCATCAATCACTATATTTAGTCAAGTAAAGCCCACATAATGCAATCACTTTTCACCCTATAATATTATAAATATCAGCACACGTATAATTATAATACACTCTTTATTACATACATTCATCGTATACTCACATACATGTAATATATATTCACACCATAGCTATCTACCTATAATTAGTATACCAACTCATCTACTTATCCATACATAGTTTAAAACATACCATAATCGTGTATACTTCACGGTATACACGCACACGCATAACATTCCGTAAAAGTAAGCAATACCAAACAAAATCATAACCCTATTATCATCCGTATATCACCCATATACTCAAGTAGCAAATACATAACTACTTACGTCTAAGAACAATACATATCTAAGTACGAGCACACACTCACACGTATTAACATATAGGTCATATAATAGGCCTGCTCACTTAACTATAAGTACACCTATTTTCATTACCTAACATACACATGACTTATTAGTATACTATTTCAAACATTTACCACATACTCTACTAGCAGATATCCCAACACTAAATCTAATATACATAGACGTACCTAAAGCGGTATAGCTATCCGCACACTTATATATAAACACTATCATTCATACAACTTCATATATATCATGAATAACACTAAGTATCTATATATCACACAATAGGCAAACATTAATATACTACAGGGGAGTACACTCAAACGTGAGTGATACGCCAGGGTTTACACACACGGATCCACACACTCTACTTATACATGCACCACAATGACATCACAATAAAATCAATGGGCTCATAACTATACTAAGGTTGACACAGGCAACGACAAGCACTAGCATCTAAACAATAGAAAGGAAACCAAAACCAAAAGCGTAACAAACAAGATCGAAAAGAGCGACTTCAGATAAGGTGAGGATAAGGAGATAGCTGGTTGGGTGAGACAAAAATATTGCTCTAAATAATTAAATAGGCGAAAGAGAGTCATGTGTAAAATATGATGTTGTATATATCTATTCTTATGAAAATGTGTAGGAATAGGGAGCAGAATGGAAAATTTGAAAACACGGAAAAGTTTTTTAGGCGAAGAAATAATGAGTAGAGTGAGGCAGTGATCGTGTGTAAACGGAAATAGGTTTATACCAAAAATTTTGAAGTATGAGCACGATGAATATAGTTGTTTATATAAAGATATATTGAAGTTCTATTTAGCTTATAAAACATTCTAAAGTAAGTACGGTAAGTGAAAAATTCAATAATAAACTTAGTAGTATAGAAATGGAAGGAAAGATATATTGAATTATCAAAAATAGTAATAAAGTTTTAAAACCGAAATACGAATGATCTTGTTCAGGGAATGATTAAGAGATAGTAGCTAAAATTACAACCAATAGACTTCAAAATCAACGAAAGAATTTAACTCAATCGAAAAGTAAGGAATTTAAATATATAAGAAGGGGTTTTCAAGAATTTAAACTGAGCGAAAAAATTTTACTAAGGAAAATCGAAAATACCTTTGGAAGAATCAAGATTTGCAACGGAGAAGATTCGAAAGATTAATGATGATCGTCAGGAAGCGATCACATGAATCGTGAGCAAAGAATATGATCGCACGATGAATACGCCTAGGATATGGCTCATGAAAAACCACGATGGGATTCTACGATACAGAAGTGCAATTATTAGGAAGATGATAAAGATCAGTAGTTCTAATCACTGGCCAACTAGTGATCAGGAAGACTTAGCGCTAAGACTCTCTAATAGACTAGGCTGTAATAGAGGTCTCGGGGTGGGGTCCTAAGAGTATCAAGATTACGTTCTGCTGGGCCCGAAATTGATAGACTCAATGAACGGCTAAAAGAAAAGCTCTAGAAGTCTAATATGGTCAGGGTTGGGTGAGAGACTACTAAGGAAACCTATGACGAGTACAACTAAATCTTGACAAAGCCTACTGACTATCAAACCTGGACATCTACCTAAGTTTTCCTACCATCTAAGACAGGAAAACGTTCAGATTAGACTTAATCATGACTTGGATGTTCCGAATATTTAATTGGATGTTGTTTATCATTATGTTGTTCCGATATTTCATGGATGCAAAAAGGGCCTGCATGGGCCACCAACAAAACCTGCCACGCTCCGCTTCCCAAGTATGGAAGGCGAGACGCGAGGAGGTCCGCTCAGACGTGGAGCTGTGAAGCTGCAGTCTGATAAGCGTCTGTAAAAATTTCAAAAAGTAGCAGGTCTTTTGCATTGCGACGAAACAACAATAATGATAATAGTAAAGCAGATATAAAAGAAAACATCCACCAACATCCAGAAAATTATTCCAACATCTCAGAGCAGTCACATAAAGTACAAGTCTGAACTATAGGACTAAAGCATGACTGAAACAACAAGTAATGGTGTTGCGCACCTAACAACCTAACAACAGCTACTAAGAAGGTAACAACAACTAAAAGAGAGTCACCGGCTGAGACTATGGATAGGACCGGAATCCTCGAACTGAACGTCAGCAACCTGTCGTCCTCTGCAACTAAATAAGGCTCACAACCTGACATGTGACACCCAAAGAGAAGAGGGCACATGTCAGCAAAAGTCTCCCAAAAGAAAGCGGAGAACTCTTGTGCAAGGATACAAATAAAATAAAGCGACTAGCAGTTCTAAATATAATGAAATGACATGACATTTAAAGAATGAAACAATTTAAGATGACATGATGACATGCATGCACGTCTTAGCAGAAGATACGAAAAACACTATTTCACGAGTCACGAACATTATCATTTTACGCTGCACAGGGTTTACACCTTACAGCTGAAGTGGCTGTACGGACACACTTCTACGCAAAGTGGTCGCTTAACCCTACCCATCCACATGTATCGAGCATTGGATTTCCAACAACATTGTGCTCGCTTCTGGATCACGGGCCAGGAAGTGTATTTGGTTTTGGCATAGGGCTATGCCTGCAAAAGCAGGTGCCGAGCCTCAATAGCAACAATATTTGTTGCGTGTGTTACCCAATCACGAAGAAACATATGCTACATGACATGACATAGGATGAGCAATTAAAGTGCATACAGTTAATTGAAAATTAAACATGACATGGCAGCATGAATGGAAGCAAGTAAAAGAGTCGGATCTAGCTTCGTTGCCAAGCTAGATCAAGAGTGGTGTCAGATCTAGTTTCGTTGTCAAACTAGATCAAAAGGGTCGTTTAGGCAGCTATCATTTCACTGCCTAGTGTCTTTTATGCTAACACACAAATTGACCAAAAAACGTGGCCTAAAACATTTACTGACAATTATCACTTGCCTGAACAAACACGCTGAAGTCACAATCAATCAGAGTCCAAACTACCGATGAGCTCAGAACGCGGTCCAGCATACAGTCCCAATTATTTATCTTGATTAGTGAGTTACAAAAATAATCAGAAGCTACCAAATTTTAGTTGATTAACAGGCGAGTGGTGATTCCTACGGAGAGGAACTTACCTCAACACGACACGAGATCTACTCTGACGTCGGGTAGCGACGTCAAGGATTGGATTCCGGTATCGTAAGCGGTACGGAACGACGGGTTCTTTGTTAATAAATCACGTGTTCAGTTAAGTTCGTAACGACGGACTAGAATTATTAGATAACCCTAAAATGTCTAATGATCCAATATTAATTAAGTTTGCTATCTTAAGATGGGTTTCATAACATTTTTAATTATCGTTAAATTATTAACATGATAATTACGTCACGTAGCTAGTACGAAAATAAACAACAAATATATGAAGCAACCTAGGCTAACACGTTAACTAGAAGTTGTGCACACAAGACGTCTGCCCTACGGTTAATCATGTTATCATCAATACATTAAGTCCGCTAGCTAAACATCGTTTGTTAAAGTTAGTAGCATGCAGACAACATTTTATTAAGTTACTAACTTGTTAACTACATTAAGTTGTTACTACGAAAATCATACCATATAATCATCAAAACAACCTAGACTAATATTTGCTAATAGATGTAAACAATATATATACCCTATAGATTAAGCGTGTTAACATCAGTATTATTAGGTCCACTGGCTGTTCATTATCGCTGTCCATCAACTATTTACAAACTGAAATTAGGGTATTAACGAATGTTCACTAACCGATATGGGGAGATGCTCTACGCTGCCGGGTCACCGTGTGACGGACAGCAGTGGACAGAGGTTGCAGGACGTTGCAGCGACGCAAGAGGAAGGTGCAACAGTCTGGGCTACCGTACTTGCCGCCGCACGGAGAGGAGATCGCTGCCGCGCAAAAAACGCAGCTGCAGCTGTGCAAGCAGCGGCCTGCTGTGGTGTCAGGCACTACAGCTGGCCAAGGGGGCACGCGCTGGGGCGGGGATCCGGCGGAAATCTGGGGTTTTGCCGCCATGCACCGTCAGAGAAGAGGGCGACGGCCTTCGGGTCTTGGTCGGAGGGAGCTCGACGGGGAAGGGGTACGTCGGAGGGATGAAGTCGGAGAGGACTTGGGGTTTTCGCGAAGACGGCGCAACAAAGCCACGTGATGAAAATTCTGCCCGAGGGCTTATCGGGTTAAAAAGAATTGGGTTTGCTATTCAGGGCTAGTTTTGGGGTACACCTAAGGGGTTAGAAGAGAGTGGAGAAAAAGTAGAGGTTATAATTTGGGTGGTCAATATAGGGAAGAGAGATTTGTTGTTACATATGAGGGATTTGATTCCCTATGCTAAACAACTTTGGGTTTTGGGTACTTTGTGGGTAAGGTAGGAGTGAGAGAGAGTGGGTAGGGTACAGTTAAGAGGGAAATAGGGTGAACCTAGCTTATGGAAATATATCATGTTAAACTTAGGCTTAATTATTGATTAATGGGGAAATTAGTGCTCAAGTGGGTCAAACGGAACCCGATAATTACGAGAAAAATACCGGGGCGTCCGTGTCGATGAGAGAAACGAAAGGGGGTTAATCATGGCTAGGGCGACGAGAAACGAAACTAAAAATAAAAAGGTCTTACGACAAAAGTGGAAATCATGATGCCTCATCAAACAAAGTCAAATTTTGGGAGAACGACCCGTGAAATGACGTTCCAAAATATTTCCACAAATTAATACTCTTCCAGAGGGTCACAACGGCATATTACATCATAAGGTTCGGATACAAGAAAGGTCCAAAATAAATAGGTGTACGAACAAGAGTACGTGCACGAAAAGCGTACGATCGAAAACAGACCATGATAGTGTAGGATTTGAGCAGAGCGTGAATGATCAATGTGTATATGTACGCACTTTGGATGATGGCTCGTGCATCCACCTCCTACTTTATGTTGATGACATGTTGATTGCTTCCTCAAACATGTCGGAGGTCAAGAAGCTAAAGGTGAAGTTGGGCAAGGAGTTTGATATGATGGATTTGGGCCCGGCGAAGAAAATCTTAGGGATGAAGATATCCCGAGATAGGATGAAGGGTGAGTTGAGGTTATCACAGAAGGGGTATATTGAGAAGGTACTCGTCCGTTATGGAATGGAGAGTGCGAAGCTTGTGGGGACACCTCTTAGAGCTCACTTTCAGCTTTCGACGTTGAAGTCTCCGAGTATCGAGGATGAGAGGAAAGCTTTGTCTCAGGTATGAGAGGAAAGATATGTCTCAGGTGCCATATGCTAGTGCAATTGAGAGTTTGATGTACGCGATGGTTTGCACGCGTCCATATATTGCACAGGCCGTGGGAGTAGTGAGCAGATATATGGCGAACCCCAGCAAGGAGCATTGGCAGGCCGTTAAGTAGATATTGCGATATCTGCGAGGCACAGTTTGTGTCGGTATGCACTATGGCAGAGGTGACGATGTGGTGCTGACAAGGTACTGTGATTCTGATTATGCTGGCGACATGGACATGCAGAGATCGACCGTAGGTTACATGTTTACGTTGGGCACTGCAGCAGTGTCATGGCGATCTGTCCTAAAGTCGGTGGTTGCGTTGTCAACCAGGGAGGCCGAGTTGATTGCCGCAGTGAAAGTGGTGAAGGAGGCTGTCACACCCCGCTTCCCATTAGACTTGAGAGCAAGGACATGAACGGGCCCACTTGTGCAAGTCAGGAGGAGGTACTTTTGCTTTTCTTTCCCCTTGACTTATCACAATAAGCGTCTGTGTAAAAACTGCAGGTTCTTGCTTGCATTACTCAAAAACAACACAGATAAGTAAAACAATATTACAATCTCAACCGTCTCAACGGAATTACAACAAATGGAGAAAAGAAGAGTAGGTCTTATGACCCGTACAACAAGCGAAAAGAAGTACAATGAATGTTCACTAGTTTGACAGTTCTTGGTCCACTGGTTCAGCTATCTCAACTAGTCCTCCTGGTGCTAAAGCTCGGGATCTGACATACATCCAAAAACATGAATGTATGTCAGCAAGGGTCTGCAAGTAGACGTTAGAACCCAAGGCAAGATATATATAAATTTATACTGAATTTAAGAGGCTTTAATAATTTACATGAGATGGCGATAACAAGATTTAAACAAGTAATTTATAAAATGGAATAAAGTAAAAGACATCCTATCATGCAATTCTAAGCAGTTTAGCAATTGGAGTAATCCTTTCTTTGGTTCATTAGCATGGCAATTTAACTGAGATAACAATTCCAAGTTTTTAAGTTTCATGTTAGCATTTCACGTATGTTAGCATTTCATGTCTGTTAGCATTTCATGTCTAAATAGGGTTCACGCCTTTAGGTCGTGATGAGTGAGTCGTCCTTCTCACGGGGGTTTACCGTGATTGGCGCTAACCCACCGCCTATGGATGGTGCCCTTGAAGACAGTACTCTTTCATACGCCTAATGGCCTCTCAATCCAACCCCACCCAAGATTTGTGCTGGAACACGACCTAATTCACGAATTACAAACACGAATTTGTCAACTCAATGACATCACGAAAGTCACGATTTCGCCTTCGAGGCCCACGATCTCACGATGTCACACGCTAGTTAATTATTTCAAGGCATGCAGCAATTAAATAACAAGACCAGTTAACTTTATACAACAATTTCCATGGTTACGAGAGTAACGGGCAACATTTACATACAAAAGACTAATTTAACATCCAACTTCGTAAATTCATTATAAATCGTATACTTGCCTGATTTTCGTGATTTTGGTGCCGTTGGGTTCGTCTGGACTGGTACTACGTATCAGTATGTCTGGTTCTCTATTTTGGTTAAACAAATCACTGATTTAGATATATAGCGAGATAATCAAAATATCGGGTCAATCCTCGAATTGGGTTCGTCTAATTTTGTTCGGTCATCTGGCTAGGGTGACTATATTGTGTTACACTAATATTATACGCCTCATTTTATTCTGATATTGTTAACCTAACATTAATAACATGCTGAAATTAATACTAGCCAGTAATATTCAAATTAACACTAACACCCTACTAATGCAATCTGACCATAAGCTAATGGCAAAGGTATGGCAAAGGTTAACACTATAAGAAACATCACACCTACTCCATCTATTATGCAATATAATACCACCATTATTATACATATAACAATATACCCTCCCTCTTTACTCAACCTGTATTCTTTTTTTTTCTTTTTTTAAATCTCTTTCTCATCTTTATCTCATTCATCTTCTTTCTATTATTAACTAGGATGTCAACCTGTCACTCTCCTCTCTTTATAACCTCTGTCTCTTTCTATTATTAATTGTCCTCTCTTACTCATTCTTTATTATATCAAACTCCCTCTTCTCTGTTCTCTCTTCTCCTCTTCCTTTTTATTCTGTCATCCTTTTTTTTGTTTTCGTTTCAAAATTTACAGGTAAAAGGAAACGTAAGGGGAGCCACTCACTCACAGCGCTCGGGAAGAAAGGGCTGGGGCTCCGGCGACTGGCGGATGGCGAGGGGCTTCTCCAGTGGCGGGGCTCCTCCGGTGGCAGGGCTCCTCCGGCCAGCGGCGGCGCAGGCATGGCGCAGGCGCGGAGCACAGCATCACGCGCGGGCGGGCGGCGTTGCTCTCTCTCCGGGCTGCGGCAACTCTGTAGCGGCGGCGCGTGGGTGATGGTGGAGGGAGGAAGGAAGAAGAGAAATTGATGTTGGTTTGATTTCTGAAGTTGGATCTCAGATTTTGGTTTGATTTGTAAGAATCTGAAATATTTTCAGATCTGTTTGTATTTGATCTCTTCCTTTGATTTTGAAATTTGGGCTTGGGAAAGAAATTGGAGGAGGGTTTGGGATGATTTGGTGGTTGATGAAGAACAGATTTTGGGGAGAAACTGGTGTTTGTGATTTGGGTTTGTAGAATGGTTTTCTTGTAGGGGACGATGGTTTTGCAGGTGTAGGGAAGAAGACGTCTTTAAAAAGTTTAGCAGGGAAACAACCTTTCATTTTGTCAAAGCAATTAGGTTAGGATTTTGACAGAACTTAATGTAATCTTTTGACTTAAAAGAGAGACGTTGTGGATTTGAAAGGAAAGAGAAATGAACCGCCTAATGAAACGTGTGTGTTTGATTTAAAAACGAGAATTAATCATCTTTGTTGACTAATTTCCTTTTAGGGGGATGTATCTGCCTCCAAGACGTATCATATTCTCCAACCCGTGCTTTTAAAATTTAAACGTGAATGATGAGTTAGGGTAGGAGGTTAATGGATTAAGGTAAATAAGTAAATTGTGATTAGTAAAATAAATTACTAGAAGTAATTAGTAAGATAAGTAAAATAATTAGGAATGTGTAATTATTAGGATAATTAAGTTAAAGTGATCGGTTAAACTTGACAGTCAATTAATGGTGACACGGTAAAAACGAAATCGGAGACGCGCTCGCGTCGACACGTAGCAGAGAACGTACGGACGAAAGATTATCCGGATGACAAAAGCAAAATACTGGTACGCACGATCCTACATACGTCTAAAAATACAGGCCGTTACAGAGGCCAAGTATTTGAGATGTCTGCATAAGGACTTGGGGATGCTGCAGAGATTGTCATTGGTCTTCAGCGACAGCCAGAGCACTATTCATCTTGCGAAGCATCAGACTTACAGTTCAAGGACAAAACACATTGAGGTCTGTGATTGCTTCCTAGAGGAGGAGAGCAAACAGATTGAGCTTCCGAAGGTCTCGACTGAAAAGAACCCTGCAGACATGTTCACCAAGCCCGTTCCCGCCATCAAGGTTAAGACTTGCTTGAGCTTGATCTGTTTGTCTTGAGTGTGGTGCCGAAGGGCACAGATTCCGAGACAATAAGAAGGTCCATGGAGTGACTAAGGAGTTGTGATCAAGGTAGAGCTTGGATGTAGTTGTAGCAAGATAGAGTGTTGTATTTATTGAGTGCTACAAAATTCAGCAATGCACGGTGAAGCATGGCCCTTTGATTTACTGTGGATGTTGGGGGTCTTAAATGCTTTTGGCAGCCAAGTGGGTGGTCGATTGTGAGAGGAATTAAGAGGTTTGCTGCCATTCAATTCTTAGTTGGGAAGCTGCTGCATTCTCTTAGGTGTGTGAGCTGCGGTTTTGGTTTTTTGGGGCAGAGAGCCGAGTGCTTCCCATTTCCAGAGAGCTGACAGCAAAAAGAGAGAGCCACGAGCTTCCTTTTTTTTGGGATCTGTGTTGTGTTCTTCAGAGAGTTTGCGGCCATCCATTTTCAGAGGAAAGAAAAGTGTGAGCTTTGGAGAGTTTAGAAGAGAGTAGCTCTTCTAGTGTTTCTCTTTCTTTTCTTCTTCCTTTGTGAGATTTGTGGGGGCTTTGAATTGCCAAGTTGTTACTCACAAGAGTGTGAAGAAGAAGGTGTTGGTGTAAGCTCGTGTGCTCGCTTTGATTAGTAGTGGATCGTCTCGGAATGCTGGAGTAGGTTGTTCGCAACCGAACCAGTGTAAAATCATCCGACTCATTTATTTTCTGCAAATTGAGTTTGTCGTATTTCGTTTACTAATTTGCTTACGCAAGATCCGAAGAGGGATTGGTTGTTTGGTTTGTTGTGTGACCCAATTTTTCAAGATTTAGCTCCCTAGCTAGTTGTTAGTGCTTGTTGTTCTGCAGGACGACAACAGTTTTTTATCGACAATACTCAACTTCAATTCCAGTGATGTCTTATCTTTTCACGTTGAAGAGCTAATCTCTACACTCAACTTCATGCATAGTGATATCTTGTCTTTGTAAATTGAAGGATTAATTCTCAGCAATTTTACAGAAGATTGAGAAATAGAAAAAGGTATAAGCTACTGAAGAACTGGAAAGAATCAAAGAACCTAAAGAGTTCTATTACTTACCTTATGAAATTGCCCTTCCTTTAATATGTGTGACCAATATCCATTGTTGAAATATTACGTGTACTATGTAGTCCATCTGTATGAGAAGATTCAAATATTATACTTTACATCATGTTCCTTGGACTCTTCAAATATTATAATAACATTTGGAAGAAGTTAAAACGTCTCTTGACTCTCCAAGAATCAGAAAGAAGGTAGGGAAAATAAGTGCCAACAACTTTGACTAAACGTTGTACATAACAGTAAATGGGTTAAATTCACCTAGGTTAGATTCAGTTGGATTAGTTTTTCCATGGGCATGTACCTTCATCTGCATGATTCGCTTCATCTAGATATCGATATCAACTAATAGTAAATGAAGGAGGTATCTTTACTTTGACACAGATCAGAAATATATATGCAGCAAATAAGGGGTAATTGTTTTGCACCAGTATACAAACAAGTTCAATGCTTGAAAATCTGAGTAGAATAAAAAAGAAGCCCTCGGTATGTACAGATGTGCTTCGCTCCCAAGATCAAAGTGGTTGGACTTGTTTTGAAGGATTCGGCCTACCGTTGTAAGCTTTGGCCATGTTAAGGATAAGGTAAGGCCAAAGGTCCATCGGTGAAGGTACCGACTTAAAACAGAGAAGCTCAAAACACAATAGAATTGGACTAGCATGGACAGAAGTACTCATAGGTCTTTCCCATATAACCCATCTTAATTCACGTGATCATGAAAGTGATTTCAAGCTATACAATTGATGCTTGCAAATTATTTGATGGTGAAGACTGACTTGAGCATCAGATGATTTTAAGTCAAATGTCTGAGTTTAAGTCAGATGTCACCCTGATCTCCTCCCGATCTCCTCCTAACAAGTTATTATCTATGATATGCAGATCCAAAGAGGAGCAAGAGCTTAATGGTAACTGTTAGGGTTGAATTTCTGCTGATATTTGTTGGCATTAGTGGCACTATATCTGGGAGCTCAGTTTGTGGAATCTGGATTGTTTTTGAGCAGTTTGAGCAAAATGTTGAACATTATGTTGAACGACATTATGTTCAACATTCGAGATCTGGAATAATTGTTCGTATTCAGAAACGCTGCTTTGGTCTACAAATCTGTCGTGGTGATCTCAGATCTGATTTGTATCCTAGAATATCGGAGGTTCCTGATTTGATTGATTCCAGATATTGGTGAGATTTTTATACTCCTTCTTACCCAAATTAGTTCCTTAATTGATGGAGGTTTGTTGAGAATATTTGGGAATCTGGTTAGTTCCTAAATTGATGGGAGGAAATAGTTGCTGAGATTTATTGGTTCTATTTACCAGAAATAGATCCTTATTCTTTGCGCAAAATATCCGCATGAGATTTGTTTTAATCTTTTTACCCGACATAGATTCGGTGGTTCCTTGAATATGTGATTCCTTACCCGAGTTGATCCTACAAATATTGGCGGATATTCTGCATTAAAAAGGAAGTTATTTACCTGGATATAATGGTTACAAAATCTGGTTGGCTTCATAACTGAATGGTATGTGCGGTTGAAGATATGTGCGGTTGAAGATTTTTTAAATGAATGGTTTCAGATCTTGCAGTATTGTTTAGATCTTCTCCAGATACTCTGTTAGATGCTGGTACGCATAAGATTTGCTGACAATGTGGTTGAAGGTATGAATATGCAAATATGGTATGAGAGATCTCGTCTGGTGACAATGTTGGATGATATGTTGAACGTTACGAGACAACATAAAGTCCAACATGCTGTGTCAAAAGACTGGAATCAAATGAAGGTCTTCAGCGGTTATTGAAGGTGAATTCCTCATATCTCCTTTCAGATTCTTCTAAGTTTTCTGGTATATATTGCTGCAATTGAAGATCTGTTGGAGATATAATTGGAAGTTGCTATCTCTCGGAATTTGTTATAGAATCGGTTGTAGAGAATCTCGCCCACTTATTGTTGTTGCCATTTTCAGAATATTTGGCTGAACCATTTCTGATCTTGGTTCAGTTATTTTGTGGGTGGCCAATCTTCTGAGATTTGATCGAAGAAAACTTCCTTAACCGCTCTATAATTGAGGGCGAGATGGATTGAAAGGGTTGCGGAGATTGGCGGCTAGCTACAACAACTTTTGACGAAAGTTTTGAAGAACTCTGGGAGGAGGCCGACGGCTACGCACATAGGATCAAGGGAGTTGATCTAGTCGGTTGTGCAAGGGGAGCTTGCGGGCAAGGGGAGCTTGCCGAGAATACTCCATGGGTTGGTAGAGACCACCCATCACGGTTTGTATTGAGGGGGAGGTTGTTCCTCCTAATAGAATCGCGATAATTAGTGAATGTACTCATCAATTATTTTAGTGGAGTATTCTGATTTTCTGGGCGTGGCCCCGCAGATGTAGGTGTGCGCACCGAACTGCGTTACCAAGTCTTAAGTGTCTCTGATTGGTTCTTGTTTTTAATCTTTGTGTTTATTTGATTATTCCTATATACTGAAAATCACAATTTGTATCAGAGCATGTCAACCATGTTTCTTTGTTAACAAAGAAGGGGTGATCTTGGATTTCAGTACTTGAATCATGGCTACACGAGAAGGTGCCTCCGTTGTTCGTCCTCCACTGCTCACTGGTACAAACTACACTTACTGGAAGTCTCGGATGCGTGTATTCATCAAGTCCATTGATGAGAAGGCCTGGATTACTGTCGTTGAAGGATGGACACAGCCGATCGAAATTGACAAAGATGGTGAAGAACACCTCAAGTCGGCAAGAGACTGGAGTCAGATTGAAGAACATGCGGCTTGTGCAATTCTAAAGCAACTAATGCTATTTTTCGGCTGTAGATGAAGAGCAGTTCAAGCTGATCTCCACATGTGAGTATGCCAAAGAAGCATGTGATATTCTCCAGAATGTTCATGAAGGAACAAATACCGTAAAAGCTTCCAAACTCCAGATGATAGCTTCTCAGTTTGAAAATCTAAGGATGTATGACAACGAGACTCTTACCGAATTCAATGGGAGGTTGAGAGATATAGCCAATCAGGCCTTCCAGCTTGGGAAGAAATATTCTCAGAAGAAGTTAGTTGAGAAAACCTTGAGATCTCTTCCAGACAAATTCTTAGCCAAAGTTGCAGCCATTGAGGAGGCCAGAAATACGTCTATCATGAGACTGAATGAACTCATGGGATCTCTTCAAACCTATGAAATGAACCTGAAGCAGAATCAGAGGGACAAATGGATTGAAAATGAGTCTGAGTTAGATGATGACATTGCCTTGCTGACCAAGAATTTCAGTAGATTGATGAAAGAGATAAGCAATAAGGGTCAAAACTTCAAATCTGGAAACAATGCGGCACGTGCAAATCTTCCCTCTGCAGGCAAGAACAAAGGCAAAGGGATACATTGCAGAGAATGTGAGGGTTTTGGTCACATACAAGCCGAATGTGCCAATACCCTCAAGAAGCAGAAAGAGAAATCTTTATCAAGCACATGGAGTGACGAAGAATCTGAAGGTAGTGCTGTAGATGAAGAGACAACCAGAAACTATGTTGCGTTTACAACCATACGGGAAGGACAATCTGATAGTGATACTCATAGTCATGTTGGATCAGATGTTGCAATATCAGAAACAACATCTGGCAACAAACTAGCTAATGTCAGACAGAATGTTGCAACATTTAGTACAACATCCTGCAGTGAATCTGAGTCTGAAGTTGATAGCGATGAGGAAGTTCATGACGATGGTATTCAAAAAGCATATCAGATGATGTTTGAGAAGTGGATGCATCTGCAATATCAACAAAGTCCTAAAGGAAGAGAATGAAAGACTGAAGAAAGAGAAAGAGGAGGTCAAAATCAAATGTCTGAAAGTTGAGGAAACTTGTAGAGAATTGGAAAGAAACGTCAGAAATGTTCTTCTCAGGGCAGAGAAAGCTGAATGCACATTAGAGAAGTGGAATTATGGAAAAGCAAAGCTGGATGATATCTTAAACATGGGTAAGATTTCAGGAGATCGCACCGGAGTGGGATACAATAGAGGAGCCTTCAATAATGTGTCTGCTGAAAGAAGAAGTCAAGTTACCAAAGAACTTAAAAGAATGGGTCAGCACAAGGGGCATGATCAGAAGAAGAAGCAGACTAGATGCATAAAAGGTGGTAGTCCTGCATGTGCTTACTGAAAGTTCATATGCCATACTGAGAGAAACTGCTTCAGTCGCATATGACATTAGTCAGAAGGAAGAAATGTTAGACACCCTGATATGAAGATGAAGAAGTAATGGGTCAGAAAGTCTGAATTATATAGCAAGAACACTACAGCTTCAGAGAAAGCACTTCATGTTGTGACTAATTGTAACGACCACTTTTCGTTGTACGTTTTTCGTGCACGTGCTTTTGGCCGTGCACGTGTTTGTTTTAGACTTTGTTTGTTTGTGAACACTTTCGTGTGATATGCCGTTGTGAACGTCTCTGAGAGTATTAAATAGTGGCACTAAGTTGGAACGACGTTTCTCGAGTCGTTTTTCCCACAATTTAATCTTACTCGAAGAAACGTGGCGATTCTCACTTTTGATGGGAGACGTTTCTAATTTTAGTCTCGTCGTCCGACGTCAAAATTGAGATCCGTCTTCTTAGTTAGCTCACATTCGTCGCCACGATCACCACGATATTTATTTTATAATTTTTAGAGTTTATTTGACCACTTTTATATTTTTAACAAGTTTTATATTATTTTTAATAATTAATTTATAAATTATTTTCGGCCAAATAAAATTTATTTGAGTTTTAAACGTTTTAAAGAATTTTTCAGCCAATTTCCAGCTCATTTGGAACAAGTCAAATCCTTGGGTGAGTTGGAGAAGTTGAATTTCAAATTTTAAATTATTTTAAACTCCTAATCTCATTAGGATTAGCCCTAGACCTAGTCAACCCATCTACACTATATAAACAACCTCTAGGAAGACCTATTTTCGCAAGAAAATAACCCTAGCCGCTCCCAAAACCCAAATTTGACGTTTCGACGAATCGTCGCAACGTTGCGACAAGTTTCCACCGCTCTGACCGAGAGAACATGCCCATTTTCCCCGCACCGACCGCTGCTCCGCCCGTACCAAGCTTCGCACAGCCGCTCCGCATCGCACCCCCTCCGTTCGCCCGCTCTGACCGAGAGAAGATCTCGGTCAGACCGATCGCCAGCTCCGCATCCCCGCTCCGCACCAAGCCGCTCCGTTCGCCCGCATCGCTCCGTGTCTGACCGAGGCGCCTGCCCGCCATCGCCGAAGCCCGCAACGTTGCAACGCTTGCAACGTTGCAACGCTTTGTCGCCCGCAGCGACCGACCCGATCGCCCACAGCGACCGACCAAACCCCCCGCACCAAGGCCCCGCCGCACTGCTGCACACCCCAAGCGATGCACCAAGCCCGTTCCCCCGCAGCGACCGATGGAGATCCCCGCATTTGGCTGAGTACGACCGAGAGCAAACGTCGCAACCCCGCACCCGTCGCACCGCTAGGCACAGTGGGCCCCCCCAAGTTCTCCAGAGGTATTGTGGGTCCCCCAAAGGTCCCTAGGACTACTGTGGGCCCCACCTAGGTGCTTTCTCTCCGACGATTCGCCGTGCACGACGTTGCGACAAGTCGTAGCCCGTCGTCGCACGTGCTAGCTTTGGAATCTGGAACCGTTGCTCCGGTTGATGCTCTGAACTTTCCAGCGAGGAAACTAATTTGGAATCTGGACTTGGAGCACGTTCTCTCATTCCAACCCCCGGCGTGGCTACCCGACGCCGGTGTAGCTTTCGCGTCGTGTTGAGGTAACGCTTTACACCCTTAGGACCCCCAACCTATTGCATGCTAATCAAGACTAAAATCAGTATTTTTAAAGTATTTTAAATGTTTTAAATTCACTAATCAAGATTAATAATATGGACTTTAGGCCGGTGGACTTGTGCACGTAGGATAATTGTGATTTTTGGACTCATTGGACGGTGTGCTCAGACGTCGTACTTGCAGGCAAGTGAAACTTGCCAACTCTTGTGTAGGGCCATGTTTTTAGGCCACTTCCTTGTTTTCAGCGTAAAAGAGACTAGTCAGTGAAATGATAGCTGGCTAGACGCCTACTTGATCTAGTTTGACAACGAAACTAGATCCGTCACCTAATTGATCTAGCTTGACAACGAAGCTAGATCCAACCCTTTAAACTTGTTGTTCATGCATACTAAACTGTCACGTTTACTTTCCTTACCTGTACGCACTTTTAACTGCCATGCATTGCATTCTACATGTCATCCAAGTTGATTGTTGCATTCGTAGCACACGCTACAATACTTGTACTCCTTGAATACTACTTCCGGGGAAACGGGCCTCATGTGTTGGTCAAAAGCCAATGCCCGGTTTCCTGGACCGGCTAGGTGCACCCCTATGCCATACTTGTTTAAAAACACTTCCTGGCTCGTGATCCAGAAGCGAGCATTCCAAGTTCGGGGGTAAGGCCCTGGCTCGACACACGTGGAGGGGTAGGGATAAACGGTTACTTGAGCTTAGGAGTGGCCTGATCAGCCCTCTAGCCAAAAGACAGAATCCATGTGCACGAGGTGCTTACTTTTCTTGTCATGTACTTGTCTTGTGAATGATTCATGCAATACTTGTCATCCATGCCATGTTTAAATGCCATGCCCGTACTTTACTTTACTTTACCTTACCTGTTGCACTCATTACTTTAACTGCCATGTCATTGCATCATGCTAGAACTGCTAGGTTGCTTTACTTTTACCTACCTTCAGTTTTCTTGCACAAGTCTCTTGTAGACTTGCTGACATGTGCCCCTTGCTCTTTTGGGTGTCACATGTTAGACCCTGAGCCAGAGACCGTTGTTGAGTACGTGATGTGTTGCTGACGCTGAGCCTGAGTCCATGTCTGCCTAGGAGGAGTTTTGTGGATGCCAGTGATCTTTCTTGGTGGCTTTGCTAAGCTTTCTGTTGTTTTAGGTTTTCTTTTAGTTGTCGGTGCGTAGCACCGTTGTTTTGTACGTTGTACTTTTGTTGGCCATGTTTGGGCCTTTAGACTCTTTTTCTTTTAGCCTGGTGGCTTTTTCTGTGATGTTGAAACTTATTTTATGGATATTCTGAGATACCTCTTTTGTCTCATTTCATTATTATTATCTTTGTTTCGTTCGCGTTGCAAGGACCTGCAGTTTTAAATTTGATTGACGCTTATCGGACTTGCAGCTTTGTAGCTTCAAGTCTGAGCGGACCTTCTCACGCTTCGCCTCCACATTTTTGGGAAGCGGGGCGTGACAGGTTTTGTTGGTGGCCCATGCAGGTCCGGTCTTGCAATTGCGAATTAACGAAACAACGATAATAACGGAATGTCCATTAAATAAATTACAACATCCGAGTCATAAGCCCTGAGTTTAGTCATTTTCTTAGGACACTAGGTGATAGGAAGACTTAGTTAGACGTCTGTGCTTGCTAAGTTAAAGGCCTCTGATTGTTAGTTAGACTCCTTGTCAGCAATTGATCGTCGTAGGAGTTACCTTAGTGGTCCTTGTTTACCCCTGGCTACATTAGACTTCTAGAATTTCCTTCGGTCGTTCGCTTTTGGGTTCATCGATTTCGGACCAAGCTGAACGCATTTCTTTACCGTCTAACCTTTAGAAGTCCTAGCGCTTAATTTTTAATCTTTAGTTGGTCGACCGTAGGAGTTTCCGTAGACTTTCCTGATTCATAACCTAGGCGTATGAATGTTTTGATCTCCGACCAATTTCCTTGCCTCGATTCACGAGATCGCCTCATGACGATCGTCGTCAATTTTCGAACCTCTCCATTATGAACCTTGAATCACCTGAAAGCATTTTTTTTTGACTTCCTCCTTTCCGAAGTTTAACCTTGTTCCAAATCTTAATGCATACATACTGATACTTCATCCTCCTTCGTTGATTTAAAATTTTAAAAACTTTTGTCGGAAATTTTGAATTCTAGCTTATAATATTTTTCCAGCTTATATTTTTCGTACCTATGTAAATGTGTTGTCCCCTCATATATTAATTTTATTTTGGACAGTACTTTTGCTTTGCCAAATTCGATTTATAATTTTCCTTCTTATTTGTGTTATACGAATGATACGTCGTGTTTACTTTAATACACTTTCAAGACACATGGAATTTCAGCTTTCAGCAAGTCGGCCTTTGCTCGTCGTTTTCGCTACTTCAGATTTTTGCAAATTTCTATTTTCATAACCTCTTCCTGCTTTAGACCCCCCCGATTTGATTTTAAAGATTTGCTATTCGATCTTGATAATTCTTATGCTAAGTTACTATTATTTTCTTTCCGCTCACCATACACGCTTTTAGAAAATTTCTAAACCAAATTGAATTTCAAACTATTTTTATATCCATGCCAGACTTGTTGTGCTCGTATATTAAGAACCTTATGTAAATCAGTTCCTCATTTCTGGCAAACCCTGGTTCTCTAAAAAGTAGTTTCAATGTTGGTTATTTTAAATTTTCCATAACCTAAAAGTTTTGGAAGCATTTAACATAAGTTTAAATTCTTCCGTTACTTGATTTCATTCTTGACTTTCCAAAAACTTTTGACAACATTATATTAAATTACTGACGTATATAATTTTCTAAACCATGTCCTTAATATTCGTGTAAATGATTTTACTACCTTTTCTTAATGATTTTATATAAACCAATAGACCATTTTCTATTATTTTGAATATTCGACTCAGATTTATTTTGAACAACTCGTTTTATCGATCCCCAAATATTTCTTTTCAGACGAGGATTTTAATTTCGAAGTACAACAGTTTTTAGATTTCACGTATTTTAGCTTGTGCTACTTACCCTATTTTCTTTTCTCCATCCTTTGTAAGCATCACTACATCTCCCTTTTCCCTCAACCTAAGCATCACCATTGAGTCAACGTTTCGTCTAACCAATCTGTCTCCTTGTATTCGTCCTATCCGAACTCGTGCTTATCGATCCTTCTCTCGTCACGCTTTCGACCTCCCTCTATTGCTTAGGCTTAGGTGCCCGTCAATGTCTGTGTCAACTCTAAGTTGTTAGTAGACCCTTGGACCTTTGAGAGGTGTCGTTGTGCACGTACCTAACTTGTGTACGTGGGCTTGAATGAGTATACCCCCATAGTATATTAGTGCTTGCCTATTGTGTGATATATATATATATATATATATACTTGGAGTTATTCGTGATAGTATGAAGTTGTTGTGTGTTTGTAGTTATAGATTTTTGTGTGGATAGCTATACTATACTAGGGATGCCGGTGTATATAAGAGTTAGCGTTGAAATATCTAAGTTGTGTATGTAGTAAGAGATACTTATAATGGTTGAAATAAAATGATTGGTAAAGCTATGTATATGCTAGGTGTGATGATAATAGGTGCACATATAGATAAGTAAGTAGGCCTAATGAGTGACCTATATATATTAGTACTTATGTGTATGTGCTCGTATGTAGGTATGTATTATGCTTAGGCGTAAGTAGTTATGTTTCGTTGCATGAGTATAGAAGTGATATACATATGGTAGTAGAGATATAATCTTGATTGATGTTGCTTGCTCTTACGGGATGTTGCATGCGTGCATACCGTGAGGTATACACGACTATTGCACATCTTAATTATGTACGTGTGGATGTGTTAGTATACTAATTATAAGTAGTAGGCTATGGTATGAATATGTACATTACTTATGTGTGACTACGGTGAATGTTTGTACTAGGGAGGGTATTATAAATATGTGGGTGCTGATGTCTGTAATGTTATTATTATGGTATATAAATTGATTTAACTATGTAAGTATTACCTGACTAAATATTAAGTGTGATTAACTTATGGTATGCATATGGTTGTATTGGTAGACATATATATATATATGTTGGAGTGGTATTGGTATAGGTATGAATGCAGTGTTACGTATATAGAATATTCTGATATGTGTATTGAGTCTCAATCAAGCTTGAGTGGGTATACTCTAAGTATATTGAATGTATGTTTGTAGTTTGAATATAGCAATGCTTGATGTATGTATAGTGATAGAAGTGTTTATGCCTGGTTGAGTTACGCACATGATTGTGGGTCGCTACGCCAGTATATAGTTATAGGTGTTGGTCTTGTGGTATAGTTACTTACTAAGGACTTGCCCGTGTGAACATATGTGTACTAGCTAAACTAGGTGTGTCGATGTACTAGTAATGTAATGGTATGATTGGTATGCGTAAATGAAATGTTAGCGTGTATGGGTGTGCACTATGCACGGGTAAGTATGTGCTTAGTTATAGGAATTGATGACTATGATATAGGTGGCGTGTCGTAAATACAGTTATAGGACCGTATGTGATGAGAATATATGGTGAACTATCTGCATGCATTTGAATGACTATATATTGTGAAACTACAGTGGTGATGAATGTATATATATATATATAGTGAAACTGGATTTATTTATGGTATGGTGTGGCTACAAGTGTTGATGTGTTTGGTGTTGGATGAATACTAGGGATTATTAGAGGGTAGTATACCCTTGATGTTTGTGCATAGGTAGCTACATATAGGTAGAGAAATGATTGTATTGGCTAAGTGTGAGACTATCCTTATATAAGTATCTGAACTATTGTTTTGTGAGTAGTAGTTACATAAGGGATGTATGTTTATATATATGATTGAAATACCTGTATGAGTCTGACTGATTATAATAAGTATAAGTATATGACGTACGTGAATACATATAAATATATATATATACGTGTTGGTAGTATTAATGTTTGACTACTTAGTGCATATATAAGCACTTGTAATGACTATACCTGGTTGAATTATAATATGACTTGATTGGGGTAGTTACTAGAGCGCTTAGCTATATTAGAAAGTCCGAGGACGGACTTTATTCTAAGGTGGGGAGGATGTAACGACCACTTTTCGTTGTACGTTTTTCGTGCACGTGCTTTTGGCCGTGCACGTGTTTGTTTTAGACTTTGTTTGTTTGTGAACACTTTCGTGTGATATGCCGTTGTGAACGTCTCTGAGAGTATTAAATAGTGGCACAAAGTTGGAACGACGTTTCTCGAGTCGTTTTTCCCACAATTTAATCTTGCTCGAAGAGACGTGGCGATTCTCACTTTTGACGGGAGACGTTTCTAATTTTAGTCTCGTCGTCCGACGTCGAAATTGAGATCCGTCTTCTCAGTTAGCTCACATTCGTCGCCACGATCATCACGATATTTATTTTATAATTTTTGGAGTTTATTTGACCACTTTTATATTTTTAACAAGTTTTATATTATTTTTAATAATTAATTTATAAATTATTTTCGGCCAAATAAAATTTATTTGAGTTTTAAACGTTTTAAAGAATTTTTCAGCCAATTTCCAGCTCATTTGGAACAAGTCAAATCCTTGGGTGAGTTGGAGAAGTTGAATTTCAAATTTTAAATTATTTTAAACTCCTAATCTCATTAGGATTAGCCCTAGACCTAGTCAACCCATCTACACTATATAAACAACCTCTAGGAAGACCTATTTTCGCAAGAAAATAACCCTAGCCGCTCCCAAAACCCAAATTTGACGTTGCAACGAATCGTCGCAACGTTGCGACAAGTTTCCACCGCTCTGACCGAGAGAACATGCCCATTTTCCCCGCACCGACCGCTGCTCCGCCCGCACCAAGCTTCGCACAGCCGCTCCGCATCGCACCCCCTCCGTTCGCCCGCTCTGACCGAGAGAAGATCTCGGTCAGACCGATCGCCAGCTCCGCATCCCCGCTCCGCACCAAGCCGCTCCGTTCGCCCGCATCGCTCCGTGTCTGACCGAGGCGCCCGCCCGCCATCGCCGAAGCCCGCAACGTTGCAATGCTTGCAACGTTGCAACGCTTTGTCGCCCGCAGCGACCGACCCGATCGCCCGCAGCGACCGACCAAACCCCCCGCACCAAGGCCCCGTCGCACTGCTGCACACCCCAAGCGATGCACCAAGCCCGTTCCCCCGCAGCGACCGATGGAGATCCCCGCATTTGGCTGAGTACGACCGAGAGCAAACGTCGCAACCCCGCACCCGTCGCACCGCTTGGCACAGTGGGCCCCCCAAGTTCTCCAGAGGTATTGTGGGTCCCCCAAAGGTCCCTAGGACTACTGTGGGCCCCAACTAGGTGCTTTCTCTCTGACGATTCGCTGTGCACGACGTTGCGACAAGTCGTAGCCCGTCGTCGCACGTGCTAGCTTTGGAATCTGGAACCGTTGCTCCGGTTGATGCTCTGAACTTTCCAGCGAGGAAACTAATTTGGAATCTGGACTTGGAGCGCGTTCTCTCATTCCAACCCCCGACGTCGCTACCCGATGCCGGTGTAGCTTTCGCGTCGTGTTGAGGTAACGCTTTACACCCTTAGGACCCCCAACCTATTGCATGCTAATCAAGACTAAAATCAGTATTTTTAAAGTATTTTAAATGTTTTAAATTCACTAATCAAGATTAATAATATGGACTTTAGGCCGGTGGACTTGTGCACGTAGGATAATTGTGATTTTTGGACTCATTGGACGGTGTGCTCAGACGTCGTGCTTGCAGGCAAGTGAAACTTGCCAACTCTTGTGTAGGGCCATGTTTTTAGGCCACTTCTTTGTTTTCAGCGTAAAAGAGACTAGTCAGTGAAATGATAGCTGGCTAGACGCCTACTTGATCTAGTTTGACAACGAAACTAGATCCGTCACCTAATTGATCTAGCTTGACAACGAAGCTAGATCCAACCCTTTAAACTTGTTGTTCATGCATACTAAACTGTCACGTTTACTTTCCTTACCTGTACGCACTTTTAACTGCCATGCATTGCATTCTACATGTCATCCAAGTTGATTGTTGCATTCGTAGCACACGCTACAATACTTGTACTCCTTGAATACTACTTCCGGGGAAACGGGCCTCATGTGTTGGTCAAAAGCCAATGCCCGGTTTCCTGGACCGGCTAGGTGCACCCCTATGCCATACTTGTTTAAAAACACTTCCTGGCTCGTGATCCAGAAGTGAGCATTCCAATTTCGGGGGTAAGGCCCTGGCTCGACACACGTGGAGGGGTAGGGATAAACGGTTACTTGAGCTTAGGAGTGGCCTGATCAGCCCTCTAGCCAAAAGACGGAATCCCTGTGCACGAGGTGCTTACTTTTCTTGTCCTGTACTTGTCTTGTGAATGATTCATGCAATACTTGTCATCCATGCCATGTTTAAATGCCATGCCCGTACTTTACTTTACTTTACCTTACCTGTTGCACTCATTACTTTAACTGCCATGTCATTGCATCATGCTAGAACTGCTAGGTTGCTTTACTTTTACCTACCTTCAGTTTCCTTGCACAAGTCTCTTGTAGACTTGCTGACATGTGCCCCTTGCTCTTTTGGGTGTCACATGTTAGACCCTGAGCCAGAGACCGTTGCTGAGTACGTGATGTGTTGCTGACGCTGAGCCTGAGTCCATGTCTGCCTAGGAGGAGTTTTGTGGATGCCAGTGATATTTCTTGGTGGCTTTGCTGAGCTTTCTGTTGTTTTAGGTTTTCTGTTAGTTGTCGGTGCGTAGCACCGTTGTTTTGTACGTTGTACTTTTGTTGGCCATGTTTGGGCCTTTAGACTCTTTTTCTTTTAGCCTGGTGGCTTTTTCTGTGATGTTGAAACTTATTTTATGGATATTCTGAGATACCTCTTTTGTCTCATTTCATTATTATTATCTTTGTTTCGTTCGCGTTGCAAGGACCTGCAGTTTTAAATTTGATTGACGCTTATCGGACTTGCAGCTTTGTAGCTTCAAGTCTGAGCGGACCTTCTCACGCTTCGCCTCCACATTTTTGGGAAGCGGGGCGTGACACTAATGTTGTAACATTAGATACAACACAGAACAATGTTGCTGCAGATGTTATGACACCAGACTCGACATCTCCCCTCGACAATCAATGTGATCAACCTGCGTCAAAGTCTCATGAATCTTCCTCCAGAATTATCAGAGTGCTATCTCGCTGCTCTGCTCACTGCTCTTCCTCCACCGGTGCCATTGGATCTTCACATGTACCCTCTGTCAACACCGCCGATGTTTTCAATTCTCCAACTACTTTTCGGCCCCTCAGAACTCGACTTCTACCCTGGACATCATTTCATTCGTCACCCTACTGTCAGATGTGAGGTATTGTGTTCTTTCTCTTATTTTGCTGTGCTTGAGATTTTATTTGCTTTTAAGAGAGACAGAGGAGCCTCTGGATGTGCCTCGGTTGAGTTTTTCTGAATTTTCTTTTGGAGTTGTGAGGCTAGCTGAAAGGGGGAGAATGTGGTGTCTTTTCTGAATAATTTGGCTGTATTTTTTGAGGTAATCACTGCTCGGGTTGCTCTAGTAAGGGGGAGCATGTGTTTTGGATTATTGTGGCTCAAAGGGGGAGAATGTATGCTTGGTTGACGCTTGCTTTGGTTTGTGCCACATAATGCCAAATGGGGAGATTGTTAGGGTAGAATTTCTGCTATTATTTGTTGGCATTAGTGGCACTATATCTAGAGAGCTCAGTTTGTGGAATCTGAATTGTTTTTGAGCAGTTTGAGCAAAATGTTGAACATTATGTTGAACGACATTATGTTCAACATTCGGGATCTGGAATAATTGTTCGTATTCAGAAACGCTGCTTTGGTCTACAAATCTCTCGTGGTGATCTCAGATCTGATTTGTAGCCTAGAATATTGGAGGTTCCTGATTTGATTGATTCCAAAAATTGGTGAGATTTTTATACTCCTTCTTGCCGGAATTAGTTTTTAATTGATGGAGGTTTGTTGAGAATATTTGGGAATCTGGTTAGTTCCTAAATTGATAGGAGGAAATAGTTGCTGAGATTTATTGATCCTATTTACCAGAAATAGATCCTTATTCTTTGGGCAAAATATCCGCATGATATTTGTTTTAATCTTTTTACCCGAAATAGATTCGGTGGTTCCTTGAATATGTGATTCCTTACCCGAAGTGAACCTACAAATATTGGCGTATATTCTGCATTAAAAAGGAAGTTATTTACCTGGATATAATGGTTACAAAATCTGGTTGGCTTCATAACTGAATGGTATGTGCGGTTGAAGATATGTGCGGTTGAAGATTTTTTAAATGAATGGTTTCAGATCTTGCAGTATTTTTTAGATCTTCTCCAGATACTCTGTTAGATGCTGGTACGCATAAGATTTGCTGACGATGTGGTTGAAGGTATGAATCTGCAAATATGGTATGAGAGATCTCGTCTGGTGACAATGTTGGATGATATGTTAAACATTACGATACAACATAAAGTCCAACATGCTGTGTCAAAAGGCTGGAATCAAATGAAGGTGTTCAGCAATTATTGAAGGTGGATTCCTCATATCTCCTTTCAGATTCTTCTAAGTTTTCTGGTATATATTGCTGCAATTGAAGATCTGTTGGAGATATAATTGGAAGTTGTTATCTGTCAGAATTTGTTATAGAATCGGTTGGAGAGAATCTCGCCCACTTATTGTTGTTGCCATTTTCAGAATATTTGGCTGACCCATTTCCGATCTTGGTTCAGTTATTTTGTGGGTGGCCAATCTTCTGAGATTTGATCGAAGAAAACTTCCTTAACCGTTCTATGATTGAGGGCGAGATGGATTGAAAGGGTTGCGGAGATTGGCGGCTAGCTACAACAACTTTTGACGAAAGTTTTGAAGAACTCCGGGAGGAGGCCGACGGCTACGCACGTAGGATCAAGGGAGTTGATCTAGTCAGTTGTGCAAGGGGAGCTTGCGGGCAAGGGGAGCTTGCCGAGAATACTTCATGGGTTGGTAGAGACCACCCATCACGGTTTGTATTGAGGGGGAGGTTGTTCCTCCTAATAGAATCGCGATAATTAGTGATTGTACTCATTGATTATTTTAGTGGAGTATTCTGATTTTCTGGACGTGGCCCCGCAGATGTAGGTGTGCGCTCTGAACTGCGTTACCAAGTCTTGAGTGTCTCTGATTGGTTCTTGTTTTTAATCTTTGTATTTATTTGATTATTCCTATATACTGAAAATCACAGTAACCATAGTTTCTGCCATAAATATAAATTTACTGTTTGCAATACTATACTCATCAGATTTTGTGTTGCAACAAATTGAAACGGAGAATATGATGTTATTGAAGTTTTGGATGGAGTCGTTTTCATACTCATAGATAATTCGTGGAGGCTAGTTGTGATCTATTGTCTCAGAGAAAAGGATCGACGATTATTGGAAAGTTTCCTATTGCCAAACATACTTGAAAACAAAAATTCGCACTGTCCAAACAACTCTCTAGGGTATGATGTATCTGTATCATTGACATATCACAAAAGCTTTTTTTGGCAATGGAGTGGATATGCCTCCCGCTAACGTGAGGATGTGAGTTCTAACTTGTTCTCTATCTAGGGAAGGCAAGATACCCCCTCACCTAGCCCTCACTTTTCCTCCCACTCGATCAAGAAAACTTTGGGGGACATGGGGAAGGTTTTATCTGTCTCTAATATAGCTTTTTTCCAAAAAAATGAAAGCTTTTGGGTGGTCAAATATTGGGTGTTTGTGCTTCCACTTCGATTCGTCTCTGTCGCCACAATGACATCAGTAAAATTTCATATATAGATGGGAGGTGAGAAAAGGAGACCTCGTCCTCACGTGTCATCAATCATGAGGAGTCCACAGTGACAGTCATTCATTTGGCTTCATAATTGAACTGGTGCTCTCCAGGATCTCAACATACATCATTGTACAGCCGCAGACAAGTTCGAAGCTTCACAAAAAACATAGAGGAAAGAGATGCTTTGACCATTTGATGATCGACACTGTGGTAACACAGTGTTAAAATTTGCTTAGGATACAAAGATACAAAGATGGTGTCTGAATAAGAAAACATGTGGACATGCACTTTCATTAACCAAAAGCTCAAGCTGGTCAGACTGAAACAATCTGATGAATGATTCCGAAAACGCCAGCAATAGTTTTGATGGAGCAGGGAATTTTGCCCAGTGTATATCAGCTGTAGGTCTCAAACTCTCTAGTTGTTTGCATCAGGTCAGAAGGAGAGAAACAGGACATAATAATTCGTAAAGCGGAAACATTAATTGTATGTGTTTATATTAAAAACTTGAAACTTGTAATCTTCACTACTTGGGTTGGAAGGATATACCATAATCTCTAATTATGCCTACCTTCTTCCCTCTTTAATTCCTGTACACAATTTTTGATTGATTTGTATACCAATAGGATAGAGGTATGACCTATTTATAGATTTCCAAATTCGAGATTTAACAAGGAAGTTCTAACTCGCAGTGAAGTTATAACTGTCAGGCCAATAACCGTTTAATCACGTATTTTTTCTAAAATTCTCACATTTGGCCTTATAATCCTTTAAATTATACGTATACTCATAATTTACCAAGATATGATGAAAAAATAAGTGTGGGTTATGACGGTTGTGAATCTATCACGAAGGACACACGTTTTTGAGAAAATTTCATAGATCAAAGTCTCCATGTCATCTCCAGACTCTCCACAACGGCTCTACCTAAATTTGAAACATCTCTACCCAGATCTAGAATTTCTAAAATTCAAATGACGAAGGGAATCAGTCAAATCACGTCCAAGTGTATATCATGCTCAAGCAATGCCTGAGCTTGACTGCAGCAACCGTCTTCGTAAGCATAACTGCAAGATTGTGATCCGTCGAGACATTCTCTAGCGTTATGATCTTCTTCTCTTCCTGTAGAAAGAAGTCTCTTACCTCAATTTGTTTGGTCCGCGAACTACATGCCTGATGCTCTGCTAAATGGATAACGCTCTAACTATCACAGAAGACTTTCATCACCTCTTGTGTATTACCTAAGTCTCTCAGCAGACTTTGTAGGTATTTAGCTTCCTTCACAGCCTTAACTGCAGCTATCAGTTCTGGCTCCGTGGTTGACAATGCTACAAAAGACTAAAGGACCAATCTCCAAGACATTGCAGTAGTATCAAATGTAAACATGTATCCAGTCGTCGATCTCCTCGTATCTCTATCAGCGTCATAATCCGAATAACAAAATCCATATATCACCAACACGTCACCATTGTCATTGCACAATCCAACACCAACTGTTCCTTTCAGGTATCTCATTATCCACTTCACAACTTGCCAATGTTCTGTACCATGATTCGTCAATATACCCACTGACGAGTCCAACTGCCTAGGTTAAGTCCGGTTGTGTGAAAACCATAGTGTACATTAAACTTTCCACGACACTCGCATATGGGACTTTAGACATGTAGCTTATCTCCTCGTTGTCGCTTGGTGACTATTTCACAGAAAGTTGGAAGTGGGTTCCTAGTGGTGTGATGATAGGCTTTGCCTTCTTTATTTTGTATCGTACTATGACCTTCTTAATGTAGCCCTCCTGGCTCAATTTTAAATCCCCTTTCTTTCTTTCTTTCTCTACTGATCTCCATTCCAAGGATCATTTTCGCAGGCCCCAATTCCTTCATATCAAACTCCTCTGCAAGTTTCCTCTTCAGCCTATTGATTTTCATAAAACTACATGACACAAGCAGCATATCGTCCACGTACAAGAGCAAGTAGATCCTTGATCCGACATCAAGTCTGCGAACATAAACATATTGATCCTGAACAATCCAATACTCAGCATGAAGGAGTCAAGCCTCATACACCATTGTCTTGGACTCTGTTTCAATTCATATAAATATTTCTTTAGCTTACATACCATCTACTCTTTCCCATATATCACGAATCTTTTAGGCTGGCGCATGTAGATTTCCTCTTCAAGCTCTCCGTGCAAGAAAGCTGTTTTCACATCCAGATGTTCCAGCTCTAAATTTTAAGCTGCCACCAAAGCGAACAACACATGTATCGACATGTGTTTCACCACACGCAAAAGATCTCGTTGTAATCTTCCACTTTCATCTATTCAAATATTTTTGTCACTAGCCTGGCTTTGTATCTCACATCACCACCATCTCCTTCCTTTAGTTTATATGCCCACTTGCATCCAATGGCCTTCTGATCCTTGGGCAACTCTACCAGCTCTCATGTGCCATTCGACTCCATCTATTCTTCCATCGCAAGCTACCACCCTGCAATGACGCTTGATGTTTGGACTTCCTCAAATGTCATTGGCTCTCCATGCTCAATATTCATGGCATACGCTTGCACTTCCTCAAGTGTAAATGTCGAAAGAGAGTAGTTCCACTCTTCAAGTCTGTCCAGTGCTCAATCTCACCTCCATCTGTCCTTGGGTAAGAACCCCATCCTGAGTCTGAACATGATCTGTATAATCTGATTCTCTACCGTAATCAAATTCTGACAAGCCTCAGCATCTCGTCTCTCTATATCAAGGTAAAATCGCTCGACCTCAGTGTCGGGCTCCTCAAACCTATGTTCAACATTTGACTGAGTCATATCATGCCTAACCATTGACAACTCATCAAACGTGATATGTCTGGTAAAAAAATGTCTTCCTACTCTCAGGATCCGATAACATGTATCCCTTCACACCTTCAGGGTATCCAAGAAATATGGCCTTTCTGGCCCTTGAATCCAGATTGTCCACCATTTGTAGAGCATAGACAAGACATCAAAATACCCTCAAATAGGAGTAATCACCAGTCTTTTTCGTCAACTCCTCCTCTGGAATATTGAAGCTAATCACTAAAGACATTAGTATATTTACGAGATGCATGGTGGTAGTCATAGATTCATCCCAATATTCCTTTAGGAGTCCCGCAGTCAACCTCAAGCAACGACACTTCTCCATCAGCGGCTGGATTAACCTTTCTGCTGCTGCATTCGATTATGGATCAATAGGCGTAGTGTAGTGCCTCATAATATCATGCCATCTGTAGAAATCCTTGAATACTCTCGATATGTATTTCCCACCTTATCTGACCTTAAAATCTTACTATCTCTTCCAAACTGCTTCTCAACAAAGGCTTTAGAAGACTTAAACTTCTCGAAGACTTGATTATTATACTTCATCAAGTAGATTCAGACTTTCCTCGCGTAGTCCTCTATCATCTATGAATGACATGGAATACTTCGCTTTCCTAGTGGTAGATACTGATGTTAGCATGCAGATGTTTGAATGCACGTAATCAAGCGGACCCGTGTTGCTGTGTTTTGCAGTCGCAAACTATGTCTTCGTCAATTTTTCGTCTACACATTTCTTGCAGAACTCAAATCTCTTCTCCCTAGCTTCAATCAGCTCCCTCCTACGAAGCACATCAAGGGACTTCTCGCTTGGATGTTCAAGGCATAGATGCCACAACTTCGCTGACTCTTCAAAACTCGAGCCCTGAGAGATACCGTCTTCATCCTACACTGAGTGATCTGGCAGCGCATATAAATTATGTACCCTTCTTCCTATCATCATGATCCGAGACCCTTTTGACACCATTAATAAGTCACCTCCAATGACTATCTTGCATCCCAATCCAACTAGAGCTCCAATTAAAATCAGACTTTTCTTCAAGTCTAGCACATGACAAACATCTGTTAGTGTTCTAATAACTTCATCATGCTTATTGATTCTTACTTCTCCAACTCCCACTGTTTTACAAGCCATGTTGTTTCCCATTAGCATGTTTACACCTTCTCTAGAACAATATAAACTAAACAAGCTTCTATGCAGCATCATGTGGAAGGAGCATCATTGTGATCACTGTGATCACTCATATATTCCACAAATCTGCCACGACCTTCATGAACGCATCACTGTGATCCTTGACATGTGTGTCCGCCCTCATCTTCAACATGCACGATGTTGCATCAATTACAATCGGCTCGTCAGATTCTTCTTCATATTTAGCGCATCCAGCTTCTTCCATAGCTTGTCTGTAGTTTCTTCCTCGGACACCTTCCTGAGTACTTCATCAAACAATGACAATTGCAATGTGTTGAATATTGGTTCCCTCAATATGGTTTTGATAATAAATAAACATAATCAATTGTGAATAATCCACAAGTTTTGTAGAGCATCATCATTATGGACAAAGTCACATCAGGTGAAGTTGATGACTCAAAGCATTAATGCTTGGACATCAATCAATGAAGCAATAGATTCAAGAAATGATCAAAGAAAATCAAAGATTTGAACTCAATAAGCTCAAATAGCAATCAAGGAGTGATATCAAGGAAGTCAAAGTGATTGGACTTCACAAGCTCAATGGAAGTCTTCAAGTCATTCAATATGAAGTGAAGGGGATTAATGTGTAAATCTTTCTTACTTTACTTCTTAGTTGAATTAGCATGTTAAGCCTTGAATAGACTCATTAGAATATCACTCACAACACTCATGAATCACTTTACATCATATATCATTGAGTGTCATAAATTTATAACTTGTATAAACTCAAAGAAGAGTTTTTCTGCCTTCAACAGGCGCCTGGTGCACGGCCTTCATACGCCAGGTAATCATATGCATATAGTTCTCTAAAACCCTTATTTGAACAGACGCCTAAAGTTCTAATTAAAGACGTCTGAGCAATTCGTCAGATGCCTGGATGATGAACATCAGACGTCTATTTAATTCTAGTCGTAGAAACAGTAACTCGGCCTTTGACGACTGACAGAAAACAGACGTCTGGATGATATACATCAGACGTCTGGGAAATTCACTTACAAATTTCCAGTAGGCCATTTTCTATGGTCAGTCAGTTCTAGGCATCTAATGTTGTATTGCCAGATGTCTGGATGATGAACATCAGATGCCAAGATGATTGGACCATATATATTCTAGTAACGTTATTACTCACTATATGTATGATCAGACGTCTGATGGCATGGTGTCAGAAGACTGAATAGTAGACCAGACGTCCGAAAAGTCTTCTTTAGATTTCTGATATATGTCCGTTAGACTGCATTTAATGCCCAGTTAGAACAGTACATCAGCCGATTGATGGATATTCATCAGGTGACTGGTGACTAGGATTTTTGCCCATTTATAGCTGTTTGAAGCATTAAATGCTTGGGCTCTTTAGCTGTTTTTGTGCAGATTTCCATGGCTTATAAATATGGCTTTAATAGCTTGACTTGAGAAGTAAGCTAAGCATCTACAACTTCATTCATTACAATCTCAAGTGATCAAAAGTCATTAACTTCTCATCTAGAGCATTCAAGAGCATTCAAAGCAAATCAATCTAAAGCTCTAAAGTTCAACTTGTCTCCAAAGCTTTCAAGATTAGCTTCAAGCATTCATTGTTACACATCTTGAGACAAGTTAGTAAGTGCTCTCACTCTCATCAATTAGAGCACATATCACACACCTTTATTGCCTCATTCTTAGGAGTATTATTCAAGGCATATGTTGTGAAGTTGTTTCATATTTCGTATCAAATTCTCTATTATTATTTGAGAAGTTCCTCTTGGTTTGAGAGATGTCCATTCCTGATTTGTGGGAAGTGGAAGAAAGGTGACTCTCGGTTGTGAGAGTAGTTCATTCCCGGGGTGTGGGAATTGAAAGTAAGTTGTATCAAGTTGCACTTGTCAAGTTTGGCAAGTGGGCATTAGTGGAAACACTAATCACTAGCGAGGTGCTAGTGGGTTGCTGGAGTAGGATTCAAGGGAGTCATGGAGACTCGGTGAATCCGAACTAGGGTATATCTCTTGTTTGCGTTTAGATTCTTGTGTTGTTGCTCTCTTTCTCTATTCCGAACTTAGGTTGCATATAATTTGGCATAAATTCCTTACAAAGTTTTATAAAGTACTATTCACCCCCCTCTAGTGTTTTATCATATAGTTTCAGATCGTACAATTGGTATCAGAGCTAGTTTTTGGCAACGACAAGCAACAACAATACTAATGATGGTGCATCTTCTACCATGGAAGGCCAATCCACAATTAGACCTCCACACTTTAATGAGTCCAATTATGGATAGTGGAAAGCAAAGATGATCATCTTCCTTAAGACTGCATCTCTTTGGCGTACGGTAGAAAGGGACTATGTTGACCCACTTGAGAAAGATAATCTAAAGTGGACATCGGTTCAAGTGCTTACAGAGACAAACAATGCTAATGTATGAACTCGCTTTTTTGTGCATTGAATGCGACTGAATTCAACAAAGTGTCGAATTGTGCAACCACACACCAAATTTGGAGACATCTCCAAGTTACTCATGAAGGGACAACCCAAGTTAAGTTGTCAAAACTTGATGTTTTCGTTCAACGATTTGAAATGTTTCAAATGCAGGAAACGGAAGCCATCTCTTGCATGTATGCAAGATTCACGGATATCGTGAATGAACTTAAGGCCCTTGGGAAGGAATATACCCAAGTGAAAGAGGTAAGAAAACTCATTATGGCCGTCACCCCGAAATGGGAAAGGAAGACAATGGCCACCGAGGAAGCTAATATCATGGAGACATACACAGTGGAGGCCTTCACAGGAAACCTCGTGGCTTATAAGGTTAGGAAGGCGGATAGAGAAGATTGGAATTCTCTAAAGGTTCTATCCAAACCAAAGAAGAAAGCCATTGCTTTCAAAGCCACTTCGGAGGATGATGACTTTGACGATGAGATGTACATGGAGTTCTTAGCTCTAATGTCTAGAAAATTGCTATGGTTTTACCAAAGAGGTAAATTCAAACCGAATAATAAATTTTTTTCTACTAATGATTCTTCTTTGTGTTCCAATTGCAATAAGACAAGGCACATCAGGATGGATTGCCCCTTGCTTAAGAACAAGGAGAAATGGAAAGCTCCCAAGTCCAAAAAGGGATATGCGTACAAAAGGAACAAAAAGAAGAAGGGACTTGTAGGAACATGGGATGACTCAAGTGAGGATTCAAGTAGCGATGAATCAGACGAGAACAAGGGAGAGGTAGCACACACGTGCTTCATGGCTAAAGGAAGCTCTCTAAAGGACTCATCTAGTGAAAGTGATAGCGACACCGATGAGGTAACCATGGATGAGCTTAGATTAGCCAATGAACAACTTTTTGAGAAGTATCAAAAATTTTCAATAGATATATGATTGTTAAGGACAATCTTGATAGCATCGTTACCTCTTCTATGAATTTTGATAAGAATGTTAGTGCTAGTTCTCATTATGATTTAATTAAGAAGAAGGCTTCTTTAGCTTCTCAAAATGATTGCTTGAGAAATGAGGTTATATCTCTCAAATCACAGTTGGATAAAGTCCAAGTTAGTGATTGTGATGACATTCAGATTGAAACTCTTCGATCTCAAAACACATGTTTGGGTAATGAGAATGTTGCTCTCAAAACCCAAGGGCACAAGCTCATTACACAAGTATCCACTTTGGATACTAATCTTTCTTCATTTGTGAAGAAATATGAGCTGATATCCTACAATGTTAATAGATTCAACAAAGGGAAGGACAAGTTGGATACAATTTTGGAAAAACAACTTCCCGCAAATAACCGCGGAGGACTTGGTTACTCAAATGATAATGCTTCCACTTATCGAACATCTTATAGTGGAGCTACTATTGATTTTGTGAGACCATCTTCCGATGCATCCAATGGTGGAGCATCAAAACTCTTGGGTAGTACATCTACCAAGAATTTCACAATTTCGGTGACACCCTCATTTGGAAAGAAACCCACCAAGCGTGGACAACCAAAGAAGGGACATACGTATATGTACACACACACTTAATCACATAGGAGAACACCTACACATTTTGCTCCTACATATGACGCGTTTTATGCATCATAACCCTCATGCGCATGGTTATGTTCAACCATCGCATGGACATGTCTATCCACATGATTCACATTCATACGCTCCTAATGCATATATGTCTTAATGCTAAAAATAATATGAATGTTCACAATGCACGCTCATAGCGTGCAAGACCACATAGTATGTATTATGCACCTCCTCACATATCTTACCCACGTGCATCACACTGTAGATATGCACTAACATATGCTCATGTCCACCCTAATGCATATATACATTCACACGCTCACATGTAGCATGCTCATACTAGGTACTTTCATCCAAAGCATGCACCCATGAGGCATAGGACTCCCAAGAGTCATTTGATTTGGGGTCCTAAAAATATTAGCATATATGATAAGGGAATGTATATGCAATCATATTTTAGGGATGTTATAGACAATGTGAATTATGTTGGGAAGCCAAAGTCCACTTGGACTTGGTTTCCAAAGGGCTAACCCCCTTGGACCCAATAAACTTGGATACCATGTCCTTATGGTATATTCTATAGGTACCCAGGAAGAGGATAAAGAGTAATATGGGAAAATATTGCTCTAAGTGCAAGGGAAAGTATTGGATACTCGATAGCAGGTGTTCCAAACATATGACAGGAGATTCAATCTTTCTCTCCAAGGTCATCCGCATCAAGAATGTCGGAACGGTTACTTTCGGAGGCAATGAGAATGGATCCATCATAGGAATTGGTAAAGTTGGTAATCCCTCTAAACCTCTCATAAATAATGTGTATATTGTAGAAGGATTAAATCACAATCTTATCTCCATTATTCAACTTTGTGACAAGGGTTACAAGGTTAGTATCATTTTTAATAATACTACTACTAATGTTTTGTTTAGTGGCACACGCCAAACGAATATTTATAATTTGGATTTTCCACACACAATTTACCAATGCTTGGTTGCTCACTCTAATGAACAACTTTTATGGCATCGACGCTTTGGTCATGTATACTTCAAGTATCTTCACAAGTTGTCCAAGCACAACCTAGTTAGGAGTTTTTGAAACTTTATTTTAATAATAAAAGTTTTCATAATTCATGCCAACAAGGCAAGCTCACTACTACAAAATGGACCTTTAACAGCGCTTAAATAAGGTCTGTAATAGCGCTTTACAAGCGCTGTCTATCTCGCCGCTGCTAAAGGGGGGCTGGTTTTAATAGCGCTTTACAAGAGCTATTAAAGGGGGCCTTTAACAGCGCTTGTTTGTGCAAGCGCTGTTAAAGGCCCCCCTTTAACAGCGCTTGTTTGTGCAAGCGCTGTTAAAGGGGGGCCTTTAACAGCGCTTGTTTGTGCAAGCACTATTAAAGGCCCCCCTTTAACAGCGCTTCTTTGTGCAAGCGCTGTTAAAGGGGGGCCTTTAACAGCGCTTGTTTGTGCAAGCGCTGTTAAAGGCCCCCCTTTAACAGCGCTTCTTTGTGCAAGCGCTGTTAAAGGGGGGCCTTTAACAGCGTTTATTTGTGCAAGTGCTGTTAAAGGTGGGCCTTTAACAGTGCTTGTTAGTGCAAGCGCTGTTAAAGGTGGGCCTTTAACAGCGCTTGTACTAAAGAAGCGCTGTTAAAGGTCACAGATAGACATCGCTTGTTTCAATTCATTTTATTGTTTCTTCCTGCGTTTTATATTTAAATAGATCCATTTAATATTCAAAATGCTTAAATAAACCACCAATAACATTAAATTACAAGAAAAAATCATTATAAGAAACAATTAAATTAAATTACTTTTATTCAACAATCACATAAATTAGACAATGTGCATTGATATTGGAAGATGATCTGTAATACAAATAATAAACATTATTGCTTATAAAACTTAACAGTCATTATCCATTTAATATCCATTAAATCACTCTGAAGCATACATTTCACGACCAATTACATTGCAACTTCTGCAATTTCTGATTCTAAAACAACTCCCTAATGCATTTCCCCCTTTTCGGATGGCTGGATGAGCTTTCTGGCGTGGGAGCACGGACCCGAAGGCTCGCCAGGAGTACTCAGCAATTTTTATATATCCACTTATTGTCTCTATACATCAAAATCAATCCGCACCTCTGGTGGAGCAAGCGCAGGAAATTCCACAAAGTGAAGGTTTTGATCCCTGCAATACCATTTCAAGTAAATACAAATAAAAATAATAATATTACACAAAAGCATTTTTGATCGTCACCAAGTTAAATCTCAATTTGTTAATAATAATAAAGATCAATAAAAAGCAAGTTTGGAAGGTTTTCTAATGATCTACTAGACCATGTCATGGTATTTGTGGTATCAGAGTCACTTTCCATCTTAAATAGCAAAATTCAGATACTGCATGAGGTGATCATACATATTTCACCAAGAAGAATCCATCAAGTCCGCTATTACAAGGAATATGGTCTGATTACAACCAACGGGAGCCATCATGCTAAGATGTATACAAATACTATGAATATCATCATCTAGGGCTGATTGGCAACTAGAAAGAAAGGGTGGAAAATCTAAAACTGAATGGGCAGTTTCCCTGTCCAGTTCTTGTACCTAAGAAAAGAAATGGATTTCTGGAAATTGTTGCTGCAAAGTGAAAAGGGCATCCAACATTTCCACTATCAATGGATTCTACTCTTTCACGTTCCGGTTTTAACAATTAGCAATGATGGCACATCATATTGCCACATCAACTTCAAGTTTAAATCCCTACAATTCCCCTATTAAACAAGATTAGGGCATGTTCAGCAACTTGATTTTACTTTCCAACAGTCAAGTAGACCCCATGTTTGCTTAGTCTAAAATTAGCATCTAAATATAGAGCAATGCTAATAATAGATATCATCATATAACAAGAATTATGCCGCATCAACTTGTTTTAGTAATTTTCAAAGCTGGATTCACAAACCTTTTATACCCGACGAATAGAAAATAGGCAGTCCCATCATATTACAGAATATATGAGCCACGATGGGAGATAATAGGTTTCCTGTAAATGACATAGCAAATATTAGCATGTTTACTAAACGCCCGCAAAGAAAAAGGTATCACCTAACACACTCTGGATCTAACGCAAGTATCAGGAGATACATAATAACTGTAATTATATATATACGAGGACTTTGAGCAAGCTATGGTAATACTTTCCTGATTTGTTACTGGTTCGACTAGCTAAAAACATGTTTGCTGATTTTAACACACAAATCTCAATTCGTAAATAATACACAACTTTTAACACACAAATCTCAATTAGCAGTTCCAAACAACATTTATTATGCTATGAAATGCTTGTACACAAATTTAATGATCCATAAATGAAACTGAATCAAAATGCACTCTAGCCAATACCTGCATGAGAACTAACACATCCATAGGATCGTTATCCTCACAAAGAGTGCGTGGGATGAAGCCATAGTTATGGGGGTACACCACTGATGAGTACAACACTCGATCCACCTGCATACATAGACATTGCAACAATTTAAAAACTCTAAATGACAAATTATAGGAATAACCTTGGTCTACCTTAATAAGTCCAGTCTTCTTGTCAAGTTCATATTTCACCTTGCTTCCCTTTCCAATTTCCACCACCTACATGTGTTAGATTATGAAAGAGTACTATCATCAAATAAAATCTCAAATAAAATCCCACTGTGAGCAAAGCAGGATTGGAATTTTCTCCCCCTGCTATATATCCCCTTATCACAGAAATAACTGTGCTGGTATTTGTTAATCCGGAATTGTCAGCTGCTACCATCAGATTTACTTCCTTGATCAGAACATGCAAAACCATCCATATAAAAGTTGCTGTCCATCATCTTTACTGTCTTCTAAAAATTTAGCCAGAAGAAAAACAACGCTTAGATCAGTAAAAGTAGACCTATGTTCTAATATTAAGATTAAATGTTCGAACACCATTGGTGGGCTCCAGTACATATTCCATCAGAAGAAAGATAAAGTCGTAAAACCCTTCAAGAGAAGCACTTACGGTTGTGATTTCAGAATCCCTTCTGCTATTCAAGAATTCAACGTAGCATCAAAACACTACTATCCCTTGGCGATAGATTTCAGCGAAAATCACAGAGGAATAGATCCCAAAATAAAATTCGGTTTAAACAACAAATTAAACAAAAATTTTGGTTTAAACCTATCTCCGAGGGTGGGTACCCATAGATCTAAGAAATGACGCTCACCTAGGGTTTGGGCCTCCTTGGTTTGGGCATCCTTGAAGACGGCTAGGGCTTCGGAGCATGCCTTGACCTGGTCGCGGACACCAGGGGGCCGGTGGATATATCAGTCGGTGTGTGCTTTTGATGCACCGATGGTTCCAACGAACGATTAAGATCGATGGTCGGATCCGTACGATTAAGATCGATGGTCGCAGCCAGATCAGATGGATACACTCGGCCAAACTATGGCAAGCTTTGATTTGCAATCAAGGCTGAGGAGTGCTCCAAATCGGGGAAATCGGGGAAGCCCTCGGTGAGGTTGAGGGCCCCACATCGCTGGGCGAGGTGAGAGAGCTCTTAGATTGGGGAAGGGGTTAGAGTTCGAGAGTTTTTTGAGAGCTTTCCTTCCATGGCTTCTCGTCAGCTTCCCTCTTCCTCTTCATCTTCCTCTGAGCGTTAATGGACTCGTTCTTGGGGTTTTGAGGCTGTGGAAGAAGAATCGGGTCGATGACGGCTAGGGCCTGGAATAAAAACGGGAAACGAAAAAGTTGGGAGCGAAAGCGAATAAAAACGAGTCACAGTATATTTTTTTTAACAGCGCTTGTTTAATACAAGCGCTGTTAAAGGCCACCCTTTAGCAGCGCTTACACAAACAAGCGCTCTTAAAGGGGGGCCTTTAACAGCGCTTGTTTATGCAAGCGCTGTTAAAGGCCCCCCTTTAACAGCGCTTGTTTGTGTAAGCGCTGCTAAAGGGTGGCCTTTAACAGCGCTTGTATTAAACAAGCGCTGTCTATTGGGACTTTTAACAGCGCTTGTTCTAAAGAAGCGCTGTCTATTTGGACCTTTAACAGCGCTTGTAGAAAAAAGCGCTGTCTATTGTCTGACATTTAACAGCGCTTCTTTCTACAAGCGCTGTGTATTATCTGTATCTCTAATACACAGCGCTTGCAGAAATAAGCGCTGTCTATTATCAGACCTTTAACAGCGCTTGCAGAAAGAAGCGCTGTCTATTCTCCGACCTTTAACAGCGCTTGAAAAAGAAGCGCTGTCTAATATATGTGCCTCTAATTAACAGCGCTTATAATTGGCAAGCGCTATTAAAGGTGTGCTATTAAAGGTCCTTTTTGTAGTAGTGGCTCCATAAATCCTCTTTTAAGATTAAGAATGTAACATCTACTACTAGGCCAATAGAGCTTTTACATCTAGATTTACTTGGGCCTACGAAAGTTGCATCATTAGGAAATGCATTCTATGGACTTGTAATTGTTGATAACTTCTCTAGGTACACTTGGGTGAAGTTCTTGAATAGCAAGAATGAGGCACTTGAGAAATTTGTTGTTTGTCAAAGAAAGTTCAAAAGATTCAAGGCACATCAATTGTCACCATTCGTAGTGATCATGGAGGTGAATTTGATAATGAACTATTCTCTAACTTTTGTGAGAAGAACGAGATAACTCATACATTTTCCTTTCCTCGTTCTCCACCACAAAATGGTGTTGTAGAAAGGAAAAAATAAAACTCTTATTGATTGTGCATGCACTATGCTTAGTGATAGCCGCATTGGTTCAGAATTTTGGGCAGAAGCCATTCATACCGCGTGTAATGTTCTAAATAGGATACTTGTGATACCTCGGACAAGCAAAACTTGTGATGAATTATTTCATAACAAAATCCCTCAAGTTTGTTATATCCGTGGTTTTGGTTTTTTAATGTTTTATTAGAACACACACGATAATTTAGATAAGTTTGATTCACGTTTCGATGAAGGAATATTTATTGGATACTCAGATCATAGTAAGGCCTATCAGATATTTAATAAAAAACCTTAACAGTTGAAGAATCACTACACATTTCTTTTTATGAGAACTTTGATGTTCCATTATGTCAACTTGATGATAATGTTGAATTCTTGTGTGATTCTTTGAATAATGAGAAATTAGATGATTCTATTGAGACTAACCCTACTAATGATGGAGTTGAGTTTGTTTCTAATGATCAAGGGTTACCCAAGACGTTTGCTACGGTTCCAAACCATCCACATGATTAAGTGATATGTAATATTGAATATGGAGTCCGTACAAGGTCAAGTGTAGAATGTTTTGCACATTGTGCTTTCATCTCAACTATAGAACCAAATGGCATTGAATAAGCTCTCAAGGATAACTCTTGGATCATTGCTATGGAAGAAGAACTCATCCAATTTGCAAGGAACGATGTTTGGGAGTTAGTTCCTCCTCCGAAAGATCACAATGTCATTGGAACAAAGTGGATCTTCAAAAAAAGACGAATGAAAATGAAGTTATCATCTGGAACAAGGCAAGGTTAGTAGCTCAAGGTTACCAGCAAGAAGAATGTATAGATTTTGAAGAATCTTTTTTTCTCTTGTAGCTAGATTAGAATCTATAAGACTCTTATTGTCATTTACATCATTTAGGAATTTTAAGCTTTTTCAAATGGATGTGAAAAGTACATTTTTGAAAGGACATGTTGTTGAAATAAGTATATGTTTCACAACCACCCGGTTTCGAAGATGCAAAAATCCAAATCATGTGTTTAGTGTCTCGCCCTGTTCTCCTAAGTACGGGAGGCGTAGCTGATGAGGTCGCCGTAGTAATCAGACTCAGCCTTCGAGCCCTCTTATCCAAATACTACAAGGCATTTTTTGTGGTTTAATATAAAACAATGAGCAGGCCACTGCAACACACTTGAATAGTACACAGAAAAGAAAGTGCTCAAACAGAAATAAAATGCAATACTGAAAAGAAATACATCAACACAGAAGTTACATTACATCACATTACATAAGTTCATATACATACATACATCAGCTGTACAAAGGGGGGGGTAAAAAAGTGGGTACAATAGAAAGTAGAAACCCCCAACCCAAAAGTACAAAAGTCCACCCGGTATAACACACCTGCTAGTCTAAACCCGGGAAGTCTAACTGAACGAGGTCGCCCGTAGGCTTTACCTCAACTGTACAAGTATCGGTCTACTGCTCTAGGCCACCCACAGACTGCTCGGGTCTCACACCTGAAATCCACAAGTTGGGACACGTCAACGCGTGACCCAGTAGAAACTCCTAACACTCTAGTAGAACCCAGTTTTAGAACTGGTCTTCCTAACTAACCGACTGAACACAAGTGTAATATCAATCTCAAGAATTTGCAAAAATTAAAGACAGGGTGTAAGTGCTGAAAGTAAACAACAGTAAACAGAACTGAAATGAATAAATGATTAAATTAATTAAAATTAAATGTTGTTCTGTTTTGGAACCCGGGTAAACCGTAGACTGCTAAGGAAGCAGACTTCACCCAGGGTGGGTGAAGATGGTACCATTACAGCGACATGAGCACTGGAGGGGCCTCTCGTAACTCTTTGCCCGAACGGGGCAAGGCACTAGAACGAGACTCATCTCGGTTTTTCTGTGGAAAACGGAGAAACCCATCAATTACTAGACATGGTGCGACACGAGCACACCACCGGCCTCTCCAACTCTAGTCAACTCCCCCTTACGGGAGTGATGTGGCGAGTGAGAAAATATTACTACTGTCCGCTCCTTAACACCTAAAGTTTACTCGTCTTCCCCCAAACCCACATCTGGAGTCTCACCCATTTCAAGAATGGACCGAGTACTCCCGATGTCAATTCTCTGCTCACTCACAATATTTCAAATTACAACATTGTTTTGACAATATTTCTTTAGCGGTTTCAACAACCGTTTCACTTCCTTTCATGCTTGACAATTTCTCATCATCAACATCATTCTTATCCATATGAATCATAACATAGTAGACATCATCATTAAAACATAACTCAAGAGCATGATAACGAAGTAAAATTAACATAATCAAAATTAACTTAACAAAAAACACAACTATGCAATTCCTAAGCAAAATTACAACATGAATCTGCCAAAAACTGTCAGTCCAGAAAGAATGGCTCTATTACCCCATCTACAGTCAGAATTGGCTCTCGGCCCCTCTTTAAAGTTGTAGGAAATTTTCTGCATTTTTCCGTAGTGTCCTTGATTGTATTTTTCTAATTTTTCAACTATTTAATATGATTTTTACAAGTTACTGTCCTGCTGTTAAATAAATTCCAGAAACTAGTTTTCCTAACTAAACTAGTTTTTAACTTATTGGATGTCGTAATTAACTTAACTATACTATCATAATGATAAGTTCACATCATTTTCAAGATGTCAATATAATTCTAATTCTACAAAAATTAGATTACTATTAACCTACGTTACACAATTAAAACTATTATATGCAAACTACAACTTAATGAAAACAACATCAATGCTAACTTTCAAACATAAACAACCTACAATCTAGTACTCTTCAACACATAATCCATACTATCAATTTTTCAATATGACCCAATCTTATTAGTTTTGAGCATTAACCCAAAATGAGAACAAAACATATTAATTTGATACTAAAAAGAAACCACATTCTACCAATTGCAATAACCATCATGGTACAAAATTGAATTTGCTAACAGATGAATCCTATCACAAAATTGAATTAGCTAACATATGAATCCTATCACAAAATTGAATTAGCTAACATATGAATCCTATCATAAAACTCAACATAGTTTTAACACCAAAATTAATATGACTTACTAACTAACTAAAACAAAAACCAATCCTAAATCTAAGTCTTACTAAAGTGATTAAGAGTTCTACCTTGCAAAAGTCCTCCAAAATAATTTTTTTGGCCCTTCTTAGTCCTTGATGGAGAGCCTCCTATTCTTCTCCTTCAAGCTCCAAATTGGTCTCTAAGCTTGGGTAATTTTGAGGTATTTGGGGTTAATTTTTGGCGTTAGAATGATAAGGAAAAGTGATGGTTATTGGTGGTGAAGTGGGAGGAGCTTAGGGTGGTGATGGGAGGAGGGAGTGGTGGTGCAAAAGGGGAGAGGGGGGGGGGGGGGAGGAAGTTTCGGCCAGGTTGTGTGAGGGAGAGGGAGAGAAAGAAAATGAGATTTTCTTTTTCTGTTTTGGTTTTTGTTTTCTTGCCTTGAAATTTGTAATCCCCAAAACCCTCTCATCCACACATCTTAGTCAAGATTAAGCCATGTGTTCTCCTTTTAGCTCATAAGATGACACTTCATATGTTGTGTTGTCATGGTTAAGAAAATTTATATTTTGTATTTTTAAGAAAATAGAAATACATGAAGAAATACTACATACACTCTAAATACAAGTATTCATCCAAATACTCTTATTTACTAAATTCAATTAATGAGTTTAAAATTTTTTAAAATTAATTCCTACACCAAATAATTAAAGGAAAAATAAAAGCATACTCCTGAAAAATATACGTACGTATTTACGTCAAAATACGTACAAGTACGCGCACATGGAAATTGGGGTCATTACATCCTACCCCCCTTAAAATAAATTCCGCCCTCGGAATTTCAAACTAAGGAAGAAAAACTTGTTGGACGCAACGATCTAGGATCTTAGGTTTGATGATGACAAACGTGTGCGAACTATTTAACATGTGTGCTAAGTGTATTTCAGGAATGGCAAAGCGGTAAATGCTCAAAGAGATGAATTAGTCAACCAGTGGATGAATTGCTATCCACATAGCTAATGGACTTGGTCAAAGAGCTATAAACAAAGCAATTTGACTTGGTCAATATGGAGGGAGATGGAATCTATTTGGGATGTGGACAAATCAATTTGCGATTTATTCCTATCATACTTATCACTATTCAATTCAAATTTCAATTGAAAACCTACCTCATCTCAAAATCCTTTAATCATGGGATTCTCCTTGACCACCATTGATCCCCTCCTATTCCTATATAACCCCTCCTCCTTAACCCTAAAAAATATTGGGGGGTGCGGCAACAAAAAAATCAAATCAGTGGTGGCCAAAAATTATAAAAACCATACCTATTTTCTCCAAAAAGAGTGTGTTATGTTTTTACGCACAAACACTTTTTTTTTCACACCTCAATTACAAGGAGCCGCATCTTTCCTGAGCCGGCCAAACAAATAACCTAGGGGAGAGCCGCATTGCATTATAGATAACCCAGAATACCAATAAAAAAAGGAGGCTGAAACCTAGGAGGGGTATTTGATTTTGAGAAGTTTCTTTTTATTCAAGGGCTAACAAATATACTTTGTCTTTGCAGGTGAAAGAGGCCAATCAATTCTTTTCCAGCACTTGGAATCTTCAGGAGGCCTGCCATTTTTTTGTGCTTCAAGTGCACAGCCGCATGCTGTAGTTTGCAAAGCCTCAAAGAAATACACAAGGGAAGTTTTAAGCTTTATTACATTTTATTTTGGCAAAATTATTTCATTGCTTTGGAGCATGATTCCTAATTTGCCGAAATCTGTGAAGCCATCTCTTTGTCCCCTCCATTAATACTCTATTTGTGATCAAAGTTTAAAGTTTAAAGATTAAATTGATTTTTTAAGGCCGAATCTGAGTGTGTGTTTTTCTCTTTGGATGAAAGTTTTTAAACCTTTTTTTTGTGTGCAGGCCGTAACTCACAGAGAACAAAAAAGGCATATCAAGTGGGGCTTTGTTGTGCAGGCCGTAACATATAGAAGATGGTGTTTGTGTTAACAATAATTTCTGAGGCCATGACATTTTGAGGCAAAAATCCCTAGTTCTTTTACAACATTCCTATACATGGCCGCAAGTCACATCCTCAGGAGCTCTTCGCATCCGTAAATCCCAAGAGACCGAGCCGCGGTTTTTTATGGGCGCCGACACAGGAATTTAGAGAAGAGAAGCACAGGCCGCAAGGAATCATTGTTTACAAGGTGAGGTGCCGCAAGTTTCAATCTTTAGCGAAGGGTGCAAGTCTCATCGAGAGGGAGCCAGTTTGCTGAGGGGTCATCAGAGTTTACTACTTGTCAGATTGATCTGACCACACATCGATTGACAGAGACGACCCCGCTACACAAACTGAGCATTTCTGAACTTTGTTATTATCTTATTTGTGTAGTTGTAGCGATCTCTGTAGGGGAAACTTTACATACACTTTGGGATTATTTTGGGACTTGTCTGGTTGGGGCTAGACAAATGGGATCCTGCTAGTTTGGGACTAGCTAGTAGAAAGCTTTACTAGGATTGATAGTAAGAGAAAACACTCTGTGTGGGGTACTGAGAGCCTGGCGAGTGTATAGACGTAGAGGGTGCTCTGAGCGTGCTCTAACTTGTGGTTTTGTACCTATTGCGCTATTCAATACTAGTTCTGCTTTGGGGGCTGGAGTAGGTCGTTGGGACGACCGAACCAGGGTAAATCTATTGTGTACTCTGTTTCTGCTTTTTATTTAACCTGCTGATTGCTATAACTGTGTGTGATTTCTCGTGGGTTGCACGAGAATTTTTATTAGCCTATTCACCCCCCCTCTAGGCTAGGATCCAGATCCAACAAGTGGTATCAGAGCAGGTTTTAGGATCTAGCCTAGTTTGACCATGGACCACATTGATAGTGCTTTTGCTGAGGGTCAGTCTATTTCCCGACCACCTAGATTTAATGGAGTAGACTATGCTTATTGGAAAATTAGTATGAGAATCTACTTGATTTCTATTGATTATAAAGCTTGGCAAATTGTTGAAAAAGGCTATAAATCACCTGTTATTAAAATTGAAAACACTGAGATGCTTAAACCTGATGATAAATGGGATGATAATGATTGGAAGCTTTATTCTCTCAATGCTAAAGCTATGAATGCTCTCATTTGTGCATTAGATAAATCTGAATTCAATCGCATCTCACATTGTTTAACTGCGCAGGAAATATGGCATACTTTGGAGGTGACACATGAGGGAACGTCACAGGTGAAGGAGTCTAGACTTGCACTTCTGAGCACGGAATACGAGGGATTTCGCATGCTACCATCAGAGACCATATCAGAAATGTTTGCGAGGTTCACCAACATTGTCTACAAGTCTAGTTCGCTCGGTAAGCCATATTCTAGCCTTGAGCAGGTAAGAAAGATATTAAGAGCACTGCCAAGCTCTTTCAGGCCTAAAGTCACTGCCATCCAAGAAGCGAAAGATCTGTCACAGATGAGGGTGGAGGACTTGATAGGTAACTTAATGTCCCACGAGCTTGAATTGCAAAATATAGATGAAAGGGAGAAACTTGAGGAAAAAGAAAAAGCTACCAAGCCACTTGCTCTGAAAGCTGACGAAAGTGAAGATGATGATGTTGACATATCGCTAATGGTCAGAAATTTCAGAAAGTATGTCCAGACCAAGCAAGGAAGAACAGAAATGGCACCCAGGTTTAATCGCTCTAACTTTTTTCAGTCTTCTAAGCAAACTTATGATCAGAATGCTACTAATAGAATGACTTGCTTTAAATGCAAGAAAAGAGGACATCGAATGAGGGATTGCCCACATGAGACAACTCAGGTAGCCAAAGAAAAGGGAAAATCCAAGGTGCTAACTTGGGATATGGATAGCGAAGCTTAGAGTGAGGAGGAGGAACACGAAGCCCACTCATGCATGGCATTGATGGGAATACACGATGAGGTAATTTCTGGTAGTAAAACTGAACTCCTTACTCTTTGTAAAGGAATGCAAGATAAAATAGTAGAGCTTGAATCCACTATAGATGATTATCAAAATGATAATTTTGAAATGCAACAATCTGAATATGAAATGTCTAAAGAGATTGAAAAACTCAAAATTGATATTGTTGCTCGTGACTCTACTATTGACACTTTGAAAAAGGAGAAGTCCAGTTTTAATGATGAAGCACCTTGTCTCTCTTGCCCTTACTTGATGAATAATATTAGCATGCTTAAACTTGATTTGATTAAGCTCGAAACTGAAAAAGACCATATGATTAGAGAGCTTAATTCTGTACGTTGGATAATTATTTTAAAAGGAAAATGATTGAATTTGAAAAGAAGGAAGAGGACAACATGAGAACTTTTATAAATAAATGCACATTGCTTGTGGAAGAAAATAAATTGTTAAAATCTAAAGTCTCTAATCTTGAATTAGCCATTAAGAAATTCTCTATGGGAAAACAATCGTTGGATACCATTTTAGAGAATCAATTATTTGGTAATAATAGAAGATGACTTGGATTCGGTTTGAAAAACGTTGAAAAGTGAAAATTCAAGAAATTCCACAATGCACCCTCTATTGCAAAGAACTTGAATGCAAAGTGCTTTACTTGTGATAGTGTAGGCCACACTTCATATTATTGTAAATATAGGAACACTAATATCAAGTTTAAACAAGTGTGGGTTCCTAAAACAATTTTGGCTAACACTAGTGGACCTTGTTGGATTCCAAGGTCACACTTAACACCTTTTATGTAGGTAAGGTGGAGATTTGGCGGGGAGTAATAAATTGGAAGCTTCATTCTTTTAGCCCCTTAGCCAAATAGCGACGAGAAGGTATAATTTGTATCCCTCTTTGCATTTCATTGTATACCTTCATAGATTGTTTTGTGTGCTTAATTTATTTTTGTTTGTGTGCTTATTTGCATGTTTTTTAATGTTTTTATTTCAGAAAAAAAATCAAAAAAATCAAAAATCAAAAACCAAAAAAAATTGGGCTTAAAAGAATACCATTTATGTTCTATCTTAAGTGATATTGTATGAATGATCAAATCTATCCCTTGTAGAAGTTAATTCATTATTGTTGTAGCTACATGAACATGTTGTTCTATTTTTAGTAGCCATGCCATGTCTCATAAATTTCAAATTTGACTTCTACTCCTACATTTGCACTTTCACGATATTTGACTTCATAGTACTTTTGGAGATTCTTTTGAAAAATAATGGAAAGTGAATGTAGGAATGATTAATTTCTGAATTTTCTAAGGGATATGAATTGTTTAGCCATGAATTAAAATTGAGCACAAAAGAATTGCAAATGAAAAAAAAATGAAAATTGCTCCGTATGAAAAATGGATACACTTCATGGCTAATACACAACCCACGAGTATCCAACTTGTGCTAGATGGGTAATCATTAGCGTTGGTGTATATAACTCGTCAAGCAATGCCTCCCCGCATTTAAAACTCCTTTTAGGCCATGTTTCGGGGTTTGGTAACTTGAACTCATCTTTGATGAGGGGGGGGGGGGAATCAATCCTAGTGATATTCATGAAAATTGGAAAATGTAGATTGATTTGGTTGATTTTCTGAAATTGAATCTCCTCTTGTACTTTATTGTATATATCACTACACTTACACAAAGGTGGAGAAGTCTTGTTATGAAATCCTATGAGCTTGGATTGTCTATTTTGTAGAAAGCTCATGCAAATTGCACGCTACATTTAATAATGGTTTATTTTTGCATTGAATATTTTTGTGACTCCATTACTCCACTTTTGGTGATTACAAAGGGGGAGAAAGAAAAGAAAGATTTGACAGATTTGATGTCGGTATTATTTGTTGAAGGGGGAGCATGAAAGATTATGTTGAAGAAGGAGCTTGAGAGAAGGGGGAGGGGAGCATGCTTTTAAATTTACTATTTGTTGTGCATGCTTTGTAATGCTTGAATGACTCATCCATACATCATATTGCATTACACCCTTCAACACACTTCACACACCCATATTTATTGCTCAAATCTCTTATGAGTTTGTCATCACCAAAAGGGGGAGATTGTTGGACGCAACGATCTAGGATCTTTGGTTTGATGATGACAAACGTGTGCGAACTATTTAACGTGTGTGCTAAGTGTATTTCAGGAATGGCAAAGCGGTATATTCTCAAAGAGATGACTTAGTCAACCGGTGGATGAATTGCTATCCACATAGCTAATGGACTTGGTCAAAGAGCTATAAACAAAGCAATTTGACTTGGTCAATATGGAGGGAGATGGAATCTATTTGGGATGTGGACAAATCAATTTGCGATTTATTCCTATCATACTTATCCCTATTCAATTCAAATTCCAATTGAAAACCTACCTCATCTCAAAATCCTTTAATCATGGGATTCTCCTTGATCACCATTGATCCCCTCATATTCCTATATAAACCCTCCTCCTTAACCCTAAAAAATATTGGGGGGGTGCGGCAACAACAAAAATCAAATCAGTGGCGGCCAAAAATTATAAAAAAACCACCTATTTTCTCCAAAAAGAGTGTGTTCTGTTTTTTCGCACAAACACTTTTTTTTTCACACCTCAATTACAAGGAGCCGCATCTTTCCTGTGCTGGCCAAACAAATAACCTAGGGGAGAGCCGCATTGCATTATAGATAACCCAGAATGCCAATCAAAAAAAAGGAGGCTGAAACCTAGGAGGGGTATTTGATTTTGAGAAGTTTCTTTTTATTCAAGGGCTAACAAATATACTTTGTCTTTGCAGGTGAAAGAGGCCAATCAATTCTTTTCCAGCACTTGGAATCTTCAGGAGGCCTGCCATTTTTTTTTGCTTCAAGTGCACAGCTGCATGCGGTAGTTTGCAAAGCTTCAAAGAAATACACAAGGGAAGTTTTAAGCTTTATTACATTTTATTTTGGCAAAATTATTTCATTGCTTTGGTGCATGATTCCTAAATTGCCGAAATCTGTGAAGCCATCTCTTTGTCCCCTCCATTAATACTCTATTTGTGATCAAAGTTTAAAGTTTAAAGATTAAATTGATTTTTTAAGGCCGAATCTGAGTATGTGTTTTTCTCTTTGGATGAAAGTTTTTTAACCTTTTTTTTGTGTGCAGGCCGTAACTCACAGAGAAAAAAAGGCATATCAAGTGGGCTTTGTTGTGCAGGTCGTAACATATAGAAGAGGGTGTTTGTGTTAACAATATTTTCTGAGGCCATGACATTTTGAGGCCAAAATCACTAATTCTTTTACAACATTCATGTACATGGCCGCAAGTCACATCCTCAGGAGCTCTTCGCATACGTAAATCCCAAGAGACTGAGCCGCAGTTTTTTTTGGGTGCCGACACAGGAATTTAGAGAAGAGAAGCACAGGCCTCAAGGAATCATTGTTCACAAGGTGAGGTGCCGCAAGTTTCAATCTTTAGCGAAGGGTGCAAGTCTCATCGAGAGGGAGCCAGTCTGCTGAGGGGTCATCAGAGTTTACTACTTGTCAGATTGATCTGACCACGTGTCGATTGACAGAGACGACCACCGCTACACAAACTGAGCATTTCTGAACTTTGTTACTATATTATTTGTGTAGTTGTAGTGATCTCTGTAGGAGAAACTTTACATACACTTTGGGATTATTTTGGGACTTGTCTGGTTGGGGCTAGACAAGTGGGACCCAGCTAGTTTGGGACTAGCTAGTAGAAAGCTTTACTAGGATTGATAGTGAGAGAAAACATTGTGTGTGGGGTACTGAGAGCTTGGCGAGTGTACAGACGTAGAGGGTGCTCTGAGCGTGCTCTAACTTGTGGTTTTGTACCTATTGCGCTATTCAATACTAGTTCTGCTTTGGGGGCTGGAGTAGGTCGTTGGGACGACCGAACCAGGGTAAATCTGCTGTGTACTCTGTGTCTGCTTTTTATTTACCTTGCTGATTGCTATAACTGCGTGTGATTTCTCGTGGGTTGCACGTGAATTTTTATTAGCCTATTCACCCCCCCCCCCCCACTAGGCTAGGATCCAGATCCAACAAGTGGTATCAGAGCAGGTTTTATGATCTAGCCTAGTTTGAACATGGACCACAGAGATAGTGCTTTTGCTGAGGGTCAGTCTATTTCCCGACCACCTAGATTTAATGGAGTAGACTATGCTTATTGTAAAAATCGTATGAGAATCTACTTGATTTCTATTGATTATAAAGCTTGGAAAATTGTTGAAAAAGGCTATAAATCACCTGTTATTAAAATTGAAAACACTGAGATGCTTAAACCTGATGATAAATGGGATGATAATGATTGGAAGCTTTATTCTCTCAATGCTAAAGCTATGAATGATCTCATTTGTGCATTAGATAAATCTGAATTCAATCGCATCTCACATTGTTTAACTGCGCATGAAATATGGCATACTTTGGAGGTGACGCACGAGGGAACGTCACAGGTGAAGGAGTCTAGACTTGCACTTCTGAGCACTGAATACGAGGGATTTCGCATGCTACCATCAGAGACCATATCAGAAATGTTTGCGAGGTTCACCAACATTGTCTACAAGTCTAGTTCGCTCGGTAAGCCATATTCTAGCCTTGAGCATGTAAGAAAGATATTAAGAGCACTGCCAAGCTCTTTCAGGCCTAAAATCACTGTCATCCAAGAAGCGAAAGATCTGTCACAGATGAGGGTGGAGGACTTGATAGGTAATTTAATGTCCCACGAGCTTGAATTGCAAAATATAGATGAAAGGGAGAAACTGAGGAAAAAGAAAAAGCTACCAAGCCACTTGCTCTGAAAGCTGACAAAAGTGAAGAAGATGATGATGACATAGCGCTAATAGTCAGAAATTTCAGAAAGTATGTCCAGACCAAGCAAGGAAGAACAGAAATGGCACCCAGGTTTAATCGTTCTAACTTTTTTTAGTCTTCTAAGCAAACTTATGATCAGAATTCTACTAATAGAATGACTTGTTTTAAATTCAATAAAAGAGGACATCGAATGAGGGATTGCCCACATGAGACAGCTCAGGTAGCCAAAGAAAAGGTAAAATCCAAGGTGCTAACTTGGGATATGGATAGCGAAGCTGAGAGTGAGGAGGAGGAACACGAAGCCCACTCATGCATGGCATTGATGGGAATACACGATGAGGTAATTTCTGGTAGTAAAACTGAACTCCTTACTCTTTGTAAAGAAATGCAAGATAAAATAGTAGAGCTTGAATCCACTATAGATGATTATCAAAATGAGAATTTTGAAATGCAACAATCTGAATATGAAATGTCTAAAGAGATTGAAAAACTCAAAATTGATATTGTTGTTCGTGACTCTACTATTGACACTTTGAAAAAGGAAAAGTCCAGTTTTAATGACGAAGAACCTTGTCTCTCTTGCCCTTCCTTGATGAATAATATTAGCATGCTTAAACTTGATTTGATTAAGCTCGAAACTGAAAAATACTATGTGATTAGAGAGCTTAATGATAAATTCTGCACGTTGGATAATGATTTTAAAAGGAAAATGATTGAATTTGAAAAGAAGGAAGAGGAAAACAAGAGAACTTTTATAAGTAAATGCACATTGCTTGTGGAAGAAAATAAATTGTTAAAATCTAAAGTCTCTAATCTTGAATTAGCCATTAAGAAATTCTCTATGGGAAAACAATCGTTGGAAACCATTTTAGAGAATCAATTATTTGGTAATAATAGAAGAGGACTTGGATTCGGTTTGAAAAACGTTGAAAAGTCAAAATTCAAGAAATTCCACAATGCACCCTCTATTGCAAAGAACTTGAATGTAAAGTGCTTTACTTGTGATAGTGTAGGCCACACTTCATATTATTGTAAATATAGGAACACTAATATCAAGTTTAAACAAGTGTGGGTTCCTAAAACAATTTTGGCTAACACTAGTGGACCTTGTTGGATTCCAAGGTCACACTTAATACCTTTTATGTAGGTAAGGTGGAGATTTGGCGGGGAGTAATAAATTGGAAGCTTCATTCTTTTAGCTCCTTAGCCAAATAGCGACGAGAAGGTATAATTTGTATCCCTCTTTGCATTTCATTGTATACCTTCATTGATTGTTTTGTGTGCTTGATTTATTTTTGTTTGTGTGCTTGTTTGCATGTTTTTTTAATGTTTTTATTTCAGAAAAAAAAACAAAAAAATCAAAAATCAAAAACCAAAAAAATTGGGCTTAAAAGAATACCCTTTATGTTCTATCTTAAGTGATATTGTATGAATGATCAAATCTATCCCTTGTAGAAGTTAATTCATTATTGTTGTAGCTACATGAACATATTGTTCTCTTTTTAGTAGCCATGCCATGTCTCATAAATTTCAAATTTGACTTCTACTCCTATATTTGCACTTTCACGATATTTGACTTCATAGTACTTTTGGAGATTTTTTTGAAGAATAATGGAATGTGAATGTAGGAATGATTAATTTCTGAATTTTCTAAGGGATATGAATTGTTTTGCCATGAATTAAAATTGAGCACAAAAGAATTGCAAATGAAAAAAAAATGAAAATTGCTCCGTATGAAAAATGGATACACTTCATGGCTAATACACAACCCATGAGTATCCAACTTGTGCTAGATGGGTAATGATTAGCGTTGGTGTATATAAACCGTCAAGCAATGCCTCCCCGCATTTAAAAGTCCTTTTAGGCCATGTTTCGGGGCTCGGTAACTTGAACTCATCTTTGATGGGGGGGGAAATCAATCCTAGTGATATTCATGAAAATTGGAAAATGTGGATTGATTTAGTTGATTTTCTGAAATTGAATCTCCTCTTGTACTTTATTTTCTACATCACTACACTTACACAAAGGTGGAGAAGTCTTGTTATAAAATCCTATGAGCTTGGATTGTCTATTTTGTAGAAAACTCATGCAAATTGCACGCTACATTTAATAATGGTTTATTTTTACATGGAATATTTTTGTGACTCCATTAATCCACTTTTGGTGATTACAAAGGGGGAGAAAGAAAAGATAGATTTGACAGATTTGATGTCGGTATTATTTGTTGAAGTGGGAGCATGAAAGATTATGTTGAAGGGGGAGCTTGAGAGAAGGGGGAGGGGAGCATGCTTTTATATTTACTATCTGTTGTGCATGCTTTGTAATGCTTGAATGACTCATCCATACATCATATTGCATTACACCCTTCAACACACTTCACACACCCATATTTTTTACTCAAATCTCTTATGGGTTTGTCATCACCAAAAGGGGGAGATTGTTGGACGCAACGATCTAGGATCTTTGGTTTGATGATTACAAACGTGTGCGAACTATTTAACGTGTGTGCTAAGTGTATTTCAGGAATGGCAAAGCGGTAAATTCTCAAAGAGATGACTTAGTCAACCGGTGGATGAATTGCTATCCACATAGCTAATGGACTTGGTCAAAGAGCTATAAACAAAGCAATTTGACTTGGTCAATATGGAGGGGGGTGGAATCTATTTGGGATGTGGACAAATCAATTTGCGATTTATTCCTATCATACTTATCCCTATTCAATTCAAATTCCAATTGAAAACATACCTCATCTCAAAATCCTTTAATCATGGGATTCTCCTTGATCACCATTGATCCCCTCATATCCTATATAAACCCTCCTCCTTAACCCTAAAAAATATTCGGGGGGTGCGGCAACAAAAAAAATCAAATCAGTGGCGGCCAAAAATTATAAAAACCATACCTATTTTCTCCAAAAAAGTGTGTTCTGTTTTTACGCACAAACACTTTTTTTTCACACCTCAATTACAAGGAGCCGCATCTTTCCAGAGCCGGCCAAACAAATAACCTAGGGGAGAGCCGCATTGCATTATAGATAACCCGGAATGCCAATAAAAAAAGGAGGCTGAAACCTAGGAGGGGTATTTGATCTTGAGAAGTTTCTTTTTATTCAAGGGCTAACAAATATACTTTCTCTTTGCAGGTGAAAGAGGCCAATCAATTCTTTTCCAGCACTTGGAATCTTCAGGAGGCTTGCCATTTTTTTGTGCTTCAAGTGCCCAGTCGCATGCTGTAGTTTGCAAAGCCTCAAAGAAATACACAAGGGAAGTTTTAAGCTTTATTACATTTTATTTTGGCAAAATTATTTCATTGCTTTGGTGCATGATTCCTAAATTGCCGAAATCTGTGAAGCCATCTCTTTGTCCCCTCCATTAATACTCTATTTGTGATCAAAGTTTAAAGTTTAAAGATTAAAGTGATTTTTTAAGGCCGAATCTGAGTGTGTGTTTTTCTCTTTGGATGAAAGTTTTTTAACCTTTTTTTTGTGTGCAGGCTGTAACTCACAGAGAAAAAAAAGGCATATCAAGTGGGGCTTTGTTGTGCAGGCCGTAACATATAGAACAGGGTGTTTGTGTTAACAATAATTTCTGAGGCCATGACATTTTGAGGCCAAAATCCCTAGTTCTTTTACAACATTCCTGTACATGGCCGCAAGTCACATCCTCAGGAGCTCTTCACATGCGTAAATCCCAAGTGACCTAGCCGCGGTTTTTTTGGGCGCAGACACAGGAATTTAGAGAAGAGAAGCACAGGCCGCAAGGAATCATTGTTTACAAGGTGAGGTGTCGCAAGTTTCAATATTTAGCGAAGGGTGCAAGTCTCATCGAGAGGGAGCCAGTCTGCTGAGGGGTCATCAGAGTTTACTACTTGTCAGATTGATTTGACCACGCGCTGATTGACAGAGACGACCACCGCTACACAAACTGAGCATTTCTGAACTTTGTTATTATATTATTTGTGTAGTTGTAGCGATCTCTGTAGGGGAAAATTTACATACACTTTGGGATTATTTTGGGACTTGTCTGGTTGGGGCTAGACAAGTGGAACCCAGCTAGTTTGGGACTAGCTGGTAGAAAGCTTTACTAGGATTGATAGTGAGAGAAAACACTGTGTGTGGTGTACTGAGAGCCTGGCGAGTGTAGAGATGTAAAGGGTGCTCTGAGCGTGCTCTAACTTGTGGTTTTGTACCTATTGCGCTATTCAATACTAGTTCTGCTTTGGGGGCTGGAGTAGGTCGTTGGGACGACCGAACCAAGGTAAATCTGCTGTGTACTCTGTGTCTGCTTTTTATTTACCCTGCTGATTGATATAACTGCGTGTGATTTCTCGTGGGTTGCACGAGAATTTTTATTAGCCTATTCAACCCCCCACCCTCTAGGCTAGGATCCAGATCCAACAAAACTTTCTATACATCATATTACATACAAAACAAAATTACATCAGACGAACAAGTGAGGGTACTTCTCTTTCATCTCATCCTCGGGTTCCCAGGTAGACTGCCCTGGTGACTATCGGTGCCACATAACCCTCACTAGGTTGATCTATTTCTTCCTCAACATCTTCTGCCTCCGGTTTAGAATGGCCATAGGCTACTGATCATAAGTTAAGTCTGGTTGCACTTCAATCTCCGAGAAGTCAACGACTTGATCAGGATTCCCAACACACCTCCTGAGTTGCGATATGTGAAACACATTATGCACTCCCTCAAGAGATGCTGGCAAGGCAATTCTATAAGCCACTTCTCTAACATGAGCTAGAACTTCAAAAGGTCCAATATATCTTGGGCTTAGCTTTCCACGTCTTCCAAAATGAATCAGCCCTCGTGTTGGCGAAATCTTCAAAAATACTAACTCTCCTAGCTGGAACTCCAAGTGTCACCTCTTCGCATCTGCCCAGTGCTTATAATGGTCCTGAGCTATGTGAAGATTGTCTTTAACGACTCTTACAACATCCATGGTTTCCGCGATCATATCCGGGCCCAACAACTCACGATCTCCAACATCATCCCAACTGAGAGGAGATCGACACTTCCTTCCATACAAGGCTGTAAATGGCGCCATGCCTATACTGGATTGATAACTGTTATTGTAGGCGAATTCTACCAGATGTAGATGTTCGTCCCAAGAACCCTTGAAATCTAGCAAGCACGCCTTCAGCATATCTTCTAGGATCTGAATTGTCCTCTCCGATTGACCGTCTGTCTGTGGATGGTATGCAGTGCTGAAAATCAGTTGAGTTCCTAAGCTAGCCTGCAAACGTCTCCAAAAGTGAGACGTAAATCTGGTGTCGCGGCCGGAGACTATGCTTACAGGTACTCCGTGAAGCCTCACGATTTCATGCATACATGACTAATCAGAATCTAGACTAACCACAAAACAGAGAGATATATAAAACAAGAAATCTCACCTCCATATATCTCTTAGCAAGATGGTCTGTCGACTGGCCCACTCGAAATGGTATGAAGTGAGCTGATTTGGTTAATCGGTCAACGATTACCCAAATAGCGTCATGTCCTCAAGAAGTGCGATGTAAGCCAGTTACGAAATCCATCGTTACATGCTGCCACTTCCACTCTGGAATTGGAAGAGGCTGCAATAGTCCTGTCGTTCTCTGATGCTTGGCTTTGACTTGCTGACAAGTCAAACATGAAGCTACACTTCTAGCCACACTATGCTTCATGCAGTGCCACCAAAAATGTTGTCGCAGATCACGATACATTTTGTTGCCTCCAGGATGGATAGAATAAGGTGAGATATGAGCTTCTCTCAACAGTTCATCCCGAATGTCACCTGATGGCACACAAATCCTGCTCCCAAAATGCAGAGATCCATCTTCATGAATACAGAAATCATTACGAAGTCTGGCTTCTATCTGCTCGCGAATCTTCTTCAACTTCACATCTCCAGTCTGAGATGCCTTAATCCTCTCAACTAAATCAGATTGAACCTGCAAGTTCATCATCACCATTGATGAACCAGGTAAGGCAACTTCAATCTCCATCTGCCAAATATCACCTCGAAGTTCTCTCTGCACAGTCAACATCATCACTGTCGGCATGAGACTAAGAGCATCAGGTACTACGTTGAATTTTTCAGGGTGATATTGGAGGTCAACATCATAATCAGCCATCAACTCGAGCCATCTGCACTGTCGCATATTCAATTCTTTCTAAGGGAACACATACTTTAAACTCTTGTGATCTGTGTATACCTTTACACGCTCACCCAGAAGAAAATGCCTCCACATCTTCAATGCAAACACCACTGCTGCTAACTCCAAGTCATGCGTAGGATAGTTCCTCTCATAAGTACTCAACAGTCTAGAAGCATAAGCTACTACCCTACCATGCTGATGGAGAACACATCCCAATCCTCTGCCTGACGCATCTAGTAAATCTCATATCCACCTGAACAATCTGGAATCGTCAGGACAGGTGCAGTGATCAATCTATGCTTCAGTTCATCAAATGCTCGCCGATATTCCTCTGACCAATTGTAAGCAACATTCTTCTTGGTTAGATGAGTCATCTGTGCAGCTATCTTAGAGAAATCCTTGATGAACTTCCTGTAGTATCCAGCCAATCCTAAGAAACATCTGATCTCCGTTACTGACTTAGGAACTGGCCACTTCTCTACTGCAGTAACCTTCGCTGGGTCTACAGCTATCCCATCTCCAGACACAACATGTCCCAGAAAAGCAACCCTGGTCAGCCAAAACTGACACTTGATATACTTAGCATATAACTGGTGCTGCCTCAGAGTCACCAGGACTATCCTCAGATGCTCAGCATGATCTTCCCATGATCTTAACCAAGATATCATCTATGAAGACGACCACAAACTTATCCAAGTACTCATAGAAGACTTGGTTCATCAACCTCATGAAAGTGGCCGGTGCATTAGTAACACCAAAAGGCATCACTAAAAACTCATTATGACCATACCTGGTTCTAAATGCAGTCTTCGGAATATCTGATCCTCTGACCATCACCTGATGATACCTGCTTCTCAAATCCATCTTTGAATACAGTCGCGATCCACCCAACTGATCAAAGATGTCATTAATCCTAGGGAGAGGATACTTGTTCTTCACAGTAACTTTATTCAACTCCCTGTAATCGATGCACATCCTCTGAGATCCATCCTTCTTATTCACCAAAAGCACTGTTGCACCCCAAGGTGAAACACTTGGCTGAATCACACCACATTCTGACAAATCATTCAACTGACTACAAAGCTCTGCTAACTCTGGAGGAGCCATACGGTATGGAGCCTTCGGAATCGGTTGAGTGCCTAGAATCAGATCGATGGTGAACTCCAAAGATCTATCCGAAGGAAGTCCATAGATATCGTCTAGAAAGACATCAGGAAAATCGCGGACTATCCTCGACAATACAGGCTCAACATCTATCTACATCATCACTTCTACTGGGCTGGCCTTAAACTTCAAAGGTCCAAGGGAACTACTACCACTAAGAAACTCAAACTCTGGATGATCAGGAATCTGAAACAGTATCTTCCTGACCCTACAATCTATAGTAGCATAGAACATCCCCAATGATCACTCCATATTTTACACCTTTTTTCTGCATGTTTGCATGCCATTTTGATCGCTCGTATCGTGTTTTTCACGATTATTCGACAATATTGCGATGCTTTTCACGATTTCTTGTTTTTGTCGAATTTTAGGAGATTTGGAGCGATTTGGAGTGATTCTGATATGCACCCACTCCGGAGTGTCACCCGTGACTCTTTTGAGGGGAATTCTGTGATTGGAGAGGAGTGGAAGAGGAAAGAACGTCGTAGGAACGACGAGGAAGCAAAAATACGAAGATTGGGCATTTTCAGCATGCCACTCGGCCGAGTGAAGGAGTCACTCGGCCGACCATCGACAGCCCGCTCGGCCGGCCAGATCGGACACGCAGCAGATTGAATATCAGCGTGCACTCGGCCGAGCATCGCCAGACCACTCGGCCGAGCACGGAGACACCACTCGCCCGAGTGGCATCTCGACGACGACCCCCCAAAATCCCGAAGTTACTGTAATCCGTCAGTCAGCTCCCGAGTTCCGACTCGGCCGAACGAAGAAATCACATCGGCCGAGTGAAGAAAGTCACTCGGCCGAGTGACTCCCGAGGAGACGACCCCCAAAAGTCCGAAGTTACTTGAATCCGTCATAGTCTGTCACTCGGCCGAGCGACATTTGTCACTCGGCTGAGTGAGCCGCGCTGCCTGTAGCGTAAAGTACGATTTTCAAGCTGCGCAGGGGCAATTTTGTCACAGTTTTTTGGGCGATTTTGGGGGGTATTTAACCCCAGTTTTTAACCTAGTTTAGAGAGCTTTTCTCATACTTTTGGCAGCCTTTTAGAATACTTTTTAGGAGATTAGATTTGGTTCTTTGGAGAGAGATAAAAGTGTTAATTTGTTGGATGCTATTGAAACTTCATTGGTTTGTCTCTCTTTCTATCAAAAACCTCATTTTTATTGATATATTGTCTATTGCAATGAATTCTATTGTTTTTATTATTGAATTTCTAATGATTTGCATTATGAATAATGAGTAGTTCTATCGTCTTAGGGCGTAGGGATGAACCCTACGAACTCTACTTCTAATTTGTGATGAATTGGTGAAATTCTTGCTAGAATTGATTAGGGTTAGTTTGGGAATGATTTAATACGAATAGCTAGGGATTCATACCGATTGGGATTTGCAAGAGATTGGATCCCAACTCGATAGGAAGCCCTAGAAATTTGAATTGGATTACAATTGGGTTTCTCTGGAATCGGTTTGCAAGAGATTGGGCCGAAACTAGGGGTTTCGATTGCAATCCTATACCAATACCCGTTTGCAAGAGATTGGATGGGTAGGAACTATCCCAACCTAGGTCATAGCTCGAGTTTGCACGAGAGTGGGCTCGAGATACGATTGAACGATGATGTTGTTCTTCACGCTAGCTTGCCTAGGTTAGGGTTTGCAAGAGATTGGACCCTACCCTAGGTTCGCTATAGACCGGCAATAGCGCGAGAGCGTGAGCTTGGTTCTACATTTAGTTGCAACTAGTTCCCCTGAATTTCTAGTCTAGCATTGTGAAACCTACGAATCACAATGACGAGATACGGTTCGTAGCGGGGATTCCCTATCCCTAGGCGTTTTTATTAATTTGATATTTTCTTTATACAATTGAACGACTGTGACCGCTTTATTGCGAATATTCCTCGACTGTTCTTATAGCCAGGTGAATTGAAGAAGACACCGTCATTTGCCCTCCTCGTGTTCGATACCTGCTCGCTGCTACACCGTGCGCTTGCGGTAAGACTAGCGAGTCTCTCGCTCTGGGTGTGTGTTCGGGGCGGGCGATCAAGTTTTTGGTGCCGTTGCCAGGGAGGCGATAGTGTTTGATTCTACCTACCTAGATATTTTTGTTTTTGTTTTATTATATCTATTTTTGTTTTACCCTTCCTTTGTGCTAACTATTTCTTTGAAACTCTGTTTTTCCTTGCATGTACACGAGATCCACAGTGGACCCCGAAGAAATACTATACGATCCGGAGATCGATCGTACATTAAGGAGGATCAGAGCGGAGAGGAGACTCGATACGGAAGGGAATTTTATGACCCATCCTGAGACACCCGAAGAATTGGCGGCGCGAATGGCGAGGATCATTTCCATTAGAGATAGGCTTCGGCCTAAGACTTCCTCCACGACCTCGTCCATAGCTATGCCAGAGTTTGCGGCCGACAAAAATTTCGAGTTGAAGACTGGATTGGTAGTTCTGATGCAGCAAGACCCTTTTCATGGGAATTCGCATAAAAACCCTCATTACCACATCCAGCTCTTTTTGTCAAAATGTGCCACCTTCCAAATGCCGGGCGTCTCCATAGATGCTATCAGACTGCACCTATTCCCCTTCACACTCAAGGACAAGGCCTTATATTGGTTGAGGACGCAGGCTGAAGGAATCTTCACCACTTGGGATGAATTGGCGAGTGCCTTCGTCGACAAATTTTACCCGTCCTCCAAGACGGTGAAGATAAGAAGTGCTCTCATGTCCTTCAAGCAAGGACCACAGGAGACTCTCTATGAGGCATGAGAGCGCTTCAAGGACTTGCAGCATCAATGCCCCCATCACAGCATAGAGGATTGGAAGCTTGTCCACAGTTTCTACAATGGACTCCAACCGGGCACAAAACAGATTATTGATGCTACCGCCAACGGAGCCATTTTGTCAAAGACCCCCGATGAAGCTACGGCCTTGCTAGAAGACATGGCCTCCAACAACCAATAGTGGGGCGACGAGCAAGGACATTCTTCGTCCTCCTTGAAGCCCACGAGTATTTATGAGGCCAAGGCCGTGGCGGAGCTTGCTAGCAAATTTGACTCTCTCCACAAGGTAGTGGAGAGATTGGAGAAATACATTACCAAGCCGCATGGAGCTCCTTCTACATCCGCATCGACAAACCATATGAGTGATTGGCAAGACCAATCCCAAGCCATGTATGTAGGAGGAGAGCATGGATAAGGAGCTTTGGAGCAAATTCAGTATGTTGCGGGGAATTCCGGATATTGGGCCAACCCGGCCGCTAGAAACCATCCGGGTTTTTCCTATCCTAATAATGATGGTGCCTTGAACCCCTCGCCACAACAACCTCATCAAGCTCGGGCTCCACCACCACAACCGAATTATCAACCAAGGGGGCCACCGCAACAAAACTTCCCACCTAGGCAACAAGTGGGACCTTATAGGCCACCCGGGTATAATCAAGGTTCGAGAAATCCCAACCCTCCACAAGCTCAACCACGTTCGGATTTTGAAGCTAAGGTGGAGGAGTTTATGGTGGAGCAGAGAAAGATTAACGCCACGTTGAAGGCGGGACAAGATTCTCTTACCACCGTCGTCGCTCAAATTGGGGAGTAACTTGCGTTGCTCAATAGAAACAACCAACAATTGCCAGCTCAACCCGAGCCAAATCCACGGGGCAACACCGGGCATGTCAACGCGGTTGTTGCGGTTACAACAAGGGGTGGGAAGGATACCACTCCCCCCATGACTCAAGTCAAGGAACCCGTGGTGGAGATTCTAGAAGAGAGCGAGCCTGTAATTGAGGTGGAAAAAGAGAAGGAGCCGCAAGAAGGAGCAAAATCTAGAGTGGAGGAACCTATTGATGAGCGCTGATTCATGCCACCGGTGCCTTTCCCTCAACGGCTAGCTAGAGCCAAGATCGAGAAGAGGCTAGCCAAGTTCCTCGAATACTTGAGAGGGGTGAGCCTCAATATCCCTTTCCTTGATGCCATAGTGGAAATCCCATCCTACGCGAAGTTCTTAAAGGACTTGATTACGGGAAGGAAAAGGAAAGAGAAGATCATGATCGCGAAACAAGGAACTTGGTTCACTAGGAAGGAAAAGGAACCCGCCAAATTTAAAGATCCCGGGAGTTTCCGGATTCCTTGCACACTAGGAGGCGTCCCCTTACAAAAAGCATTGGTTGATTTGGGCGCTAGTGTGAGCCTCATGCCTCTCACCATGTTCCGGAAGTTGAACACCGGCACCGATTTAAAGCCGACCGACATGAGGATTCAACTCGCGGACGGTCGGATCACTAGGCCGATTGGGATCACGGAGAACATCACACTCCAAGTTCCGGGAGGCATATGCTTGCCTTGTGATTTTGTGATCATGGATATCAAGGAGGAGGGTGACACATCACTCATACTTGGACGCCCATTCCTCGCCACCGCCGGTGTAATCGTCGATGTGCGGGAAGGGACTCTTACCTTGAATGTCGGAAACATTGAAGTCGAGCTCCATATACCAAAGGCTATGAAGCACATGCCATATCATGAGGAGCTAGATTATGTGGACCTCCTTGACGAGGTTATAGAAGAGGCTATCCCCCACTCCATCGGTGCACTCCACGATGATGGCTTTGAAGAAAGCCAAGATTTGAGCGAAGAAGAGATGTTGGAGGACTCTCCCAATAGCTCCACGGCAAATGATGACGGCGACGCTAAAGTCGCAAGAATTCGAGAGCTTTGCAAGCTCTCGACATTGAAGAATCCAAAGAAAGCTCAACCGATTCGAAGATCGGTGTCACCGGTGAAGTCAACGACCGGAACAAGCTCAAGCTTGGGGGAGCCATCCCCCAACATTGCCCATGATGAAGGGGTGCTGAGGAAGGCCACGCACCACCACGATCCAAATCCGAGAGGTCTTCCCGGCAAATTCGACGGGTGCATCTCATATGCACCCAACATCCCGCGCTAAATTGAAAATCCAAAGGGGTCGAGCTCAAGACCTTAAACGAGCGCTTGTTGGGAGGCAACCCGATGGTTTTTGCATTATTTTTATTTGATTTTTATTTTTGTTTTAGACTTTATTAGTGTTTTGAGTCAATTGCCCATAAAAATCGTGACAACGGGTCCTATTTTTCATGACAGGAGAAGGAGAAAAGGAGATCAATCATAAGAGGAAGATAGAGGCAAGGAAGAGCACTCCAGGAATGCGTTCAGGCCTTAGGAGGAGGAAGAAACCAACTGGAGGAAGAAAAACAGAGAGTAGAGCGAAAACGGAGCCCCGAAGCAGAAAACAGCACGTCACTCGACCGAGTATCATATGCGCCTCGGCCGAGCAAAGGACTCCACTCGGCCGAGTGGAGCACCAACCAGGGAAGTCTGCGGAACCAACTCTCTGTCTTTTTTGTGCATTTCAGTATTAATTTCCACTCGGTCAAGTACATTCAGTCACTCGGCCGAGTGAAACAGATATCCTCCTAGCCTGAAAATTGCCGAGTGGCAGAGCCACTCGGCCGAATAGAGTTTCTCCCTTCGGCCGAGTGAAGCAAAGCCACTCGGCCGAGTCGTAAGTGGGAACGCGAATTTTTTCGAAATTTTTCCGTTTACGCACTCGACCGAGTGACATTGTCACTCGGCCGAGTCGTAACAATTTATATATAAGCGCAGAGGAGGGCGCGATTTTCTAAAACCCAAAATTTACCCCGTTTTCGCCCGAGCTTCCGCTGCTTCGTCTCCCTCACCCACTGCAAGAGCTCCCGCGCCCGAATTAACCCCCTCCGACCGGCGACCGACCTCCCCGAGTCGCGCCGACCGCCGGCCACCGTCCATCTCACCGGCGCCGCCCCTCCCCCGCCCCCTATCGCCTCGGTTTGCCCCGAAATCTCATTTTCTCCTTGTTTCTCTTGATCCGTAGACCCGTTGAGCCCCTAACCCAAATTAATTCCTATATCTATCTATTATACCCCATCTCCCCCATGTATTTTGAGTATTATCCGCTGATATCGTTGTTTGATTTACAGGCTATCTTGGGGGAGCTTTGGGGAGCTTCTGGACACGTTTTTGGCATTGCGGAGGCGGCGCTCTTCGCACGCACTTGCTGATTTGCTCTCGCGGCGTGTTCAGGTACACTCATTCCTTTATTGAGCACGTCGCACTATATTTTTTTGGGTGAGCACTCGCGGCACACATGTCGTCCTGCACTAGGCCACGCACGCGGGGATCCGCCCCCAAGCGAAGGCGGACCGATGACCCCGGTTCCTCTCACGCTAGGGAGGACTCCCCTCCACCTAGCCCGCCACCACCACCCACACAGCATATCCCAGCCGATCATGTCCCTCCACCGGCTCCCGCCGTCAGGCCGCTGGGGATCACGTTCAGAAACGATGCACAGCGCGTCTGATTTGAGCGTATCGCCCAGTACTCGATAGTGCCCTCTAGGTTCGCACACTTAGCGGACCTTGACCGCTTAGGGGTACTAAAGGGGCTACTCACGTTGTACGACAACGTGGGATGGCGTGATTTTTTGTCGGTGTCGGTGGATACTTACATCCGTCCGACACTAGAGGTCCTGAGCTCGATTGACCGGACCCCTGGAGGATGCACATTCCGATTGATGGATAGAGAGTGCAAGGTCACTCTCGACATTCTTCGTGCATTCTTCCAGTGGCCCGATGTCCCTGTCCCCGACCGTGCCTACGCACCCACGCACATCCCACCACCGTCGTTCGACACCTCCACCTTTTGGACACGGATCACGGGATCCCATCTTGGCTTTGACCCTAGTAGGGCCAAGGCCTCAGCCATCCTACACCCCTGCCTCAGCATAGCACAGCGCCTCATGGCGACCACTTTCCTAGCGAGGTACGAGCCTGTGACGATGTCTACGCCTAAGCTCTACATGCTCTACGCGATGACTCGCCCTAGAGTTCTGGATAGGGGTAGCTACGACCTGGTCCCCGCCGTCGAGATCAATATTGCTAGCTAGTTTCTGGACCGCATCATCATTTCGGTGGGCGCTCACTCACCTATTTGTTGTGGCGGTCTGATTACGCTACTAGCCCTTATGACCGACGTGGACCTACCTAACGACCTGCGACGAGCCCCGGGCCCCACCGCACTATCGATAGATGTCATGGCCCGGATGAAGATGCTTCATTCCCACGGCCAGCGGCACTGGGTATGGTTGCACGGTCCCTTTAGTGCCGATTACATGATCCCCCCGAGCCTCGCTCGGACACATATAGGACCGGCACACGTGGACTGGCTTCCGGTGATGGATCTCCTGATCCCCGTCGCCTATTGCTAGAGGCCGAGGGAGCTGAGCAGGCACCACCTGCACCCGTCGACCCCGTGATCCCTCAGCCTGAGCCTGCACTGTCTGCACCCCCGGCACCTCTGTCCACACTTCTGTCAGTGTCAGGAGTACCCTTGCTAAGTCGTCCACCACGTCCACCACCCCCACCACTGCTGTGCCTATCTCTGTTGAGCCTATTTCCTCACTTCTTCCCGAGTGTCCACCCACTATCCTTGAGAGCGACGAGTCTTCCTTCTCCTCCGTTGTGGAGACCCTGTCTAGTTTACTGTCCGCTGGGGTGTCACCTTTTGGTCCATACACTTCCTCACCAGTGGTCGACCCTTCTGTCTCCACCACAGCTGTCCTTTCCGAGAGTGTCGTGACGTCTGTCCCCGCTTCTGTGTCACTGACCTCTCCTGCTTCCTCGTCGCACATTTTGTCTTCCACCACTGCTGCTGCTGCCTCCTCGTCCCAGCCTGCGTCCCAGTCTCACACTGAGGCTGGGCATCCACTAGTGAGCACAGCACCTTTTCCGCACATACCTGCTGGCCCGATTATTTACACTGCCTGTGTCAGACAGCCCCGTCCTTCACAGCCTAGACCTGTTCGTCCCTCCGCTCCACCACCCCCTGACACTCTACTTCAGAGCATTCGTGCTCTAGAGGGGGCTGTGAGTGGACTTAGAGGCGACTTTAGGGCTCTCCTTGCCACGGTCAGTTCCGTGGAGTCCCGTGTCACCATGCTTCCCGATATTCAGGCTGCCTGAATCAGATCCCGACGCGACTGCCTCCACTACACCCACCCACCCACCCGATCCTACGACCACCACCTCCACCACCACCTCCGCCACAGGACGGAGATGGTGTAGCACCACCAGCTTAGGAACACTCTTGATGCCATTGATATTTTTGTCGTTATGCTGCCCATTCTCTGCTGGTCCTGGAGATATTTTCTGCCCCCCCTCCTCCACACTGTTCTGGTCTCTGCCTTGATCATATCACTCTATATCTTTTTTTGGGAGAGAGGGAGTGTATTTTTGGTGACACATATCCGCATCACTCTGATCTTTGCATGCATCACACCCGCATCATATATTCTGTTTATTTTTTCCTTTTTATCTTGCATGCATCCTCACCCACCCCGTCCAATTCACATCTCTCGGTGTGCCACACTTCGCACATTGAGGACACTGTGCACTTTAGCTTGGGGGAGTGAGTTCTCACACTTTTTGCTTTTATCGCCTTTATTTTTAGTTTTTTCACGTTTTTTTCGCTTTTGCAACCATTTTCATCACTCTTTCATTTTTTTAACCATGCATCACGTTTTTCTTATTTTCTTTGTGTTCTGCATTGTAAATAGTTCTGTTTTCTTTTATCTTTATTTCTTTCATCTTTTGCTAGAGATGATTTCTCTGTGATGGCGATGACGTGGTGTTAGCTTTTCTCTATATGCATGCTAATTTTGTCATGTCATAGCTTTTGTTTCTGATATCATATGCTATGTTCTGCTTTGCATTTAGAAATAGTAACCCACTTCTTTTTCCGTATGAAAATGGATGAAATTCTACTATTAGCTGATGTCTGATAATTCATATGTATGCTATCGTAGAAAACACACCAAGATTCACGCATTGATTGCTTATATCTGGAGTACTGCTCTCTTTTCTCATATCACTTCTTATTGCATGATTTGTACGCTTCACTTCAGGTTGATTGAATGTTTGCTAGCATTGATATATCTGGACTAGTTTGCTTTTTGAGATTAAACTGAGTAGATTAAATTACCCTGCTGAATTTGTCATGCACGTCCTATAGAGTGAACCGAGAGATACACTTATTTCTTTCTCCACATATCTTGAACATTATTTCTCTATTTTAAATTCATTGGTGAATCTCCCCTTAGCAATTCTATTATTGGCATTCCCCTCGTTATTATATCCCATGCTCCAAATTCCCCAAAACCAAAAAAAATTACTTGTATATCCTTCTCTTTTGATTTGGGATCATTTGTGTATATATGTTATTCGAAAAAAAAAGAGAAAAAGAAAAATATTAGAGAAAAAGAAAAGACAAGAGAAAAGAAGTCCGAAAACAATCCCATCTCGTACCATTTCTCTCTTTCTTCCCTCTTTTGCTTTTATTTTTATTTCTTTTACTTTTGAAGCTTCAAAAGAAACGGGGAATGCAAATATTGTTTTGTTTATGCCACCACGCTTATGGATAAGCTTGGGGGAGAGGATCCAATGATGTGTGAGAGAGCGACTACTTGACGGTGCATGACAACCTAGGCTAAGTAATATTTTATACTCGGTGAGATTGCTAAAGTTTCACGAAATCCAGAAATCGACGCTTAGCATTCATTTCATGAAAACCACACTTTTCTATTCTTACTACTCTATTGTGTGATATCTCTTATACTCCTTATAGAAAGCATTCAATTGAAAAGTGTGTGATCTACGATTTTGTATACTGCTTTAGACGCTTCAGACGATGTTAATTCTAGAATTATTCCATTTTTCAGGCTATATTGATATTCTTGGGTTTTCTATTTCAAATGCACCATTATACTATGATATCGAGATAAAAGTCTTTGACATGTGTTTTATATTCGATGCGTGCTATATGAGTAAGCAAAACCCCCGTCCTGAGAAAAATGATCTAGCAGCTTCCTTCTTCGTTTTCTATTTTGTTTTTCATTTTTCATTTTCCATTTTTTCCATCGCTTCCATCATCTTTATCCACCGGGTTCGCTTTTTACTCATATTCCTCGAGGACGAGTAAGAGGTAAGCTTGGGGGATTTTGATCACTCCATATTTTACACCTTTTTTCTGCATGTTTGCATGCCATTTTGATCGCTCGTATCACGTTTTTCACGATTATTCGACAATATTGCGATGCTTTTCACGATATCTTGTTTTTGTCGAATTTCAGGAAATTTGGAGCGATTTGGAGTGATTCTGAGATGCACCCACTCCGGAGTGTCACCCGTGACTCTTTTGAGGGGAATTCTGCGATTGGAGAGGAGTGGAAGAGGAAAGAACATCGTAGGAACGACGAGGAAGCAAAAATAAGAAGGTTGGGCATTTTCAGCATGCCACTCGGCTGAGTGAAGGAGTCACTCGGCCGACCATCGACAGCCCGCTCGGCCGGCCAGATCGGACACGCAGCAGATTGAATATCAGCGTGCACTCGGCCGAGCATCGCCAGACCACTCGGATGAGCACGGAGACACCACTCGCCTGAGTGGCATCTCGACGACGACCCCCAAAAATCCCGAAGTTACTGTAATCCGTCAGTCAGCTCTCGAGTTCCGACTCGGCCGAACGAAGAAATCACATCGGCCGAGTGAAGAAAGTCACTCGACCGAGTGACTCCCGAGGAGACTACCCCCAAAAGTCCGAAGTTACTGGAATCCGTCAGGGTCTGTCACTCGGCCGAGCGACATTTGTCACTCGGCCGAGTGAGCCGCGCTGCCTGTAGCGTAAAGTGCGATTTTCAAGCTGCGCAGGGGCAATTTTGTCACAGTTTTTTGGGCGATTTTGGGGAGTATTTAACCCCAGTTTTAAACCTAGTTTAGAGAGCTTTTCTCATACTTTTGGTAGCCCTTTTAGAATACTTTTTAGGAGATTAGATTTGGTTCTTTGGAGAGAGATAAAAGTGTTAATTTGTTGGATGCTATTGAAACTTCATTGGTTTGTCTCTCTTTCTATCAAAAACCACATTTTTATTGATATATTGTCTATTGCAATGAATTCTATAGTTTTTATTATTGAATTTCTAATGATTTGCATTATGAATAGTGAGTAGTTCTATCGTCTTAGGGCGTAGGGATGAACCCTACGAACTCTACTTCTAATTTGTGATGAATTGGTGAAATTCTTGCTAGAATTGATTAGGGTTAGTTTGGGAATGATTTAATACGAATAGCTAGGGATTCATACCGATTGGGATTTACAAGAGATTGGATCCCAACTCGATAGGAAGCCCTAGAAATTCGAATTGGGTTACAATTGGGTTTCTCTGGAATCGGTTTGCAAGAGATTGGGCCGAACCTAGGGTTTTCGATTGCAATCCTATACCAATACCCATTTGCAAGAGATTGGATGGGTAGGAACTATCCCAACCTAGGTCGTAGCTCGAGTTTGCACGAGAGTGGGCTCGAGATACGATTGAACGATGATGTTTTTCTTCACGCTAGCTTGCCTAGGTTAGGGTTTGCAAGAGATTGGACCCTACCCTAGGTTCGCTATAGACCGGCAATAGCACGAGAGCGTGAGCTTGGTTCTAGATTTAGTTGCAACTAGTTCACCTGAATTTCTAGTCTAGCAATTGTGAAACCTACGAATCACAATGACGAGATACGGTTCGTAGCGGGGATTCCCTATCCCTAGGCGTTTTTATTAATTTGATATTTTCTTTATACAATTGAACGACTGTGACCTCTTTATTGCGAATATTCCTCGACTGTCCTTATAGCCAGGTGAATTGAAGAAGACACCGTCATTTGCCCTCCTCGTGTTCGATACCCGCTCGCCGCTACACCGTGCGCTTGCGGTAAGACTAGCGAGTCTCTCGCCCCAGGTGTGTGTTCGGGGCGGGCGATCACCCAACCAGTCCATCCCAAACACTGCTTCAAAATGAGGCATCTCCATCGCTAAGAAATCTGCATACAGCCTACGTCCACAAATCTCAACAGACACTGTCAGTATCCTGAAGAACTGCAAATCACTCCACTCCATGTATGAGTATTCCAACTAGAAGCAAATGAGTCTACCACTAATGAATTCTTAGCCACAAACTGCTGAGACAAGATGCAATGGGATGCTCCTGAATCAAATAGTGACAAGGCAGGGAAAGATGCAACTCTAATAACACCTAAGAGAATAACACAAACTAACATAAGAGTATAAACATCCTTGTCACAGCAACAAATATAACATACTATAATAGAAATAAGAACGCATTCAACTCTAAAAAAAATTAGCACCATTGAATCTGTGATCACTTGATCGGTGTCATCTGCCTCGACAGGCGACATGGTGAAAGCCTGACGCCTCGGCGTCGCTCTCCTGGGGGTCTACTGCTGCTGCTGCTTCGGAGGCCTAGGTGGTCCTCTCTGAGTCATTACACCAAGCACTGGTGGAGCTAGCAGTGGAAGCCTCTGTGGAGCCGGCGGAAGGGTCCTCTGCTGCTGCACAGGCCGGACTGCCACTGGTACCCCAGAACCTGAAGTCTGCCCCTGCTGAGGGCACTGCCTACTGATGTGCCCAGACTGACCACAAGTAAAACACCACCCAGCCATAAAATCGCAATCCTTCTGATCATGCCCTGACTTCCCACAAAATTTACAAGGCAACCGCCTCTGTGGTGCTGGTGGAGCTCCAGGCCTCTGAAACTAAGTGGTCTGAGTGGGCCTCAGGAAACTCCTCTACTGACCCGTAGGGCGCCTCTCTGCTGCTGCTGGACCTCCACCCACACTCTTCAGGTGCGTCTCATGCATCCTGGCTGCCTCCAGTACGGCACTATATGTAAGCAACACCTGAGTCGACATCGCTGCTTTGAACTGAGGGTCTAACCCCATCCTGAATCGCCTAGCTCTGGTGGCCTCTAAATGCACCAACTCTGGAGCAAACTTGCTTAATAGTGAGAACTCTACATCGTAGGCATATATGCTCCGTCTTCCCTGAGTCAGGTGCTCAACCCTCAACCGCAGCTCATCCTTCTTCGTCTCTGGCAGGAACTGAGCCTCAAATAACTCTCTGAACTTCTCCCACGGGATCGGCTTGGTCAAATGTAGCTCCTGAGCATCCCACCAATCTCGTGCCTAATGAGTCAACTGCCTCTTCGCGGCATCCATCCATCTATCTCTCGGGTATCCAATAGCCTCCAAATCATCCTCAGAATGCATGATCCACTCGTCCACATCCAGAGAACTCTCCTTACCCGAAAAGGACTTCGGGTGTAAGGCTCTGAACTGCCTGATACCCACTGGCTTCGGTGGCGCACCACTAGCCGTTCTATCCTCCATCTGCTGCATATGCTCCAGAATCCCTATCAGAATCTTCTCCATCAGGGAAGCCTCAGACGATGCAGCATCAGAAGCAGGGGTCCTATCCATTCCCCAGATCCATTCTGCAAGAACGAACAGGGAAAACAATATTCAGTACCAAAATCGCGGATTATAATGTTGGAGCTTTAGTTGTACTATTCTTACATGTATCGCAGTTTGAGCGGACCTGCATGGGCCACCACAAAATCCCTGTCACGCCTAGGGCTGTTGACGAACAGAACGTTCGACGAACTACTCGTGAACAAGCTCGGTATATGTTCGTTTACGTTCGTTCGGGAAGCTTAATGAACAAGCTTGAACAGATTTTTAGAGCTCGGTTAGTAAACGAACAGAGCTTGAACATAACTATGTTCGTTTATTTATGTTCATGAACAAGCTCGTTAAGTGTTCGTAAACAAGCTCGTGAACAAACTCGCTAAGTGTTCATGAACAAGCTCGTTAAGTGGTCATGAACAAGCTCGTTAAGTGTTCGTGAACAAGCTCGTTAAGTGATGTTTGTGAACAAGCTCGTTAAGTGTTCGTGAATAACCTCGTTAAGTGATGTTCATGAATAAGCTCGTTAAGTGTTCGTGAACAAGGGCTTGAATGAACTAAAATTAAAATTAAACACTCACCTCCTCAAATTGAATTAAACACATCCACCTCTTCAACTTCCCATCTTCCCACTCCTAAACTCACAGGCTCCCAGCTCTCTTTTGGTCCATTGCCATTGTTCGTTCGTTTGTTTGCAAATCTGTTCATGAACAAGATTGATTGTGTGTTCGTTAACACGTTCCCGAACATGTTCACGAACAAGCTCACGAACAAGCTCGATAAGTCTTGTTAATGAACAGAACGTTCGTTCGGTAAGCTCGGTTTACGTTCGTTTATGTTCATTTACGTTCGTTCGGTAAGCTTAACAAACAAGCTTGAACATGTTTTTAGAGCTCGGTTAGTAAACGAACAGAGCTTGAACATGGATTTTGTTCATGAACAAAACCAAGCACACTGTTCAAGCTCGTTCAAGCTCGTTCGTCAACAGCCCTAGTCACGCCCCATTCTCCTAAGTACAGGAGGCGTAGATGACGAGGTCGCCGTAGTATTCAGACTCAGGCTTCGAGCCCGCTTATCCAAATACTATAAGGCATTTTTTGTGTGGTTTAATATAAAACAATGAATAGGCCACTGCAATACATTGGAATAGTACACAGAAAAAAAAGTGCTCCAACAGAAATAAAACGCAGTACTGAAAAGTAATACATCAACACAGAAGTAACATTACATCACATTACATAAGTTCATATACATACCTACATCAGCTGTACAAAGGTGGTACAAAAGTAGATATAACAGAAAGTAGAAACCCCCAACCCAAAAGTACAAAAGTCCACCCGGTACAACACACCCGCTAGTTTAAACCCAGGAAGTCTAACTGAACGAGGTCGCTCGTAAGCTCTACCTCAGCTGTATAAGTATCGGTCTTCGGCTCTAGGACACCCGTAGACTGCTCGGGTCTCGCACCTGAAATCCACAAGTTGGGACACGTCAACGTGTGACCCAGTAGAAACTCCTAACACTCTAGTAGAACCCAGTTTTAGAACTGGTCTTCCTAACTAACCAACTGACTACAAGTGTCATATCAATATCAAGAATTTGCAGAAATTAAAGACAGGGTGTAAGTGCTGAAAGTAAACAACAGTAAACAGAACTGAAATGAATAAATGATTAAATTAATTAAAATTAAATGTTGTTCTGTTTTGAAACCCGGGTAAACCGTAGACTGCTAAGGAAGTGGACTTCACCCAGGGTGGGTGAAGAGTGGTACCACTCCAGCGACACGAGCACTAGAGGGGCCTCTCGTAACTATGTGCCCGAACGGGGCAATGCACTAGAGCGAGACTCATCTCGGTTTTTCTGTGGAAAACGGAGAAAACTATCAATTACCAGACATGGTGCGACACGAGCACACCACCAGCCTCTCCAACTCTAGTCAACTCTCCCTTACGGGATTGACGTGGCAAGTGAGAAAATAGTACTATGGTCCGCTCCTTAACATCTAAAGTTTACCCGTCTCCCCCCAAACGCACATCTGGAGTCTCACCCATTTTAAGAATGGACTGAGTACTCCCGATGTCAATTCTCTGCTCACTCACAATATTTCAAACTACAACATTGTTTTGACAATATTTCTTTAGCGGTTTCAACAACCGTTTTCACTTCATTTCATGCTTGACAATTTCTCATCATCAACATCATTCTTATCCACATGAATCATAACATATTAGACATCATCATTAAAACATAACTCATGTCACGCCCCGCTTCCCAAAATGGACGGAAGCGAGACGTGACGAGGCCCGCTTAGGCCAGAGCTTTAGAAGCTCGGACCCAATAAGCGTCTGTAGAGGTACCATTTTAAAAGATTTTTCAGGTTCTTGCATTTTTATAGTTCGAAACAACAAAAGTACGGAAAAGATATTGCATTCATTAAATTAGAGTTATGATATCCAACAAGTACAAAGTCTAAAAGAAGCCTAAGCATGGCATTTAAAGACAAACCGAAAAGTAGTGACCTCTGAAGTGGCGACTAAAAGACCACAAGGTCTGGTCCTCGTCAGGCACGTGCTCTGGGTCCACGTCCTCGGCTCCTCGTACTCCAGTGAGACTGCCTCGTCCACGAACTCTGGCTGAATACCTGACGTACAGCACCCAAAAGAAAGGAACTGTACGTCAGGTAAAGTCTACAAGAAGGGTTAGACTTTACTACAAGTGCACCGAACTTTAAACAACGGTTTACTGGTTGATTAGCATGCTGAGGTTCTTTTACACAACAGTTTACTGGTTGATTAGCATGCTGGGGTTACAACAAGTACAAGAGAAGTAACGTAGCAGGAAAGTAAAAACGAAGCAGGCAGTAGTCGTAGCGTGTGCTACCGACTACGGGACTAGCCTAAAGGTGTCAGGACAAGACGAAGACGGACAAGACAAGTAGGACATGACACGACACGGCACGACACGACACGGCACGACACGACACGACACGAAGGGTTCACGCCTTACGGGTTGAGGGGGATCAGACCCTCTCCCCGTGCACACGCTCAACCCTACCCCAAAACCCCAGAACTCAGGACAGGAAGCACGGAGATCACTTTCGCAAGGAAAGCACCTGAAACGCCCGTAGGCTTTTTGTATCACAGAGATCACTTCCGCTCGGGAAGCATCTGAAACACCCGTAGGCTTTTTGTATCACGGAGATCACTTCCGCTCGGGAAGCATCTGAAACGCCCGTAGGCTTTTTGTAACACGGAGATCACTCCCGCAAGGAGAGCATCTGAAACGCCCGAAGGCTTTTTGTAGCACGGAGATCACTCCCGCAAGGAGAGCATCTGAAACGCCCGAAGGCTTTTTGTAACACAGTGACAAGACACGACCAGTGTGTATAACAGTGACAAGACACGACCAGTGTACGGGAGAGTTATTCTAGGGTGTCCACACACACGCACACACATGATAGCCCTACAGCATCAAAATTTGTTGTTGTCAGGTTCAGACTTCGTCGTCAAGTCTGAGCCGTCAGGAGCGTCCCGGACGCTATCATTTCACGTCCGGTTCTATACATTCACAGTCTAACAGTTCTAGCAACCTAAGACCAAAGCACGGTCAAAAACGCAAGTGGGTACACTTGCCTGAAATGGCGAGTGTGTCGTCTTCTCGAAGCGTCTCGTCCAAGCGTCTTGTCCAAGCGTCTCGTCCACAGAAGTCCGTCTGAAATATCGCCACGACGACGATGTCAGGTCTCAAATTCATCAAATCCTATTAAGGTTCGTTTCTAGGTTTTCGGGACTATCCTATTCGTCAAAAAGTCACTTTTTGATGTATCAGCCTAATCGACGATCTATCCTATGTGCACAGTCAAATTAGTCCATTCGTCGATTTTCTATGTTCGTACAACGTTTTACAGGAGCTGAAAAGTAAATTTAGTTCAAGTTGACGGTTTTTAGTTTAGGGTTCAGTCAGCTATTGTGGGGGTTTCTACGAGTTTCGGGGAACCAACCTGAACCGGAGTTTGCTGTAGATTGGATTGTCGGGTCTGATCGGAGAACTCCTCAGCTTCAGATCTGGTCCTCGCACGTCTCTCCAAAAGTTCGAACTTGCGACGAAGTCCTACGACGTGTCGCAACGTCGTAGACGGCAAATCCGCGAAGTAGCACGTCCAAGTGGGGCCCACAGCAGTACTAGGGGTCCAAGGGGGCCCACAACACCTCAGGAGCACTTGGGGGGGCCCACCACAGAAGTTGGTGTGGGAGAAACCCACTTGCGACGAAGGCCTGTCGGTCGTTCACCCTCGGTGCGAGGGTTTTTCTCGGTCAGATCGAGAGAAGCTCTCGGTCGTGCACTGGCGATGCGGGGGGGCTCGGTTGCAGCGGCGGTACGAGGGATTTTGTCGGTCAGACTGACAGATCCCGTCGGTCGCAGGGGGCGGCTAAGCTGCAACGTTGCAGCTTGCAACGAAGCGGAGCTGCGGGCTGTTCTCTCGGTCGAAGAGGGGAGCGGCTTCGGTCAAGCGCTAGCGGGTGCGGAGCGGTGGCAACGAAGCGGGGTGCGGAGCGGGCGCTCGGTCTGACCGAGCGATGCTCTCGGTCGGAGCGGGCGACAACGGGGGGGGCGATGCAGCGGCTTTAGCGGTTTCAACAACCGTTTTCACTTCATTTCATGCTTGACAATTTCTCATCATCAACATCATTCTTATCCACATGAATCATAACATATTAGACACCATCATTAAAACATAACTCAAGAGCATGATAATGAAGTACAATTAACATAATCAAAATTAACTTAACAAAAAATACAACTATGCAATTCCTAAGCAAAATTACAATATGAATCTGCCAAAAACTGTCAGTCCAGAAAGAATGGCTCTATTACCCTATCTACAGTCAGAATTGGCTCTCGGCCCCCTTCAAAGTTGTAGGAAATTTTCTGCAGTTTTCCGTAGTGTCCTCGATTGTATTTTTCTGATTTGTCTACTATTTAATATGATTTTTACAAGTTACTGTCTTGCTGTTAAAAAAATTCCAGCAACTAGTTTTCCAAACTAAACTAGTTTTTAACTTATTGGATGTCATAATTAACTTAACTATACTATCATACTGATAAGTTCACATCATTTTCAAGATGTCAATATAATTCTAATTCTACAAAAATTAGATTAATATTAACCTACTTTACACAATTAAAACTATTACATGCAAACTACCACTTAATGAAAACAACATGAATGCTAACTTTCAAACATAAACAACCTACAATCTAGTACTCTTCAACACATAATCCATACTATCAATTTTTCAATATGACCCAATCTTATTAGTTTTGAGCATTAACCCAAAATGAGAACAAAACATATTAATTTGATACTAAAAAGAAACCACATTCTACCAATTGAAATAACCATTATGGTACAAAATTGAATTTGCTAACATATGAATCCTATCACAAAATTGAATTAGCTAACATATGAATCCTATCATAAAATTGAATTAGCTAACATATGAATCCTATCATAAAACTCAACATAGTTTTTAACACCAAAATTAATATGACTTACTAACTAACTAAAACAAAAACCAATCCTAAATCTAAGTCTAAAGTGATTAAGAGTTCTACCTTGCAAAAGTCCTCCAAAATAATTCTTTGGCCCTTCTTAGTCCTTGATGGAGAGCCTCATATTCTTCTCCTTCAAGCTCCAAATTGGTCTCTAAGTTTGGGTAATTTTGATGTATTTGGGGTTAATTTTTGGAGTTAGAATGATAAGGAAAGGTGAGGGGTTATTGGTGGTGAAGCGGGAGGAGCTTGGGGTGGTGATGGGAGGAGGGAGTGGTGGTGCAAAAGGGGAGGGGAGGGGGGAGTTTCGGCTAGATTGTGTGGGGGGAGAGGGAGAGAAAGAAAATGAGATTTTCTTTTTCTATTTTGGTTTTTGTTTTCTTGCCTTGAAAATTGTATTACCCAAAATCCTCTCATCCACACATCTTAGTCAAGATTAAGCCATGTGTTCTCCTTTTAGCTCATAAGATGACACTTCATATGTTGTGTTGTCATGGTTAAGAAAATTTAGATTTTGTATTTTTAAGAAAATAGAAATACATGAAGAAATACTACATACACTCTAAATACAAGTATTCATCCAAATACTCTTATTTACTAAATTCAATTAATGAGTTTAAAATTTTTTAAAATTAATTCCTACACCAAATAATTAAAGGAAAAATACAAGCATTCTCCCGAAAAATATACGTACATATTTACGTCAAAATACGTATAAGTACGCGTACATGGAAATTGGGGTCATTACAGTTAGACTTAAGAAAGCTCTTTATGGATTAAGACAAGCTCCTAGAGCATGGTATGATCTTCTAATGAATTTTCTCATTGATTTGGGTTGAAAAATGGGTGATGTCGATTCAACACTTTTCATCAAGTATTTTGATCATGACATTCTATTGATTCAAATATATGTTGATGACATTATATTTGGTTCTACTAACTCTACACTTTGTCAAAAGTTTGCTAAGTCCATGCAAGATGAATTTGAGATGAGCCCACATAGGAGCGCTCACCTACTTTCTAGGACTTCAAATCTGTCAATTTGAGCAAGGGATCTTCATCTACCAAACAAAATCCATGGTGGAATTGATCAAGCGCTTTGGAATGTGATCTTCTTCATCCAATCATACTCCAATGAGCACTACAATGCATCTTGATAAAGATGAACGTGGAACAGATGTTGATATTTGTCAATATCAAGGAATGATAGGTAGTTTACTTTATCTTACCGCTAATGCTTATTGATCGCTTCAAAATGTAACCCAAGAGCACAACCTAGTATGGCACAAATGCACGGAGATAAATCCCCGGCAACGGCGCCAAAAACTTAGTCGGCCCCGGATATACACCCGGAGAACGATTGTAGTTTTACCGCAAGCGCACGGTCAAGTGGCGAGCGGGTATCGAACACAAGGAGGTGGTGTTGGTTCCAATCTATCCTAGGTTGGTTTGACTACGAATGCTTTATTGGTGGAGATGGTTATGAAATGATGTAATGGAAATGGTGGTGGATGTCTGTGTCGGTGATAAAGAAGTCTGTCAAATATCGATTCAAATACAATATAATAAAAGTGTCTAGAGCTAGGGAATCCCCACTACAGATCGTCATACATCATTGTAAATAGTGAATCTCAATATTACTAGGCTTGTGTTGAGGTGAACTAGTCGTAACTGAATAGAGAACCAAGCTCACGCTCTCGCGCTATTGCTGGTCTATAATGACCTAGGATAGGGCTCAATCTCTTGCAACCCCTAGCCTAAGCCACTAGCATTAGGATCGACATCATCGTTCAATCGCCCCTCGAGCTCACTCTCGTGCAAACTCGAGTTACGATCTAGGTTGTGATAGTTCGTATTCGTCCAATCTCTTGCAAACGAATATGGGTATAGATTTATAATAAAAATCCTAGCTTTGGTCCAATCTCTTGCAAACCAAGTCTAGAGAATCTCGATTATAAACTTAAATCGAATATCTAGGCCTTCCCATCGATTAGAATCCAATCTCTTGCAAACCCCAATCGATGGAAATCCCTAGATATCCGTAATAAATCGATCACAACCTAACCTCCTAGCAATCCTAGCAATTTAGAAATTCATTCATCACAAATCTGAAATTAGATCCATAGGGTTCATCCCCATGCCCTAGAACAACAAGTCTACTCAAGCATAGCAATAAAGATATGAGAATCAATAAAAATCATTGCTTGCATACAAAAAGATAGAAAAACAAAGATTCAAATAGTAAGAACAAAATACTTAGCTTTGATGAAGATCTTCAATCCAAATACAAGCTTTTAGATCCAAGAGGGGGCCTAGGGCATGGCCTAACCTCTAAAATAATCCTAAGAAAACATTTTTGGGAACCTCTCTAATGGTGGCTACAAAACCCTTATATAGTTTCCCCAAAACCCTAGCAAATAACCCTAGAAAACCCCTCAAATTCGTGCCCAAAAACAGCCCAAACCGCAACTTAAAATCTGGGCCCAGGCCGCACTCGGCCGAGTGGAACATGTGACCCGGCCGAGTGGAAATTCCAGCACTGCAGTATCAACTTGCAGAAATTCTCCAGATTTCATCCGACCTCCGATTGATGCGTTCTTAGCGGCGTTTGAATCTTCATGAAGTCTACTATCCATAAAAAATATGAGAAAAATACTTTGATTGCTGGAATGATAGCAGATTTCAAAAGAGTGGGAGGCTGTCTGAAAATCTGGGCGCTGCGTGTCCTCAGCGTCACTCGGTCGAGTGGACTTCTCTACTCGGTCGAGTGGGCTTCTCTACTCGACCGAGTGACAGACCCTATAAAATTCCAGTAACTTCAAGGTCCTCAGGGGTCTGTCTCCGGGGGTGGCTCGGCCGAGTAGCTTTCATCATTCGACCGAGTGGTAATGTGTACTCGGCCGAGTCGGAACCGTCAAAAGCCTGTACATTTTCAGTAAGTCGGCCATTTTTTATGGTGGATTTTCCATGCCACTCGGTCGATGAGATCTTCATACTCGGCCTAGTGGGATATCGTCCCTCGGCCGAGTGCACGCCCAATTCCTTCTATGGTGCATGTCCGGTCTGGTCGGTCGAGCGGTCTTCTTGCATCGGCCGAGTGAGTGCTTCACTCGGCCGAGTGAGATGCTGCAAATGCCCAATCTTCATCTTTTCGATTCCTTGTCACTCATACGATGTTCCTTCTTCTTCCACTCATCCTCCATCACCGATAAGTCTGCAAATGAGCCGTGTGCGATGCTCCGGTACATGTGCAAGTCCTTTAAGCTTATTTTTGCTTCCGATTGCTCTATATTTCCTGAAATCCGACAAAAACAAGAAATAGTGAAAAGTAACGCAATATCGTCGAATACTCGTGAAAATCACAATATGAGCAATCGAGATGGCATGAAATATGCAGAAAAAATGTGTAAAATATGGACCGATCAAAATCCCCCAAGCTTACCTCTTACTCGTCCTCGAGGAAGATAAGTAGAGAGACGAACTCGGGAGATGAAAACAAAGGAAATGAAATGAAAGAAAAAGGAATACGAAGTGGAAGGGGTCGCTAAATTATTCTCTCAAATCTCAAGCCATAAGCTACACATCACGATAACTCAGAAAATACGAATCCCAAGCTATAAAGATTTCATATCTTACTTAAACATGGTACTTGCAAGCTTTTAAGAACAACAAAAGGGATTCTCTAAATTCATACAATCAATTCATATACTTGTCACGCATTTCATAGGATTTAATATACAAATGTTGGCGATGCACTTTTCAATCAAGAGTTATAACAGAAGCATATAAGAATCACACCAAACATGCAATGGAGAATGGAATATATCATGGCATTCACATATTTATATCGATTCATAAGAAATCTCCATAACTAAAGTATTTTGCTAAGTTTCAGCATTATCAAACTTCCTCATTCGTGAACCTCTCCACTCTAATGTCGTACTTACTCATATGGTCAAACGAGTTCACCTCCCCCCCGAAGCTTAGCTTGAGGCATCGCATCTAAAGGAATATGATAGTGGAAAATGGGATTTTTGCCTTGGTTTTCCCAAGTATTTTGTGGCTCCAATAATGAGATAGAGAAATATCCCTTTTTTTTATTTTGGACTTTGTTTCTCATTTTTCTTTTTGTATTTTTGTATGAGCTATATGATTTGTATTTTTGGATTTTGGCTCCTTTTTGGCTTTTTGGACTTTTTGGAGCTAACTTTTTCTTTTGTGGGGATTTTTGGGAAATAGATGCGATATAAGTAGCTTTAGGAGGTGAACTCAAGTGACATGTAGAGAATAAAAAGATATATGTGGAGAAAGAAATAATGTAACACTCGGTTCATTATAAGATGTGCACGAACGGTTCAATAAAATAATACTTCAACTAAAACTCATATGTAAGCATGGATATTCTCAATCATTTCAATAAATAGTGAAGTCAAGCAGTAAAGTTTACAACAATATCAGGCATGCAACAGAAGGTGAATAAGACAATAAAACTGATGCTTCAGATATACTAATGATGCGTGAATCTTGGTGCATTTCCAACAAACGCATACTAAACACTAATCCATACATTCAGCTTCAATTAATATCAGGCATTCACTTAGAGGAGTCATCAAGAGAAATAGATTTGCAAGCACGTGTGAGTAGCAAGACTATGGAATACTCTAAGTAGCATGGCATGGAATAATAAGCATCGTGATGGCTACTAAAGCAATAAGATATATCATCATAAGGAACAAATCTAGCAAAAGAATAGAAAGGAAAAAAAAGAAATAAAAAATAAAAGAGAGGAAAGACAAGAAAAACAAGCACACAACATGATGCATGACCACACATAAAAGGAAAATAAAATGGAAAATTCAAAAAGATGATGCAAAATTTTGAAAAATTCTAAAAAACCCTAAAATAAAGTAAAAGTGCAACTAGATGGCATGGAAATGCACTCCCCCAAGCTTAAACTTCATATTGTCCTCAATGTGATCATAGAAGGAGAAATATGAGGAACAACGATAAATGTGAGGGAGGTGAATGAAAAATGATGAAATGAATGACATGAAATCCTAATGCAACTACATGCACATGCAATGATGCATGAGAGCGCTTTCCCCCAAGCTTATACTAAACAATCCTATTCAAATGACTCGATCAAAAATGTCATGGCTTTGCTAATTGAGATTGAGTCTAACAAATAAGAATGTGAGTATTCACTTGAAAGAAATGCTCGATGGGTGGTGAGCAAAAAGGATGTGATACATCAAAATATAAAGAGGGCAATTAATATATATAATGGGTTTGGTGTGTAAAAATTTTTGTAACCGTCATATGAGGTGATATTTATTCAAGCAAATCTATACGGTCCTCTCGCTGTCGAGAGGATTCGAGTTTATTTAAAGCATAAAAATTTCTACACTACTGGATTGATATCACCTATAACAAAAGGCGGATCCAGTATCTTTACCGGTGCAGGCAACTGCTCCAACTGCTCCTTCCGTGGCTCCGCCATGCACGTGTGTCCACGGACTTCATCAGATTCCAGCAATGCGGCTTTCAGCACCTCTCCAAGGACTCCACCTGTACCCTGCAAGAGATAAGCCGCATCAATCTGACGTGTATAATTCTTCCCCAAAATAAATGTATTCCAAAGAGGGTCATTAACATAAGTATTTAAAATTAAAGACGGGTGACACTTCCCTGGAAATAAATCTCTACTCTCGTATACCACGTCGATCAACTCCTCGTTGTTCGCCTCACGTTGTTCAGGTAGTTTGGGCATATAAGTGTGGGTTTCATCAGGCATCTCCTCATCATCGTCAAACTTATCCCATCTCACCTCCTGATCATAATCAATAGCATCCATGGGAGCTAACTCCTTGCTCTCCTCCTCGTATACGTCCCATCGTACCTCTTGATCGTATGTACATGAATCCTGTGAAAGGTGCAATGAGTCGTCAAAATCTGAATCATAGCAAGCATCATATACGGGAGGGGAATCAAATATAAAGGGCGAGGGAGTAAAGAGATCTCCCTGAAGGGGAGCCATAAGCTCTGTGGGATTGTCCTCGGCGTCAGTGGAAGGGTGGTCCTCTGAGGGATGCTCAGCCTCTGTAGAAAGTAGAGGTGGCTGCAGTAGCTCGAAAGGAGGAGGGTAATGCTTGGGATCCTCATGAATGGATGTGTCCTTGTCCCAATGCACGGCCTCCTCGGTGACAAGCTTTGGCTCCGCATGTAAGGCCTCCTCAAAAGCAAGCTCTGGCTCATGTGGGTGGCAAGGGGGAGCGACGATGGCACAAGCTGACTCTGCAGTATTGGGTGTTATGGTCTCGTCGGGGGTGACAATATCAAAGCGCATAATACCTCCCCCAAGCTGAACGTGGACATCCTCCTCAGGCTCCTCAGGTATAGAAGGCAATGTAAACGTCATCATCTCCTTTTCATGCCTCCTTCTTTGTTTCTGTCCTGGAGCTCGAGGCACCCGATTGCATGGCTTGGCATCCTCAATAGTAGGTGCAGGTGGCTCTATGGGCTCATGTATCTTGACCGCGGTATAAAAGTGGGTCTTGTGCCCCTCAACTAGAGCATAGACTCCATCATCAATGGTGCTTGTGGAAGAGATACAATGAGTAATAAAGTTTTGAAATTCGAGCTCAAAAGGATCACCTGCCGTTATTGTCAATGGACCGGTTTCTCGAACTACGTCAACAATGTTTCTCAATAGGTCCATATATGTGTCCTCCTTTGGCAACTGAGATGTCTCTATTTGTGGTGTGTTGATGGTGTAAAGGTGGATATGATCACCTTCAAGTGAAGCATACACTCCATCTATGATAGTACCTGCACCAGAGACATTAGCCATAACAAAATCGATGAATACTTGGTCGTATGGTTTACTTACCGTAACGGTTAGTGAACCGGTAGATCGAGCATCATCTATCATTTGCTCCAAGGCTGCTGCCAACTGTAGATCACTGAACTTCCCCACTTGCATCCTCTTCAAAAACTCACGTGAGGGTCCCTTTAGCCTTCTAGTGAAGATATCAAATAGCGTGGAGTCATTCCACTCATGGTCTGACTCCGTCTGGAACATTTCTAACATTCCTTCAAACCTAGACAAGGCTTCCCCGAAGGATTCTCCATCAGCCTGATAGAATGCAGCGAGATATATGTAGGATTGTATAGAGCCCGCTCGCATTTTCTTTGGAAGCACCATCACTGCAACAACTGTACCTGATCAATCAAAGTAAACAACCTGGAAAAGACGTCAGTGGTACAAAGAGAGATAAAGATAATAATAGCAGGTGGTGGGAAAAAATCTCTCTCAATGTTTTTTTTTTTGATTTTTTTTTGTTTTTTTAATGTAATCTAATCAACCTAATTGTGACAAATTGGCACCCAACGGGAAACACCTCCCCGGCAACGACGCCAAAAACTTGATCGCTTCAAAATATAACCCAAGAGCACAACCTAGTATGGCACAAATGCACGGAGATAAATCCCCGACAACTGCGCCAAAAAATTGGTCGGCCCCGGATATACACCCGGAGAACGATTGTAGTTTTACAGCAAGCGCACGGTCAAGTGGCGAGCGGGTATCGAACACGAGGAGGTGGTGTTGGTTCCAATCTATCCTAGGTTGGTTTGACTACGAATGCTTTATTGGTGGAGATGGTTATGGAATGATGTAATGGAAATGGTGGTGGATGTCGGTGTCGGTGATAAAGAAGTCGGTCAAATATCGATTCAAATACAATATAATAAAAGTGTCTAGAGCTAGGGGATCCCCACTACGGATCGTCATACATCATTGTAAATAGTGAATCTCAATATTACTAGGCTTGTATTGAGGTGAACTAGTCGTAACTGAATAGAGAACCAAGCTCACGCTTTCGCGCTATTGCCGGTCTATAGCGACCTAGGATAGGGCCCAATCTCTTGCAAACCCTAGCCTAAGCCACTAGCATTAGGATCGACATCATCGTTCAATCGCCCCTCGAGCCCACTCTCGTGCAAACTCGAGTTACGATCTAGGTTGTGATAGTTCGTATTCGTCCAATCTCTTGCAAACGAATATGGGTATAGATTTATAATAAAAATCCTAGCTTTGGTCGAATCTCTTGCAAACCAAGTCTAGAGAATCTCGATTATAAACCTAAATCGAATATCTAGGCCTTCCCATCGATTAGAATCCAATCTCTTGCAAACCCCAATCGATGGAAATCCCTAGATATCCGTAATAAATCGATCACAACCTAACCTCCTAGTAATCCTAGCAATTTAGAAATTCATTCATCACAAATCTGAAATTAGATCCATAGGGTTCATCCCCATGCCCTAGAACAACAAGTCTACTCAAGCATAGCAATAAAGATATGAGAATCAATAAAAATCATTGCTTGCATACAAAAAGATAGAAAAACAAAGATTCAAATAGCAAGAACAAAATACTTAGCTTTGATGAAGATCTTCAATCCAAATACAAGCTTTTAGATCCAAGAGGGGGCCTAGGGCATGGCCTAACCTCTAAAATAATCCTAAGAAAACATTTTTGGGAACCTCTCTAATGGTGGCTACAAAACCCTTATATAGTTTCCCCAAAACCCTAGCAAATAACCCTAGAAAACCCCTCAAATTCGTGCCCAAAAACAGCCCAAACCGCAACTTAAAATCTGGGCCCAGGCCGCACTCGGCCGAGTGGAACATGTGACCCGGCCCAGTGGAAATTCCAGCACTGTAGTATCAACTTGCAGAAATTCTCCGGATTTCATCCGACCTCCGATTGATGCGTTCTTAGTAGCGTTGGAATCGTCATGAAGTCTACTATCCATAAAAAATATGAGAAAAATACTTTGATTACTGGAACGATAGCAGATTTCAAAAGAGTGTGAGGCTGTCTGAAAATCTGGGCGCTGCGTGTCCTCGGCGTCACTCGGTCGAGTGGACTTCTCTACTCGGTCGAGTGGGCTTCTCTACTCAGCCGAGTGACAGACCCTGTAAAATTCTAGTAACTTCAAGGTCCTCAGGGGTCTGTCTCCGGGGGTGGCTCGGCCGAGTAGCTTTCATCATTCGACCGAGTGGTAATGTGTACTCGCTGAGTCTGAACCGTCAAAAGCCTGTACATTTCCAGTAAGTCGGCCATTTTTGATGGTGGATTTTCCATGCCACTCGGTCGATGAGATCTTCATACTCGGCCTAGTGGGATATCGTCCCTCGGCCGAGTGCACGCCCAATTCCTTCTATGGTGCGTGTCCGGTCTGGTCGGTCGAGCGATCTTCTTGCATCGGCCGAGTGAGTGCTTCACTCGGCCAAGTGAGATGCTGCAAATGCCCAATCTTCATCTTTTCGCTTCCTCGTCGCTCCTACGACGTTTCTTCTTCTTCCACTCATCCTCCATCGCCGATAAGTCTGCAAATGAGCCATGTGCGATGCTCCGGTACATGTGCAAGTCCTTTAAGCTCATTTTTGCTTCCGATTGCTCTATATTTCCTGAAATCCGATAAAAACAAGAAATAGTGAAAAGTAACGCAATATCGTCGAATACTCGTGAACATCGCAATATGAGCAATCGAGATGGCATGAAAATATGCAGAAAAAATGTGTAAAATATGGACCGATCACTTATGTGCACGGTATTAATCACAACCAAACCAGTCACATTTGATTGTGGTTAAACGGATTTTCCGTTAACTAAACCAATCTCTTGACTATGGACTAGTTTATCCTAAGTCATGCACTTATAAATTAGTTTCATTTAGTGATGCCGATTTTGCCAGATGTAAATCAGATAAAAAGTACTAGTGTCACTTTCCATTTCTTTGGAAATTCCCTTGTGTCTTCGTTCTCCAAGAAAAAAAATTCGGTATCTCTTTCCACAACCGAAGCAAAATATATCACAGCCAGATTAGGTTGTGCACAAGTATTATGGATGAGACAAACACTTAAGGACAATGGTATTGCTTGTGCTATATGTACAATCATGGTTGATAACCAAAGTGCCATTGTCTCTCTAAGAATCCGACACATCACTCTCGTAACAAAACACATTGATATTAGACATCATTTCATTAATGATCATGTCCTCAAGAAGGATGTTTGTCTAGAGTACATCGACACCCAAAACCAAATTGATGATATTTTCACCAAGCCACTCAAGGAAGATTCCTTTGTGAGGCTTTGGAGAGAATTAGGTATCATGGGTGAATCTGAAATCTAGAAGATCATTTTCTTATTTCTACTATATTTCATCTCATGATATGCTATGCTCATGTTAATTATTGAAATTCTCTTGGATATTTATATTTCCAATTCATAAGTAGTGTGATTTACTCATAAGATATACATGTTTCATATGATTCATTTTTTGCATTTAGTATTTGATTTGAAATGCCATCATATGAATTGATTATATATGCGATTAGCATTAATAAATGCTTAGTTAATATGGTTAAGGATATGCTCTAGCTTGAGGATACGTATAGAAATTCTATCAGATTCAACACAAGCTCTATGATGTTAACCCGACGCCTGGTGTAATGGAACCAGACGTCTGACATATCAGACTTCTCTGCTGTTCAGAAGAGTTAGTTTGATCAGTCATCTAATGTTGTCCAACCAGCCGTCTGAACCATTGTTCAGACGCCTGGTCGTTGAACTCCAGACGCCTGGAAAATGAACTGACAGTTGTCAAAATATTCCGAGAGCTATCATCCTGTGACTAAGATAAAAACATCCGTCTGATGTTGACATACCAGACGCCTGGATAGTTCGTCGGGCACCTTATAGGTCCACTGCAGACACCTGATCGTCGTAATTTATGTTTTCCATCTAGTTCATTCTGTCCACCAAACGTCTGATGAGCTTAATCCAGGCGTCTGTTTCAGTATAATCATTTCATTACGTTGTATCTCTAGATGCCTGGTTGCTTTACTCCAGACGTCTGTTGAAATCATTTAAGTCAGATCTTTATTCTGATCCAACGGTTGAGATTAAATGGCACATCGTTATAAACTCCAATTCGCGTGATTAGGGCTTAAACGAAATAATTTCCTTTGTCTGTCTCTCTGTCTACCCCTATCAAAATCAAAACGTTCTTCATTCGTCTCGGTCTCATTTGATTTACAATGGTTCCTAAGAAGATTGTTGGCAAACGAAAGGCTCGTTCTCCATCTCCTCAAGTCAAACTCCATCAGACTGTAAACATGATAAATCGAATGAAGAGGACAATCCCTCTTGATGCATCACATCAGGTAGTCTTTACCATTGACCAATCTCAAGTCTAACATTTGCCTCAGATGGCAATCCCTCTTCCTGCCTGCTATAATCCAGAGTGTTAGGGATGCTACATTAATATTCTTTCTGCCAAATTCATCCCAGAGAGGTACATCATGTTCTCTCATTTTCCTGGATTATCGGATGTCTTTGGGCGTACTGGGTTATTGGAGATTTGGTGAGACACCAAGACCACATTTTACCACCCAAATCAAGTTCGATTGTTTTATGCAAATTAAACCAAGGAAGAGATCATTCGCCTGAGTTGTTGGGTGCTATCTTTCACAGTCCTTCTATTAGACAACTCTTGAGTGACATTGACTATGATATGTCGAACCATGGCATTCTATATCAGATCTTTACAGTGTTCCTCAATATCTTCCCTCATACTCATAAGCCCATTGCCTTACGTCCCCTAGGTTGGATCATCAATCTTATTCTCAAACCCAACCTACTCTATAAGTCTGGATCAGCATATTACATCTGCGAGGAGTATCATAGAGCACTTTATGCTCTTCTTGGAGGAATTCTGGTGAATTGGGCACATGTCATACTTAATCAGATATTGGAATCATCTAAGCTCATCTACCCATCCATGTTGACTCATGTGTTCACCCATTTTCGGGTTCCTCTTCTCACTAGTGAGCGTACCCGTCCTGGTTCCCCCATCTCTGATACTTTGGATAAGAAATCCAAGGCTGCATTGAAGGTTGCAGCATCTAAAAATGTTGATGCCTCTACTTCTGCTGGTCCATCTACCTCTATTGTTCCACCTCCTTCACCCACTCTTGAGCATGTAGCTATTGATATCCCATCATCATCTGATCAGCCTCATTTTTTAGAGGAACATCTAGAAATCCTCAAGGCCCATATTGGTAGTCTTGGAAATGGATTTTCTACTTTGGCTTCAAAGGTTGATTCTTTTGGAAATGAGATAAAGGCACTTATCTCATCTTCCAAAAGGGCCAGTAATCGTATGGGCCTCCTCCTTCGCGTCCTCCTCCTCCACATCCTTGATGTACTCTGAATTATCTTTATAGGATGTTTTGCTTAATATCTTGGTGATATGTATGTGTGTTGGATGGATATGTATTTTGTATCTCTGAAATATTTGTATATATGAATATGTTTTTGGAAATGTGTTTCATGTGATGATGATTCTCTTTTGTAGCATTTCCAATACAATGTTGAATATCCTTATCTCCATATGAGGTTTAATGCTAAATGATTATTTCAATATTGTTATAAGAGTATCTTCACTTATGACTGAGTAATAGTTATATGGCAACACTTTCACTCCAGTATCATGTTGTTGTTGTTGCTGATTCCTCCCCGCTCTTTTTGAATTATGACAAAGGGGGAGAGAAATGCATAACCAAATGATATATTGGCTAGGGGAGAGGATATATTGGCTATCTTTATTACTTAATTAAATCCATGAATCTCTTATTTGTTATGGTTATATGATTTAGGGGGAGTTATTTTTTAAAAATGAGTATCAACTATAATTGATTAACCTGATCTTCTAAAATCATGCTTCAACTTACTCTTCATATGTATCACCATATTCTTAAGTTGAAGGTTTTGACAAACTTAGTTCAAGTGATACACATATCAATTAGTTGCATTGATGATTCATTATTTACATATTTGGACTAAAATGTTTGGTAACAATGCAGAGGGATTAAGTAAGTTCATATTTCAAGAACAATTAATTATTATGGTTATGATTATTTGTCATCATCATAAAGGGGAAGAATGTTGAATATTGGTTCACCCAATGTTCTTTTGATGATAAACAAACGTAATCAATTGTGACTAATCCATATGTTTTGTAGAGCATCATCATTATGGACAAAGTCACATCAGGTGAAGATGATGACTCAAAGCATTAATGCTTAGACATCAATCAATGAAGCATGAGAATCAAGAGATGATCAAAGGAAATCAAAGAGTTGAACTCAACAAGCTCAAATAGCTATCAAGGAGTGATATCAAGGAAGTCAGAGCGATTGGACTTCACAAGCACAATAAAAGTCTTCAAGGCATTCAATATGAAGTGAAGGGGATTAATGTGTAAATCTTTCTTACTTACTTAGCATGTTAAGACTTGAATAGACTCATTAGAATATCACTCACAATACTCATGAATCTCTTTAGATCATATATCATTAAGTGTCATAGGGTTAGAACTTGCATAAACTCAAAGAAGAGTTTTTCTGCCTTCAACAGGCGCCTGGTGCTCGGCCTCCATACGCCTGGTGATCATATGCATATAGTTCTCTAAAACCCTTGTTCGAACAGCCACCTGAAGTTATTATTCCAGAAGTTTGAACAATTCGTCAGACTCCTGGATGATGAACATCAGACGTCTGTTTAATTCTAGTCGTAGAAATAGTAACTCGGCCTTTGACGACTGACAGAAAATAGACGTATCGATGATATACATCAGACGTCTGGGAAATTCACTTACAAATTTCCAGTATCCCATTTTCTGTGGTTATTTAGTTCTAGGCGTATGAAGTTGTATTATCAGTCATTTGAACAGTTGACTAGACGCCTGGATGATGAACATCAGATGCCTGGATGATCGGGCCATATATATTCCAGTAATGCTGTTACTCACTGTATGTATGATCAGACGTCTGATGGCATTGTGCCAAACGACTGAACAGTTGACCAGACGTCTGGGAAGTCTTCTTTAGATGTCTGGAATATGTCCATTTGACTTCATTTAATGCCCAGTCAGAACAGTACAATAGCTGACTGATAGCACTTCATCAGGCGACTGGTGACTAGGATTTCTGCCCGTTTATGGCAATTTGAAGCATTGAATGCTTGGGCTCTTTAGCTGTTTTGTGTATATTTCCATGGATTATAAATAGGGTTTTAATGGCTTGACTTGAGAAGTAAGCTAAGCATCTAAGACTTTATTCAGTACACTCTCAAGTGATCAAAAGTCATTAACTTCTTACTTAGAGCATTCAAGAGCATTCAAAGCAAATCAAACTCTAAAGTTCAACTTGTCTCCAATGATTTCAAGATTAGCTTCAAGCATTCATTACTACACATCTTGAGACAAGTTAGTAAGTGCTCTCACTCGATCTCATCATTTAGATCATATATCATACACCTTTATTGCCTCATTCTTTATAGTATTATTCAAGGCATAGGTTGTGAAGTTGTTGCATATTTCGTATCAAATTCTCTATTGTTATTTGAGAAGTTCCTCTTGGGTTTGAGAGAAGTCCATTCCTGGTTTGTGGGAAGTGAAAGAAAGGTGCCTCTCGTTTTTGAGAGTAGTTCATTCCTGGTGTGTGGGAAGTGAAAGTAAGTTGTATCAATTTACACTAGGTAAGTTTGGAAAGTGGACATTAGTGGTTACATTAATCACTAGCAAGGAGTTAGTGGGTTGCTGGAGTAGGATTCAAAGTAGTCGGGGAGACTCGGTGAATCCGAACCAGTGTATATCTCTTGTTTACAGTTGGATTCTTGTGTTGTTGTTCTCTTTCTCTAATCCACACTTAGGTTGCATAAGGGTTATTTAATTTGCCATAAATTCCTTATTAAGTTTTATTGGCGACAGAAGCCATTTCTTTTAGTGAACTTATCCAACTTAAACAATGTGTTAAAAGACGACAACTTGACTTTCTATTTCTTCTCACCAATGATCTGAAACAACCTGTTGGGAACAGCACGAGTAAATTAACATCAAACATGTGATATGCACGCATCAGAATAAGTTAATACACGTTCCAACTTTAAGAAACATAGTAAGATCTTGAAGAAATCATAGAAAGCACAAAGATAAATCACCACAATAAAAACAAGTAGTAACACAGAGAGACACAAGATTTATACTGTTTCGGCCTAATGTGGTGCCTACGTCCAGTCTTCCATTGTCACGGTTTCTACTAGATCAGAGACATAGCACAAAAGAATACACCGACTACCAAGATCTCCTCCAAAATATAAGTGAACCTTGTTAACAATGCAAATCTAGCACTCTAGAAATTACAAAGTCGCATGCACACTCAACAATGGTAAGTTCTTTCCACAAAACCCTAAAACAAGGAATATCTTCTATCCTAAAGCTCTTAGCCATCACCAAAGCCCTTGCCATGCAAACCTTTAATTCCTTAGGAATCCATCATTAGGTTTATATAGGTTGTTTTAAGTCGTTGCCATTCGATTTGATCAAGTTTCAGATCATTGGCACAAAACAAAACCCACAACAGATCAAACCCCGACTAACCCGATCATGTCAGATATGGCAATATCGTGTCCGCTGATCAAAATATAGAGATTCTGTCAACTCCACATGATCGTGCCAATCAAAAGGTAAATTTGGCACGATCATGTCATTGGCCCAGAAACCTTCTATCATGTCTGCACAGTCGTGCAATCCATTCCAAGTGCATGATGCGATCGTGGCATGCCCTGGGGATTAGTTTGAAGCATAAAAACAACAGCTTTTATATGGTAACGTACTCTCAATGTTAGTAGAATCTCTCAAGTGATAGTTGGTTCGAGTTGGTCTTTTGATCTGAGACATACTAACGCACCTTGCATGAGGGTGGAAATCACAATGACATGAGATAGTGTACATGTAGATATGTTTGCATGCACGCAATAGGGTGGCCAACTAAACAAGGAAGAAATTCCTCCTACACGCATAATGAAAAACTCCACTGTATTGTTTTGCTCATATTTTAAAACCGCATCACATGATCAAATGAACCCAAAGTGTTTTGCTTGTCAACCCCATCATTGCATATTAAGGTCTTTATAGGAATATAATTTTTTTGCAACAACAAGATCAATGACCAACATACTTTGGGTTCACTAGATCTCTGGCGTGTTGTGGATCTAGAATATGAAGGTTAAAATAAATAGCATTGATCATTTAAAAATAGTGAAGAAGAATGGTGTTTTATGTATATGATAGAATATCTTCTTGTGTAGCTAACCTCTAGCTACATGCACAAACACACATGAGATCAATGGGCTTCATATGATATATGAGAGATCTCTCTCACATTCTCCTCCACATAATATAAGGTATAACTTGTGGTGTACTTTTTGTCTCCCATGCACGTAGTAGAGGAGAATATGCAACGTCTCATATACAAAAGATAATCTTTGCATCTCTACCATACTATGTCCATCGCTACCATCACTGGGGTGAATTACAGCATTTGGGTGTTTTGGGGGGGGTGCGGGGGCACTAACCTCTACAATTATTATTCAAATATGTAAATGACGTACAACAGAAAACATATATTGAAAATAGGATACAGATGTGAGATAGCTAAGAAGGAATTTCCTCCTTGGCTAGGTAGCTCACATAACAACCATTACCCCCATTTTTCCGACGATGGGATCTCTTCAATTTTTTGTTCAAAAATCTCAAAATATTAATTTTGTTGTGAACCCTAGGGGTTTTGTTTGTTCACCTAACCGTTGCAAAAAAGTTATGTTACGGCGAAACCGTTAAACTTGTGATGGGTGGATGAACGAGCAAGACTACTTAGATTCACTTAAGAATTGCGGATTTGAGGTTTTAGACTATATAAAAGGTGTGGGTTTCATGCAAAGAGAAAATTTCATCCTCGGATAAATATATAAAAAGTAAAATATGTTCATTTCTTATATTTTCATTAATGAACATCAGCAATGGGTTGGCACGGGTGCTCACACATGCCCACGTAGGAAACCATGCATTAAGCACGTGACAAAAGAGCAAAACACTGGACTCATGAACTCCAAATAATTAGATCACTGTATTACAGGTTGACCTTGAAAACAAATAAATACATAAAAAAATCTAACGAAGCCTAAAGGATGTGAGCCAGCAGCCCAGCCGGAGATATCAGCTGAATGAAAACCTTCTCTCTTTTCAGAAAACCCTTTTTTGTAGTGACAGACAGACTCGCTTATGATCGATGCCTGACAAATTATGACTCAACAGCTAAAACAAAGGTGGCAACTGAGGAATAATATCTAAATGAACGAGATATGTGTGCATCTTTGGCTCACTCAGTGGTGTAGGTAAGATCAACTTCAATGGGCATCGAGATCATGCATGCTTTATGCTTGATCTGGATTTATGCTGACTTTGTGGGCAAGGCAAAAAAAATATGCGTGCATCTTTGGCTCACTCAGGGGGGCTTTCAGATCCCCCCCCCCCCCCCGGGGGGGGGGCGCTCGATTCACCCTCTCCTGTCGAAGGTGGCTTGATCTCATTGGCCGCCAGTCCGAACAGTTTTTAGCCGCCATCACTGTCGTCTGCCTCTCCCCAACCCCCTTCCCCTCTTAAAGCTAGGGTATGGGGAGAAGAGGCATGAGACTCTTCTGATAGGCCATAAGCCCAGTAAATAACATAATTGAAAATAAAAAAAAATGGGTATTTTTGGCTAACGGGCCTGCAGCCCGCAGCCAGCCCACGGACCTCTGGCTATTGTAGCATGGTGTCTGGTTGTTATACTGCAAGCGCATGGTGTCTGTTGTAGCACTAACAGGTCGAACATATGGAAGAGTTCGTTGAGTATCGATTTTCGTTCCTTGTTCGAAAGCTACGCTATCGAATGGTGGTCAAACAAAGAATAAAAGTGTGAAAGTTGGGGGGCACGTTCACGTTGTCCTAGTTGGGGGGATTTTTGTTTGAAAGCTACCCTATTCGATGCGACTGCGTCAAAAACGATGCAGTCGCATTGTCCCAGTGCAAAAGTTGGGGGCGCAGAGGCTACGGTGACACGGTCGCGTCACTAGGGACACGGCTCCATCAAATCCAGCTTCGACGTCCGTGTCAGCATCTAAACCAGCCGCGTGGAGCGACTGTTTGGTCTTCAGTAGTTCTGCAGGATTACGCGACCGTTGTTGGATACAACGCATAGTTGGATACAACGATCGTTAATTTCTTGTTTAATGATAAGAACCTTCGTGAATATTTTTGATGTGTTTGTTAATTGTTTTCAGGTGGAAATAAAATGGAGCAATTAATGGCTATGATGTGATTATTAGCCAATGGCAATATGGCAAATTAGGATAATGGCAATGACGTATATTCAAGCAAAAGATGGAGAGACGGCAATCTCATAAATTGCAAGAATTGGACTTGGTCAATATGATGTGGAGTGATAAGCAATTAAATTCAAAAAGCGATCAAATCAAGTCGAAATCAATTTGGATTAAGGGGATTTGACTTGGTCAAATTTGGTTGAATTTGGATTCAAATTAGATCTCATTAGGATACAAAAGGATTTCAATTTTGAATAGGATATTGACCAAGTTCATTCGACTAAAGAGATGAGATGAGAGCAAATCAATTTGGAGATATCAAATCAATTTCAAGGAGTTTTGATTCAATCCAATTACTTGGGTCCAAGCACTATAAATACATCCCTATTTCTACAAGGAAAACTCCCCAAGGAGAGAGAACAAGCTAATAAGGCCGGCCCTAGACTTATTTTCATCTTGGTTGAATTCTTCTCATCAAGCTTCAAAGAGATCATCAAATTCGCAGGAAGAAGAAGGTGCTCGACAGACGATGCTGAAAAGTACATAACTCTCTCCACAGAGCTCGGATCGAAGAACCGTTTGCGCTAGGACGATCTCAACTCAATGCTCTACATTATGGTGATATTTTTCTGATCTTAACCTCTGTATTAAATCAGTGATTTTCTTTTAGCGTGAGTTGTATTCTGAATAGGTTCATAGCTCTCATCATCTTCAAAGAAGAAAAAGCTCCAAGTGCTTCTCCTTACCGCACGACTACTCCATCAAGCATCAAAATCCAAGGGTACAAGACCACATCATCTTCAATCAACCAAGCGAGGGGATCTACATAGCACAAGGAAAAAGTTCTGCATCAAATTCAAAGCTCTACGACGCACTTCAAAGTTCTTAGAATTCCGCTCTATAAAAGTAATCAAATCTGTCCTTTATTGTTTTTTTTGTCGAAGAGAACGAGCCCACGATTCCAACGAGTATTTATTTGGATTTTTCTAAGCTCGGTAAGATTTACTGCATTTTCTGGAAGAGGTACTATCTGATTACTTTACGCTTAGACTGCTGCCAATTCTGCAGAATAGAGAATTGATTTACGCACAAACCAGATTCGGACAAATTTGCGCTGCAAACTTCGGAGGGCCATATCTTGAGATCCTGTCATCGGATTGAGACATCGTTTGTGCCAGCGCAAACCTAACAACGAGCTTGTTGATAGGGACGATTCAATCATCACAAACTGAGCGATCTAATCTCTTCATCTTATTATTAGTTGTGATTGAGTTGATAGATCTTTGTATTATTTTACACTTTTCATTTTAGGGTTTTGGGCTCTTGAATAGTTGGGGCTAGTCAAGAGAAAGCTTGTATCCGATTTGTAGTGGTTGGCACTTTGGTGAGTGGGGTGCAATACTTCGTGAGCATAGAGTTGGGGCTTGTAGCTATTTATGGTTTGTATCTTGATACTATTAAATATAGTATTTACTTTGGGACTGGAGTAGGTCATTGTGGTGACTGAACCAGGATAAATCTCTCGTGCACTCTGTGATTGCTTTGTGATATCTTTACTTGCACTTTATTTACACTGTGATTGATTGGTTGAGTAGGAATATTTTATATGGATCTGAAAAATATTTTATAAGCCAATTCATCCCCGTCTAGGCTTAGATCACAATCCAACATGTGTTATCAAAGCAAACTATAGGATCTAAGTTAGAGAACCATGAATATTTCCAATTCTGCCTTTGCTAAAGGTCAGTCCACTGTCAGACCCCCTATGTTTAATGGTACAGACTTTTCTTATTGGAAATCAAGAATGAAAATTTATTTGGTGTCTGTTGATTATTATGTATGGAACATTGTTGAGAAAGGCTACAAACCTCCCATGATTAAAATTGAAAACTCGGAAATTCTAAAACCTGAAGATAAATGGGATAATGCTGATAAGAAACTTTATTCCTTAAATGGTAAAGCTATGAAAGCAATTATCTGTGCTTTATACACAACTGACTTTAACTGTATTTCTCAATGTTTAACTGCGCAGGAGATTTGGCATACGCTGGAGGTGACACATAAGGGAACATCGCAAGTAAAGGAGTCCAGATTGGCCTTGTTGAGCACAGAATATGAAAGCTTTCGCATGCAACCCACAGAATCCATCAAGGAGATGTATGCAAGTTTTACTGATATTGTGTATAATTCAAATACTTTTGGAAACCCATATTCAAGCTTGGAGCAAGTGAGGAAGATCTTGAGGGCGTTACCAAGTTCATTCCGTCCTAAAGTCACGACAATCCAAGAAGCAAAAGACCTTGCAAAGTTGAGCGTGGAGGAATGATAGGGAACTTGATGTCACATGAACTTGAAATAAAGACCATCGAATCAATAGAGACTTCTGAGGTAAAGACTCCCAAGGCACTAGCTTTTAAAGCTGAAGATGATGATGATGATGAACTTGAGCAGGCACTGATGGTTAGAGGATTTAGAAGGTACATCAAGACTCCGCAGGAAAGAACTGAACTGACAAAAAGGTTCAATCGTTCCAATAAATTTAATCCTGCAAATAATTCTTCTGATCAGAATAATGCTAATTCAGTACTTTGTTTTAAATATAGGAAGCAGTGACATTTCTTGAAAAACTGCCCACAAGCAAAGATCAATACTGCAGAAAGGAAAGGAAAATCATTGGCAGTTACGTATCTTCGAACCTCTCCCATGCAGCATGAAATGATTCATTTTTCTGCGAGAAGTTCACAATCTGTTTCTTCAACCCCTGAGTTTTGTGCAAAGGAAAAAACTTTTTAAGAAATTCAGCTTGTAAATTTACCCACGAGGTAATAGAGTGCGAAGGTAAAGCGTTGAGCCAATTCTTCGTCTTATACTTTAGTGAAAATGGAAAGATTTTAAGATATATAGTTTCATTGCTCGTTTTTCCATCTACACAAGTTAGGAAAACATCCTCAATTCCTTTATATGTAAATATGGATTCTCTCTCTCTCTCTCCATACTGTGAAAGGTAGGGAGAAGTTGAACCATTCCTGGTTTTAGACTAAAGAAATTAGCATCGGCAGGGAGCACGATGCATGAGCAAGAAGCAGACCTAGTAGGTCTGAGCACATCTCTAAGTGACCTATCTCAAAAAGTTTGAGAGTGGTCATCATTGTCATTCCCACTGATGTCATTTGTGTTGTGAGCCATATTCACGTATCTAACTAATCTATGGTCCTAGGGGTTCTAAGCCACATAAACAAATAAGAACACGCAATATGATTCTTTTTTGTTTTTGTTTTATCTTAAGCTAATTTTTATGGGTTTTGAAAATATTAATGCGAAATTAAAGCAAACAAACAAAACAAAACAAAAAATTCAAAAAAATGGATATACAAAGTTTTTATACACAAAAGAGTTGAACGATCTCACCGAATTTTCCAAGTTAATTGGAAACCGTAAAATATGTAGACCGTTGTCCCCAGCAATGGTGCCAAAAACTTGACTGGGCTAAAAAGATGTACTGATAATCCCAAGTATAGGACATCTGTCAAGTAGTAAATATGGTGAGACCAAGATCGTATTCCTCAGAGACAAAGTAGCTTGCAAGTTTCACAATTTAAAATTAAGCGAGAAAAGTTTTTTAATGAGAGGTGAACCACCCTTCGAAGGCGATTTTTGATTTGGATTTAATGTGAGATAAAAGTCGTTTTAAGAATTTACGAAAGTAGAATATCGTGAATGTAAACATATGATTTATAATAAGCGTGTGTGTGTTGTGTTTTCGTTAGTGTTGCAGTAAGTTATGATATTCATTCTACATAGTTTCTCAATCCCGCATCCATGCCAAGGTATGGGGATCGGATGATTTAGCTTTAAAACGATGATTTTCAATTAAAAAGATAATCGTAAAAACAAGCGATTTCTTTGAATAATAAAATATAAAAGATGAACCTCGCGGTTCATCACCCTCCTTGGGCTCCTCTATGGATTGATGCACTTATACGATGCCTCGCGGCATGTCATCCTAAGCGGATTCCTCTACGGATTGTGCATATTTGAAAAAAAATGAAGAAATCGCCGTTTTTAACGGTTTCGATAATTGCACAAAATATGAAGATATGAAAGAAATATCCTAGCAACACTAACTTCCACACAATACACCCACAGTACCTTAGCTAAGCATGGTAACAAAAACAACAAGTTTCATTAATAGAAACATAGTTTTAACACAAATCTTAATACAAAACTAATACAAATTTAATAAAAACAAGAGAAAACAAGGAGTTTTCACCACTTTTGATGCCCAAACGAGCCCAAACTTCTCTCAAAGCTGCAAAATGTTTTCTGGAATTTGATGGAGAGAATTTTGGCTTAAGAATTACTCAATTCGGAGTTGTGATGATGAAGTTATGCTCAAAATACCCCCTTTATATAGCCATTTAGCCTTAACGGGCCTGCGGGTTGCAGACCCGCAACCCACCCAAAAAAATCAACCAAAGTGAGCAGTCAAAGGTAGGGCGCCCACCCGCGTGGAAAATGCGAGGCGGGCACCAGTTTAGATTGGCGGGCGCCCGCCCGCAATCAATTGCGGTCAGGCTGTGGAGCCCGCCCGCAATCATTTGCGGGCGGGGCGTCGGCCCGCCTCTGCTGTTACATATTTTTTTACTTTTCCCTTTTCATAAATACATTTATTGGACCTTTTAATTCATAGAAATTTGCTCCGATATCCAAAAATATGGAAAAATAACCGTTGGATCCGGAAAATTGCAAGTTTCTTTCGAAAAATAAAATTGAGACAAAATTAGGCCATAAAGTTGTATTTTGCGTATAAACAAGTGATATACTTTACTATTAAATGATATTACAAAAATACACTTATTAGAGATCAAATATATATTACATATACGCAAAATACGGTCTAAATGAGGGGTTAAAAATGTAATATTCTCTCAGATTCATACATCCCTCAACATCTCCCACTTACACTCAAGATCATTTATCCTGAATGCAGAAGATAATAGCAAACTCTTTGCAGTTTTCTATCCATTGCATCAAATGCATATTCTTCATAATGTTTCTACCTATTACTAGACGAAGGTCGCACTCTGTGTGAGACCCTACAGCTTGACCCTACTACAAGTGGGGCTCGAAGCCCCAGACGGCAGTAACCACGAGCTGCAGTTGCCGTCCATGTTTCAGTATCATACTTATATGGTTAACTCATCAACATGAGTATTGTTGGGACCACCCTGACTGTGTCTGTGATGAATTCCGCAGTTATAGTCTCTTCGTCTAAACTATGTCATTTAGTTCAAGCCTAGGATACGGTCAAACTGTCAACCCTAATAGCTCCAATCCGGTTAGTCTCCATCGATCTTTAGTCAAATAATGTTGGACTTCTTCCAACATACTCTGGACAGAGTTTTCAATAAAGAATGAACTAACTCTACGACACTAACTCATATTGACCGGGAGAGACGAATCCTCTCCTGCTCATTACTCTCCTCGCATGCTTCAAATGTCACCAAACTTAAAGACCTTTCGACAGGACTTGCCTCGAAGTTAGATCAGTGATCTAAGTCACACCGTTCACACACAGGTTCGTACAATGACCTCAAGTCATAAGACCAACTTGCATATCATCACTAAGAGTTTTCATTGACAGATTGGTCAATCAAAACCATATGACAACTCCTTTGGGGTCGTTCAGTGAACTCTTTCTCCAATGAGCACATGTGTCTTGTCTTTGACTTTGCCAAGTCAAACGATCATGAGATCATCGTCATCGCTATACGGTGAAGACTAAGACACAATGGTCTATCCGATGTTTCGATATCCTTTTCTCGAAACATCTACAACCATGAACCCTCTTAGACTTATTCTACATACAGTCAAGCATTTCTCCATGATCGAGATACTCATCTCGATACATGTTTGACCTTGCATTAAGTCTCAGGACTTTACCTAAGTTAATATTTAATGAAAACTACAGTATGATTAACTTAGATAAATTTATACCAAACAGCTTATTGTTATTGTGAACAAGATGTTTATACAATTACATAGAGATAATTGCCACGAGGGCATATCTATCTCACAACATCTCCCACTTGCACTTAGGCCCATTTATCCCGGTATCTTATACCGTTTTTACACATAAGTCTTTCTAGACTTCATGTGGTAGAGCCTTTGTGAGTGGATCTGCTTAAGCCGTCTACTGTATAGACTTTAAGGGGTTTCTATGTTCATATTAGACCAACCATTTGCATTTCATTCAAATAATTCCTTTGGTCCTACGAAATCCATTTAATTATCCTAGATCTCATCCATCTCATCGTACATTAGATAATAATTTAAATATAGTTACTAGTCATTTTAGACGATTCATATTCAAAAGTGTCAATCTCTTTTGACCACTTTATCAAAAATATGTTCCTTCCCCTTAATGCCTCGCATGTGTTTTATTCGCTCCCAATGACCTTGAAAACTCTCTGGTCAATTCATATAAGTTCGTTCTTCTAAATCATATTCAGAAAACGAACTATAAATTAATGCTACAGTTTTCATGGTTGTCATGAGCATTTACATCGAGTTCGGTCCGAGTAGATCTGTACGCATCTACTGGCGAGACAGTTTCATCATAATCCGTTTTATAGGAGTTAGGATGAAAAACGTTCTCTACCAACATAATTGTACTTCACTATTTTTCTTTCTGCACCAATCTTCTAACTTGAAGATTTACTTGCAGACAAAGAAACACTTTCCTTGGGCACGTAAACCAAAGTACATACTTTATTCACGTGCACAAACCATTTCTAATTGCATCAAGTTATTAATCGGAGTCAGTACTCTGAATTTTATCCTAGAAGTTGACAAGTCCATCATCGATTATGATGTCCAACTCGACTCTTCGTCTCACGAGACTCGAGTAATCTTTTAACTTCCTAATAATTGATTTAATGAATATCTTATTGATAGGGTCCTCATAGAAACTTATCAACCCCTACGCATTATTATCTGGGACCCAGAGGGAGGATCGTAACTCGGTCACTTTGCCATGAGTCGCACTATGTCTAACATAGTGAGATTTATGCTCTCCAACACATCCAATATGTTAAGAGACTTGACCTGAGAGAAAATCACATTCTCTTTTAATTTCACAAGATTTATACAGCTATGTATTTGACTTTTCGATCTAATCGAATCATTTCAAATACTTCTGTCATTTTTTTCTCTATTTTATCAGACATGTGTTTCATCAAGAACACGTGTCTCAATAGAATAAGAACAACTTATCCTGGCTAACTTAGACTTGGGTCCGTGTACATCAGTATGTACGAGACTGCAAGTTCAACAACTCGCTCTCCCATTGTCTTATAGAAGGAGTTTCGGCCATCATACCTTTGAGAATAAGATTCACAAGTGTCCATAGACTTCATAATACGAGAGGTCAGACCCCTCTTTATGTGACTTGTGAAGCATAGTCTCTTTGATATGGCCTAGTCTATTTTGCCATATAAGTTTATTACTATCTTGTGTATTCATATATTAACATTTAATACATTATGTTATACATATTGCTTATTGCTTCAGAAGAAATGTGACGACATTCGCCAAAATGTGTTCTTCTTTTATATAACAATTCTTCTGAAATCGTGACATCAAATATGTCACATTTTCAGTTCCTCATACTTATGCCTTTACTAATGATAAATAAAGCTACCTTCCTCAATTGACTTTTCTTAGTGCCTCCTTCCTTTTCTAAATCTCATTTAGATATTAAACGTCTCAACAAAAATTAAATGGCTTATGCAAGCATCTCATGTATCCAAACGTCTGAGCTTTGCAACCTAGAGTATAGCTCAACAAGTTGCTCGTCTCAAGATCCGGTTGGGATACATAGTCTTGCACTGCTCATGCACTCATATTCGATTCAAACAGTTTGATCGAATTTTCGAACCTGGCAGATCGAACCTGTTTTTCATACAACCTTGAGTGTCGCTCAACAAATTGTATGGAGAAACTTGCTTTGGAACATCAATATATGTTCCAGCTGTCCCATATAGAGGTGAGTGACATGTAGCGTGCATTTATTTTGTTGGACTCAGAACTTAATGAAATCATATTCCTTAAGTCTGTCTTTAAGAAGGTCATTTTAATGTCAACGAGAATATATTTTATTCTTATCAATTAGAATTTAACGTGATATTCCATTAACCAACTTGTTTGACCAGTTAAATTATACTCTTAGAATATTATGTTATGATCCCATTGGTAAACTTAGAACTTACCCTAGTTTAGCATATGTTCAATATTTATTTATATATATATATATTTCGCACCGATTTATATATATATATATATATATATATATATATATATATATATATATATTGGCTTTTATCTGACTATATCCTCCCATTATTTTCACAATCATTTTTAGCCAATCAATGACCGATTTAATCAAAATTAAATTAATGGTAAAGAGTCCAACCACCCCGAGTCTTACAACCTTGAGTGTAGCTCAACAAATTGCTTGACTCTGCGATCGGCAGATGACTCTTCATCAATCATATCATATATGACTCTCTTATCGATTTTTACCCCTAGCCACTTATGATCATGAGTGTGCTCATCCAAATCATAATGACTAGCCTAGTCAGACCCTTGTTTTCTTGTCTAGCCTAATTACGCCGGCGCTCGGTGTATTCATGACATGACGGTTTGGGTCAAGTCTAGACTACACCATTAGATTAACTTACGCCGACGCTCGGTGTATTCACAACACGACGGTTTGGGTCAAATCAAGATTACATCTTATGTATTTAAGAAGTTGGTTCCTACAAGGTTGCCATGTCACAGCTTGAGTGTAGCTCAACAACCGGAACACGGGTCCTATAGTTGCCAACCCCTAAAACAAGGAGGGCTACGGCTAATCTTGAAAAAGATTATTAACGTATTAGACTTATGTATAGTTCAGGGTGTCATATAATCATGATTTGTGTCATTGCGGTCCAGCGGACACGGCCAGGGAATTGACTAAGGCAGGATCACTTACCCCCAGTCTAGCTAGGGCGACCCAACAAACTTAGCCAAGCACATTGACCGGTACATGATCCATTGAATGCCACTTATCATTTATTTATGTGTGCCGTAAACTAAAAGGCTTTTATTAACAACTAATTAATCCTATCAGCTAGTTGAATCCTTAAAATTCAAAATTTTAGGATTTGTTAATAACTTTTATTAAATCCTTATCAACTATAAGGTTCTCGTTGTCCAACGTGCTATCCTAATCAACATTAGGATTTTAATAAATCATTTTCAACACTTTTAAAGTGTCATCATTTAATGACAATTATTATTGAAACGATTAAAATAATAATCGCCGTTAAAGAGGACAACCCTAATCAGGAATTAGGTTTTTAAAAGTTGTAATGATTATTAAAACATAGCATGTCATTAAAATTTATCTTATAAATCTTAAAGATTCTTAGTGGCTAACCTATAAGGGTTTTCTTGTGTTATCAAATAAGGGACAAGGATAACATAGCCATTAACACTAACATCTTAATTAAATCATATGAAATTAAGTGTCAGCAATAAACAATAATTATCACATAATTATTTTATGTTTCAACTAAACATAACATGCAACATAATTTTGAAACATAAAAATTTTATCTAATAAAATTTAAAGCTTCATGTTCAAAATTATCTTATAATTTTATTACATGAACATATGTTAAAAAATTATAAAATTAAAATTTGCTTGCAGAAAATTTTATCACATAAAATTTTAAAACATCTAAAATCATTTTTAAAATTATCGCATAAAGTTAAAAACATTTTAAATGCATTTAGAAGGCATTCTCTTAAAAATTCCATGCTTTTAAAGCAATTTTAAAATATTTTACAAGAAGGGGTGGATTTTTATTATATCACATAAAGTCAGAATCTTTTATAAGCATTTTGTAAGCAATCAATAATTTTAAAATTGTCGCAGTCCTAGATCATCATGCCGATGAGGCTCTGATACCAATGTTGGGGTTTGATGGACCCTAGGGCACTTACTGTGCCCGTCCTAAGTCGGACGGACCAAAGAATGAAATGAACGCAGCGGAAAAAAAGATATTCGCTAAACAATTTAGCGAAGCCCTAAGAAAAATCAAGACCCTTAGCCAGGATCTATGCCAACTTGAGGTGGATCTGACCACCCCAAGAAGGATCTATGCTACTGCGACATAATTAAAATAAAGCTTCTAAATTACATACATGGAACCTTGCCTTGGTACAGGCAAGGTGTACAACACTGTCTTCCGAGCCGCCCCCGTCCTGCGCCGAGCTGCTCCTCGAACCGCTCTACATCCCGAGGCAAGCAATCCCTTGTCGTCGAGCCAACCACGCACCGAAGAAAGTTTCACCTGAGGGTGATCCTTCGCCAAGACTCCGGATCAGATCTGAACCCCTTCGAGGCTAAGCTAGAGCCCTTCAGGAGCAAGGAAAAAATTTAGGGAGAAGTAAATATTAATTTTAAGCTTATATCCGAGCGTGCTCCAACATTTTTGGGAGCTGCTCAGATCTAGAGCTTAAGACAAGTTTAAAGGAAGGGGCATGCCCCTATTTATATAGGCGGCTGACCCCTCCCCTTTACTACACTTTCGATGTGAGACTAATGTTTGGTAATTAATAAATTCGAGTTAGTTTGCCTTTCATAAAGGCGAAACTTCCATGAATTTTAATCCATCAATGTTGAGCTTCGATCTTGATACAACCTATCAAATCGAAGGGCGCTGAATGGTGAACGCGTAGGAAAAAATGGCGAGGCAATCGGAGTTCGTTTGACCCTCCAATTGATCGTCTAAAGATCAGCTTAAAGCTGTTGTTCGTCCAAAACAGCCGTCAAAATCTGCACACTGCCCTAGGGTTTCTGCACCTAAAACTGGGGCCCACCATGTGGGCCCTAATGCACCATAATGGGCAGCCTGGGCGCTGCCCAGGCCTGGGCCTGGGCGCCCAGGCCCAGGCCGCCTGGGCCTGGTAAGCCTGGCGCCTAGGGTGCCCAGGGCCCAACGAATTCTGGGTTGACCCATGCCCAATTTGGGCATGGGCAAGGCCTATTGTCTTTCTCAACAATTTTGGACATAACTTGTGCAATTTGACTCCGTTTTGAGCGCGGTTTGAACCTGCGTGTAGAGCGGGACGATTTTGTCATCCAGGTAAACTTTTCAAGCGTTTATTAAATCAAATGTTGTCGTAAACTATTTACGACACATTTAACTCAGCTTGCATCATATGCAAAATAATCCATATCTAAGCTTAAAAATCATTTGCATCAAATACAAATGATCTGAGGGCATACATCCCTCAACAGTTCTGTGCTTCTCGGAGCTTTCCTTCTGTAGAATCGCTCATCACGCTTCATTATGGGCTTGTACTTGGTTGTACTTGGGTGCTTTATGTGAGAGTGCGTATGGGAAAGGCTCGCATATGGTGTATGGTAGACATTATTCTGTGTGTGTGTGTGTAGAAAGATGATAAAATGAGATGGTGAGATGGTGAGATGAGATATTTATATCTTGAACTAGCCAAAAATATTTTCCAAATCATCAATCGGAACCATCCATCTTGTTTTATCTATCAAGTGATCTTTATGTATAATTTTTTTTGTTATTTGGACATTTCTATCAAATCCATCAAGTGTTTGCAAGATGAACGGTTTACAAGCTGCCTGCAAATGTAACAAAATTGGAACGGGTTGATCCATGGGATTTTGGGGTTTATAATCTCTAATTTTTTAGGGTATAGATCTATCAACATGATCTTCAAGATGAACGGTGCCGATCGTTAATTGGTGTTGCCGATTGTGCTAGCTCACGATAAGAATCTTAGCTCACCATCTCACCATAACATTACTCTATATGTATATATATATATATATATATGTATGTATGTATGTATGTATGTATGTATGTATGTATGTATGTATGTATGTATGTATGTATGTATGTATGTATGTATGTATGTATGTATGTATGTATGTATATGTATGTATGTATGTACGTACCCTTCTGCTCGAATCATCCTCAAAATAATTGTTTCCAATCTTATGCCTAAAGGTGGCTCTTTTAACTATCTATCCAATGAGTTGGAACATTGTCTATATGCAGTAATGGGTGGGTTGCCTATAAATTGGGGTTTTTTGATCTTGCAGTCTCTTCTTCGACCAGTCCAAACCCACATCTATCACCCCTCTTTCATCACCTTGGTTCTGAAAATGTTCAGTATTCCTCTTGACGGAGAACTTGCCGTCTCTAACCCTTACAATCTCAACATCATCACTCTACATAATATGCATCTCGATATTCCGGATCCTGAGGAATCTGATGATGAAAATAGTGATGAAGAAGAAGAAGAAGACCCCGAAGAGGATCCTGTCGAAGAACCCAATTCCGCCGATCCTGACTACACACCCGTTCCACCCACTTTCGGCCCCTCTACTTCTTCGACTCCCGGTTCATCCCGTGGGTTTCCCCGCTTTGTTAAGAAGATGTGTGTTCAAAAGTGCTTCCTAGAATGTCGCACTAATCCTAGGTCTTGTCCCCTGAAAACACCTCGCACTTCCTCCACTCCACGCCAAACCACCATGACTGTTCTTCATGGTCTTAGGGAAGATGTTAGATCCCTTCGCGAGACAATGACTGCAAGATTTAGGGACTTTCGCTCGGCCTTGACTGAGCAAGCACACGTGATAGATCAGGTTCAACTAAATCAGAGTAAACTCGTGTCCTCTCTCGAAGCACTGAATGTCGTCGCTCCCGAAGAAACTCCACGTCGCAAAAGCAAGCGTACCTCTCAGGACTTTGGATCTCCATCCGGCCGTTAGCCCTAGTTCGACTGCTGTCGACGTTTATCATCTGATGTTTTAAAATGTTTTGGTCCCTGCATGTTGTTTCCTGAATGTTGTAGTTTTTTGTTGTTTAGCTATAGGACGTCGGTCTGTTGGTTGTGATCTTATGTTGGTTCTTCAGTCGTATGTTGATTCTAAGTCGTATTTGTAGTAGGCCATAGGGCCTTAGTGATGGGTCCCTGGAAAAGTCTGCTTTATATGGTTGTATGGTTCCTCTATGTTTTGTTTGGTAAAGATCTGTTTAGTTCTGTTTCGTAAAAGCTATGTTACATTGTATGTTCAGTTCTGTACCATTTTCTCTTAATAGACTAACTAGTTCCTTAATCGACTAACATTATTATTTTCCCCATCTTTTTGTCAATGACAAAGGGGGAGAATATTTTAGAATTACATTTAATACATTTAATATTTTAGGCATAATCTAAGGGGGAGAATAAATATTTTATCATTATATAACTGAGTATAGCATATAATATCTGCATATAACTGAGTATGAACCTTCATTTTAATAAATATTTGTCATCATCAAAAGGGGGGAGAATGTTGGGATTTCATAATCACATGTTCACTTTTCTATTCTATTCAATATGATTTTGATGTGACAATTATTATTATTGCTACTCACTCTATCTATGCAGATGTGTAGATTCCTAGTTTATCCATGCTTGGACAATAATCACTTGATAAGGAATCCATGCACAAAGACATCTCAAATACTCACGTGAAGCTCAGTATACATATCTACGGAAATCTACGGACTAATGTATTTTTTATACTTTATAGATTTCAGAGCCTTGAATATGAAATCCATCTAAGTCCTAGGTTCCTAATAACATATCCTAAACAACCCTTTTTCAGATAAGTCAAAATTCACGTTTTTCTGTCGTGGTCGACTAAGTCTACCATTAGTCGACTAAAACCATTTTGTTCGAATTTTGACCTGAAATTTCTGAGTAGTCTTCAGTCAACTTCAGAAACTTACCGTTAAAATTTCAGTCAAAAATTCCAAAGTTTGACTTTTAGTCGACTAACACTCCTTTAGTCGACTAATGTAGTTTTTATGACCGTTTTACCTGAAACTTTCCAGACCGTTTCTGAACGGTAGGAAACTCCTTTTCCCCCCATTTTCCTTCAGAATAACTGCCTAAAATACTATAAATAAGAGGGCATACCCCTCATTCTCTTCACACAACTTTCTTCTCTCTTTCTTCTCTAGAATTGTTGATTCTAAGCAATCTTGCCTTAGTTGTTCTCATTCTCATTTGTAAGAAGAAATCCATAGGTTTCTCTCTTCTTATGAGAACGGAAGAACTTCAAGATTCTTAATCATAGATCTTTTGGAAATTGAAGTTTTCTTCCTTAAAGCAATTTTGCCTTTTTCAACATCATTTTGGAAAGTTGTTTGTGTTCATAATTGCAAGAAGAAATCGATTGATCTCTCTCTTCTTTTATGAACCAGAGAACCTCAAGTATTGTTCTTCATTTCATATCTTATACATCTTGAAGTCTCCTTTTAAACACCATCCTTGAATTTCATTCTAAATTCATAACAAGGCTATATGTGTTTTTCTATTTCATTATTTAACATGTTTGAATCTCTGTTTAGAGATTGTACAAAGTTTGGGACATGGGGAGTGTCGTCATTTTTGTAAGTTGGTGCTTGCGGGGCAAGTGATTATAGTGGATTGAAAATCTCTACTGGTAGTAGAGGACTGGAGTAGGATCAAGAGGATCTGAACCAGGATAAATCTTTGTGTTTGCGTTTGATTTACATTTTCTACATACTTTACTTTCTGCACATCTTAAGCAATTAGAAGTAACTCTTTAATTACAACAGTTAATTTTTTTTAATATACACTATTCACCCCCCTAGTGTATTGATCCTTACAGACTAGAATTACATGGATGTCACTCAAAGATCAATGAAAGCAAGAAAAGTGGATTAGATGATCAAAGATGGTGATTGAAGCTCCTAGAAGACTTCAAGCTCATACTTTGGATAGAAGAGAGACTTCTACAACATGTAATCTTTTTATTCTATTCTAGTATGTAGCTTAGAAGTAGAACAATTTTGGAGCACACAAACATCTTCATTTATGTCTTAGGAAATTATTAGATGAAATTTTCTTAGACTCCAATTCAGTTTCACCAAGCATGTGCATGTTGTGATTTCAACAGGCGACTGCTGAACGATTTACAGTCACTGTCTCAAAACAGCCGACTATGATTTGTTCTACAGTTGCTTATTATGCACATATTTAATTGATTTTTAGGCTTTCTAAACTTTAACTCCTTCAGGCGACTGCTGTATATTTTAAGGCGCCTGTCCTAAATACAGTTGACTGTGATTTGTTAATCAGTCGCCTGTCTATCTTCAGCCTAAAGATAACTTTCATTTTCATCTGGCCAGTCGACTGATGTTGTATTTACAGTCACCTATCCAAGGCACAGTCAATTGTCAATGTTTCAACAGTCGCATGTCCATGATTCCTCTGCAGAATCTGCTCTCTGGAATGTTTAATATTTTAGTGCCAGTCAACTGATGTTGTATTTACAGTCGCCTGTCCAATGGCACAGTCGACTGTCAATGCTTCAACAGTCATCTGTCGTTGATCTCTCTGCTGACTCTGCTTTCTGGAAAGTTTCAGGTTTTGTGACAGTCGACTGATGTTGATTTCACAGTCGCCTACCCATGGCACAGGTGCCTGTGTGTTCCACATCAGTCGCCTATCCTGTCATCACAAAACTTTCTGAGATTTTCTCAGCTTACCCTTATTGCGGCCAGTCGCCTATAGAAGTATTTACAGTCACCTGTTGGATTTACAGTCACCTGTCTTTTCTTCATCAGTCGACTGTCACATGGTAAGTTACCGTTTGAGTTCTCACTTACCCTCTGACACAGTGCAGCAGTCGACTGTGTTTTATTCAACAGTCGACTGTTTACTGTGTAAATTCTATCTGTTGGGTTTTTCTCCACGGATTTCAAAGGGGTTTTTAGGGATTCAGTTTGAAGGTTTTGAGAAACCTATAAAGGGAGCCTCTACTGTTCCATTGAGAGGTTACTCATCTATTCAAGCATTTCATTTTCTTGATCAAAGCTCTCAAATCCAAAAGCCCTAGAATTCCAATCTTTTATTCTCTTGCTCTCCAACCTAGAATCAAAGTGATATCTTCTAGGCAATTGATGGTGACAAGAGAAAGGGCTTTCCTCTCTTCCAAGAGAGACCTCAACACACAACACACTTGCTCCTTCAAGTTCTACTTCAAGGCATAGGTGATTGTAAGTGTTGTTATTTCAATATTTCATATCTTTCGTAATTAGTTAACTCTCGGTTTGTGAGAGTGGTTTGATTGCTCCCAAGTTTTGGGAGTCAAGGACATCGAGTGTATACCGATTTCACTTGTAAGGTTGCTACAAGTGGGTTTAAAGGAAACCTCAAGTTATGGTTCTAACTTGAGTATCCGGTGGTATCCGGGTGAAAGGGACGTAGGATTACCAGAAACAAGTCGTGAGTTGACTTGGGTAATCCGAACTCTTGAAACATTCTTGTGTTTGCATTGTTTCTATTTAGGGTTTATTTATATTCCGCATTAATTGTTGGTTAGGAGTTTAATTTGGTATAACTATCATTTTAAATTGCATAAACACTATTCAACCCCCCTTCTAGTGTTTTCCTTATAGCCAGGTCCTTACAATTGGTATCAGAGCAGTGGTTTATAGCTATGACATTCAACAACAACAACAATGTTCGTTCACTGACTTCGTACAACAATCACAACCGTGATGGTGCATCTACCGTCTTCGAAGGACAATCAACTGTTCGTCCTCTGTGTTTCAATGGCACAAATTTCGGCTATTGGAAATGCCGGACGGAGACGTTTCTTAGGAGTGCTTCTATTTGGAAAACCCTATACAAGGAATATGTTGAACCCTCCGAAGAGGATTTTGACAAATGGACTCCCTCCGAGAAGTCCGCCGAAGTGAACAACGCCAAGGCAATGAACGCTCTTCATTGTGTGTTGGACCAGATGAGTTCAATAAGATATGCACATGTAAGAGTGCATATCAAATTTGGAACCATCTAGTCGTTACCCATGAGGGAATGAATAAGGTAAAATTGTCTAAACTATATGTTGCTGTACAAAACTTCGATATGTTTCATATGCAGGATAATGAAAGCATTGCAACGATGTACGGACGTTTCACCGACATCACCAATGAACTTGAAGTCCAGATGTCCGTGCATCCGCTCGTCTTCATAAACATCGGGATGCATATACGCGTAGGAGAAAGCATCCAACAGCTCTTCAGCCGTGTCGCCGCAATGGTAGCATCGTATGAGCACAAAATAGGGCTAAATGGGGGGTAAATATGTAATATTGAACCCGAATCAAAGGTCTTGGACAAGTTTACACTTAACAAGAGAAGGTGAGAAAGATAATAATAGGAATGACCTCGAAATGGGAAAGAAGAGCAATCGCTATTGAGGATGTCAATGACATGAAGAACTACACCGTGGTAAATCTCATCGGTACTCTCATGTCTTACGAAGTAAGAAGGAAGAACCGATTGAAGATTAGAGCAATGATGAACCCAACGGAGGCCAAGAAGAAAGCGTTAGCATTCAAGGCTACTTCTTCATCCTCCGATAGTGAAGAATAAAGAAGGAGATGGACTTGGAAGAAATGTCGCAAATGGCAAAGAAGTTCCAACGCTTCTTTCGGAAAGGTAAATTTCCTTCCAAGAATAAATTTGATTCTACTAATAATACTTCATCTCTTTGTTTTAAGTGTAACAAGCCGGGACATATCAAGAAGGATTGCCTGAAGTGGAAAGCTCCAAAGTACCACACGTCCGACAAATACAAGAAGGATAAGAAGAAAGGACTTGTCGAGATGTTCGATGATTCAAGCAGAGATTCCTCAAGTGAATCCAAGGATGAGAAGGGTGAAAGTGCCCATAGGTGTTTCATGGCTCGAGAAGATCCACTCTACGATGAGAGTAATAGCCACATCAATGAACCCGAGGTAGCAATGGATGAACTTCGCATTGCTAACAAAGAACTATTTTCTAAGTATCAATCTCTTATGCTTAGATATACTAGAATAAAGAATCAAATGTTAGCAAATCATCCATGACATGCATTATCAACAATGACATCATTGTTGAGACACTTACACTTGAGAAAGTCACTTTGGTTTCTCAAAATGACATCTTGAGAAATGAGGTGAAGTCCCTCAAATCTCAACTAGATCAAACGTATCATAAGGATAGTATTGATCTAGCTTCACAAAACACACAATTGGGTATTGAGAATGAGTCTCTTAAAACCCAAGTGCACGAGCTCAAAACACGTGTGTCCATCTTGGATACTAATAGTTCTTCTCTTAAGGAGAAATATGAGCTCATGTCCTCCCGAGTTATGAGATTTAACAAAGGAAAAGGACAATTGGATGAATTGCTTGCAAACCAATTTCCGGCCACACATCGTGTTGGACTTGGTTATGTGGAAGTAAATGCATCCAAATATTGCACCTCCTATATTGGTGTAACTATAGATTTGTGAGGCCATCCTCCGGTGCATCCACAAGTTGTGTCAAAACACTATTGGTAGCAAACCTACCAAGAATGCCACCACTTCATAGTCTCTTCCTTTTGGCAAGAAACCCACTAAGGGTGGAAACCAAAAGAGAGGTCATGCATATATGTACACCAACCTTCATCCACGTATGAAATCTCCTACTTCACAAGTGGACACTAATGAAACTTTTTATGCTCCACACCCACGGACACGTGCAAACCCACACGCGAGAAACACTCATGCACGTGCCCCTACACGTTCATATGCTCATACGCATCATTCTTCTATATATGCTCATCCACCTCATGTTATGCATGCTCCATATGTTGCATATAACATGCATGTTCCTAAGTTTGCATACAACACATATATGTCCAATGCTTATCAACCTCCATCTTCATATGCTAGAACTCATGTTCCTAGGAAGCACACACACCACATAGAAAACAATCAATTGTGCATGCAACTAGGAAAAGGACACCCAAAATATACACAATTTTGGGTCCTAAGAACGCTAGCATAAATGATAGGAATGCTTATATTGACTCCTATTTTAATGATGTAATAAATAGTGGTAATTATATAATAAATAGTGGTAATTATGTTGGGAACCGAAAGTCCACTTGTACTTGGCTTCCAAAGGGCTAATCCCATTGGACCTAACAAAAATTGGGTACCTTGAGCTTATGGTATATTATGTAGGTACCCAAGAAAAAGAAAGAGAGCAATAAAAGTCGTATTGGCTCTAAAAAGAAAGGATGGATACTCGATAGTGGGTGCTCCAAACACATGACGGGAGATCCCACATTGCTCTCCGAAGTGATTAGCAACAAGGATGGTGCAACGGTCACTTTTGGAGGTAATCAAAAGGGAACCATCATTGGAGTAGGCAAAGTCGATAATCCTTCCAAACCACTTATTACAAATGTTTATTCAGTTAGTGGTTTATGTCATAACCTTATCTCCATTATTCAACTTTGTGACAAGGGTAACAAGGTTAACTTTGGAGAGGGTATGTGTAAAATTGTAGATATTGATAAGCATGTTTTATTTACCGGTATTAGGCGTAAAAATATTTATTATTTGAGCTTGCCTAAAACCATAGAACATTGCTTAGTTGCTAATACAAATGAACAACTATTATAGCATCACCATTTTGGTCATGTTCATTTTAAGCACTTATATAAGTTAGCTAAGCATGATCTTGTTAAAGGTTTTCCGAAAATTGTTTTTAGTAAGAAAAACTTATGTGATTCATGTCAAAGAGGTAAACTTAGTAAATCATCTTTCAAACTTAAAGAATGCATAACTTCTAAGAGGCCCCAAGAATTACTTCATCTAGATTTATTTGGGCCAACTAGAACTGCCTCTTTAGGTAATGCTCATTATGGATTAGTTGTCGTTGACGACTTCTTTAGATTTACTTGGGTTTCATTTTTAACCAATAAGAATGAAGCTTTTGAAGAGTTTACTATATTTGCAAAGAAGATTCAAAATTTCTTAGGATCCACCATTATTACTATTCGTAGTGATCATGGAGGGGAATTTGAGAATGAATCTTTTACTAAGTTTTGTGATGACAACAGGATTACTCACAATTTTTCTTTTCCTCGTTCACCACCATAAAATGGTGTTGTAGAGAGAAAGAATAGGACCATAATAGAGTGTGCATGTACCATGCTCCATGGTAGTCATCTTGGACTACAATTTTGGACGGAGGTGGTGCACACGGCATGTTATGTGCTTAATAGGATCCTAGTGAGACCCCGGACGACCAAAACTTGTTTTGAGTTATTTTATGATAAAAAGCCACAAGTTAAATATTTTCGTGTTTCTGGTTCAAAATGTTTTATCAAAAACACCTTTGGTAACTTAGATAAATTTGAGCCAAGATCCGATGACGGAATTTTTGTTGGATATTCCACACGTAGCAAAGCCTACCGGATATACAACAAAACCTCTTCAACGATCGAGGAATCACTACACGTATCATTTTATGAAGATTTTGATTTTCCTCATGTTGTTGATGATAGTGTAGATGTTTTATGTGATTCTCTTTGGAATGTTAAAAATCAATGATTCTATTATTGAGACTAACAATACTAATGAAATTGTTGAAGATGTTCCAAGTGATACATAGATTCCCTAAACTTACCCAACGTTCGTAACCACCCCCATGACCAAATTATTGGAGATATTGGTGTGTGTGTGTGTGTTGGTGTGTGTGTGTGTGTGTTCGAACGAGGTCAAGAATTGATGAATTCTCTCACTGTGCATTTGTTTCTACCATTGAGCCAAAGAACATCCAAGAAGCATGTGAAGATAGCTCTTTAATAGTTGCAATGGAAGAAGAGCTCATGCAATTTGAGAGAAATAAAGTTTGGGAGCTCGTTCCTCTTCCAAGTGGTCACCAAGTGATTGGGACTAAGTGGATTTTCAAGAACAAGACCGATGAGAACTGTCATCACAAGGAATAAAGCAAGGTTAGTAGCTCAAGGCTATCGGCAAGAAGAAGGTATTGATTTCGAAGAATCTTTTGCCTTCGTAGCTAGATTAGAAGTTATTAGATTGCTTTTATCTTTTGCATCCCATAAAAATTTGAAGTTATTTCAAATGGAAGTTAAAAGTGCATTTTAAATGGTATTGTTAATGAAGAAGTTTATGTTTCTCAACTACCCGGCTTCATTCATGAAAAATTTCCAACCCATGTTTTCACACTTAAGAAAGCGTTTTAAGGGTTGAGACAAGCTCCTAGAGCTTAGTACGATCGACTAAAAACCTTTCTTTTGGATTTAGGTTTTAAAATGGGTGAAGTTGATTAAACTCTTTTCATTAAATATTATGATAATGACATCCTAATAATTCAAGTTTATGTGGACAATATAATATTTGGTTCTACTAACCTTAATCTTTGCCAAGAATTTTCTAAGTCTATGAAGCATGAATTCGAAATGAACCATATAGGTGAGCTCAACTACTTCCTTGGACTACACATTCGGCAAATGAAGGATGTGACTTTCATACACCAAACAAAGTACACCAAGGAGCTTATCAAGCGATTCGAGATGGAATCGTCTTCAAGTAAAAGGACTCTCATGAGTACGACAACCCATCTACACAAGGATGAGAACGGGAATGATGTAGACGTTCGTCTAAATCGAGGTATGATCGGTAGCTTACTTTACTTAACCGCTAGTAGGCCTGATATTATGTTTTTCCGTATGTCTTTGTGCTAGATATCAAGCTAGACCAAAAGAGTCACACTTGATTGCGGTTAAACGAATTTTTCGTTACCTCAATCATTCACTAGATTATAGGTTCTTTACCCTAAGTCTAGCATATATGAGTTAATCTCATATAGTGATGCCGACTTTGCCGGATGCAAATCTGATATGAAGAGTACTAGTGGCACTTGCCATTTTCTAGGAAATTCCATTGTTTCTTGGTTTTCTAAGAAACAGAACTCGGTATCATTGTCCACGACTGAAGCAAAATATATCGTCGCGGGTCTTGCATATGAACAAGTTCTTTGGATGAGACTCACACTTAAAGACTATGGTGTCAATTGTAATACTTTCCCTATCATGGTTGATAACCAAAGTGCAATTTGTCTTTCCAAGAATCCGGTACATCACTCCCGTACCAAACACATAGATGTGAGACACTTGTCTTTCCAAGAATCCGGTACATCACTCCCGTACCAAACACATAGATGTGAGACACCACTTTATTAATGATCATGTATCTAAGAAGGACATCATCTTAGAGTACATTGAAACCCAAAAACAAATCGCCGACATCTTCACTAAACCTCTTATAGAAGATTCATTTATGAGGTTGCGTGGAGAATTCGTGATTATGGGTGAATCTGAATTGTAGGAGTTCATACTTTCATGTTATATCATGCTTGAACTCATATCATCATTTTTACTTCTCTTGTTTTGATAAATTATATGTTTCACATATATTTGTGTTAAGAGATGTATTAAAGATTTTGATGATTTCGATTGTTTGGATTGATTTACGAGTTTTGTATGTAAATCTATAATATTTTAATATTGATTTCTTGATTAGATTTGTGTTAGAGTATATGTCCTAGGGTGAGTTGTCTCAATCCTCTGGTTTTTAACCTCACTGTGTATTTTTGGACCATGACAGACGACTGTCATTCCTTCGACAGCCGCCTGCCCAACTCGATTTTTTCCTTACAGCAGACTGTATTTTTCACACAAGCGACCGATGAACTATTTCCAGTCGATTATCTCTACGACAGGCGACTGCTATTTGGTCATCAGGTAGCTGTCCAAATCTTCAGATGTCTCTGTTTTATCGTCATATTTTTTGATTCTCTGTCAAACGACTGTTGTGAAAGTTACAGTCGACTGTCTCTTCGACAGGAGACTGTGAATTACGCAACAATCGACTGGCTGTCAACCCAAGCTAATCTCTATCCTTTCTACCAGTCGACTGACGATTGTTCATCAATCGACTGTCTAATTCTGTGGCGGTTCGTTAACTTGATCGGAGCCGTCGATTTATTGATCCAACGGCCCATATTCTTTGGATCCCATCATATAACCTCGAGGGACGTCGATTCATTTCAGTTTTTCTCTCTCATCTGACTTGGCTTCCCTCGTCTCCCTCCTTCGAATTCCAACCGTTCCTGTCAATTTTTTCATCGATTCGTAGCTCCAGTCACCGATCTCACTTCCCATCATCCGATTGAGAGTTCGGTTGTCTCCTTCTCTGTCGATCTTCACGGCTTAGGTATCTTTCTCGTTTGTCGATTCATTCGTGCATTACGTTCGTATCTTTTGTTTCGTGCAATAGATCCCAAGACTAAAGGAAAGGCCGTTGCTCCTAGACGACCTAGGAACCCTAAGCATACATATATGCATTTCTCCTAGTTTCAGTTTTTTGGGGGCTATGCTCATTGTTGCTGCGGGGGTTGTTTGAAACATATGTGCATTTCTCCTAGTTTCAGTTTTTGGGGGCTTTGCTCATTGTTGCTACAGGGGTTGTTTGAAACATATGTGTATTTCTCCTAGTTTCATTTTTCTGGGGCTTTGCTCATTGTTGCTGCAGGGGTTGTTTGATACATATGTGCATTTCTCCTTGATCAATGTTGCTGCTGGGTTTTGAAGAAACATATGTGGATATCTCCTAGTTTCAGTTTTTTTTGGGCCATTAGTCCATGTTGTTGCTGGGGTGTTCTGATACATATGTGGATTTCTCCTTGTTTCAGTTTTGCTACATATGAGCATATCTCCTAGTTTCATTTTTTGGGCCTTTGCTCGTTGTTGCTGCTGTGGTTTTGTGATACATATGTGCATTTCTCCTAGTTATGTGATACATATGTACATTTCTCCTAGCCCAATGATGAAGATAATTAGCAGATCCCTTTGTCCCTTGGTTATGAAAAATAGGTGGTTATAGGCTTGATGGTTCCATTACCAATGAGGGGGAGAGATGTGATGGACCAACTGCTTATGTCCACCATGTTTTATTGCTAATTTAACTTTCTTCCTGAGGGCTTATGTATCTCAAAAACCCCAGCAGCAACATTGAGACATGCCCCAAATACTGAACCAATGAGCAATGCACATATGTTGTAGCCCGATGATGATGAACATATATATACGGATGAATTTGTCCCTCGGTTATGAAGAAAAAAATTGGTATTTGGCGAGAAGGTTCATTCATAATGAGCAACCGCCTAATACATAACTTATGGCTAAAAACCATGTTTACCTGAGGGCTTTAATTTAGTAATAATTTAATTGTCTCTTCTTTATTCTTGCTTTATCTTTGTTTCGTTTGGGTTTTTACGTTGTCAATGTTACAGTATTTCCTTTTATCTTTTACTTCTGAATTAAGCCAGCTGCTGTCATCTTTCGCGGGGGTTATAACTGTCTGTAGGTATGCTGCTTCCACCATTTTTCATCTCATTGTTTTATCTCTTTAAATCATTATTCATTCTAATATTTTTTATTTCATGCAAGGTTCAAATGAGCACCGGTTCTAGCTCTTCTATTCAATCCAGACCTGGATTTGCTGCAGGCGGTTAGTTGGCTTCTGCTGATGATGACTGCAAGTTTTGTTAGTGTGGGCTCAGGGTTGCCAGGCGGACATCATGGACCCGAAAAAATCCCGGCAGGCGCTTTTGGAGCTATCCATCCCACGTGAATAGATGCAAATTCTACGAATGGAAGGATCCACCACACTCGGACTGGTCCACCTATGTGATACTGTAATTGCTGGATGAGATTGAAAGAGGCCCCACCAATAATGCTTCTTCCACTATGTTCTCTGATCGGCGGCTTTAAGAGATAGAGGGTCAGTTGGCCACGCTCGTGGGGCGATTTGAGCGGATGATGCGTCTGGAATGTAACCACGAACGATGTCGTTTACCGCAAGCGCACGGTATAGTGGCAAGCGGGTATCGAACACGGGGAAGTGGTGCTATACTACCTATCGAATCCTAGGTTGAGTTAGACTTGCGGGTTTATTGGTGGATGTGGAGTGTGGAGGGTCGTAATGGTGATGGATGTGAATGTTGTGTCACTCAACGTTGCAAACACGGGGTTCCACACAATATAAAAGAATAAAATACAAAAGATTAGGGCTTATGGGCTCGCCATTAGGACTGTTGGACGTCAATGCTTGGTTAAGAATTCTATTTTGCGTTGGTTTAATTGGGGGATCGTAGCATCTAAAATGTAGAATTCATGGTTCTAAGCACCATGAATCTAACGTATCACATTAGCCTGTAGGTGCACACAATACGTGCATTAAGGATCTACGATAATCTCACCACTCTCGTGGTTCGAATGCTCTCAACTCATACCACTCTCGTGGGTTAGAGCTTCGAGGTATTTTGGTGGCTCTTATTGACGCAATGGCGGTAGCCGTCAATTAGTTATATAGTTCGTCGTTGGATCCCCTCAAGGCACGAGCCGGGCATGGTCACGTGCCTCGGTTGGATCCACTAACTCCCTAATTAAATCCGTATGATATTCCTTAAGCTAATCGATTCCACCGACCGTGGGCACGATCTCAGTATGAATTCTCCTACGGATTTTAATAGATCAACCAAAATACAACCCCATTTATAACCAACGCACCATAAAAATCTCAACTTTGCGTCTAAATCCTAAGATCCATGGGCTAATCCCTTAGCCCTAGAAAATACTACTCATGCATCATAGGAAGAACAATAGAAGATTCAATAATAACAAGAGAATTCATCCTAGCATGCATCAACGAGATATTCAACAAATAATCACAAAGAAATAACAATTAAATAGAATTAAAGAGACAAAAGTACATATCTTGATACAACAGAAGGGCCTAGGGTATGGCCAAACTCCCCAAAAGAACGTCTCCACAAAAGTCTAAGAAAGATCTAAAAATTCTCTTTTGAAAAGTATCCAAAAATCTCCTCCAAAACTAATCTAAAAATCTCCCTAAAACTCCCCTAAAAACTGTCCAAAACCCCCCCTCCGAAGTCTCCCCGGCAGCTCAGAAGAAAATCCCCCCCAAAACCCTCTAATCGTTCCAAAAATCCGGGCGCAGATCAAATATTGGGCCCACAGCGACTCGGCCCGAGCACAAAGCTGCTCGGTCGAGTCGTTCGGCAGCTCGGGCCGAGTAGTAGGCTGCTCGGTCGAGTTTTACAGAGAATCAAAACATCCCAAAATACGTCGCTCTGCCAAATCGGGCTGATTCGGTGCTGCTCGGTCGAGTAGGATGTTACTCGGGCCGAGTAGGAGGTTGCTCGGTCGAGTCGAATGTTGCTCGGCTGATTGGGACTAAAAACGCATTTCAGCCTCATTTGCACATGACTCGGGCCGAGTAGGAGGTGCTCGGGCTGAGTAGGAGCTTGCTCGGTCGAGTCAGACACCAAAAATAGCATTCTGACTGTGTAGTGCACGACTCGGACCGAGTAGAGTGCTACTCGGCCGAGTAGGCTGCTGAGAACAATTTCAGCACTGCACCATCAACTTGCAGAAATTCCCCAGGGCTCATCCGACCTCCGATTGGCGCGTTCTTGATGGCGTTGGAACCGTCTTGAAATCTACTACCTAGAAACAATATCAGAAAAATAGTGAAAAATCCCATGTGATAGCAGATTTAGAAATAGTGGACAACTGTCCCTTTTTCAGCACTTCGGGTCACTCGATTCCTTCGCCGCATCATAGCTCGACTGTGCAACTTTCTCTCTTGCCCCTTCCTTGCTCTAGTATTCTTCTTTGGCACCTCAAATATGTCATCATGAGTCTCATTGGTGTTCTCACGTCGCCGACTGTCTTATTGGCTCCAAATTGCTCCAATATCGCCCAAATCCCTGAAATGGACATAAATGCTCCGAAAGTCATATTATTCCAAATAATAGCGTAAAAGCATATAAAATATGTAATTGAGCAATCATTTTTACGTGTAATCTCATCGATAAAATGTGGAATATAATGACACATCAAAATCCTCCAAGGTTACCTCTTACTCGTCCTCAAGGAAGACTAGTAAGAAGCTAACACGGGAGTGGGATACAATGAAGATGTGAGCCGGTGATGTGTAAATGGAGACAAGGGGTTCAATCTTAAATTCAGAAAAATACAAGAACCCATGATATGCAAGATCTCGTGAACACGCGTCAATATGAAATTAGAACACATATGCACCCCAAATAATTAAATCTCGCTCAAATTAAAATATCATGGATTTCAACAAATTTAATGAACTTGATAGGCAATAAAAAGAGATTAGAGTTATATCATATCCTAGTTTATCAAGCGATATACTAAGTTCACAGAAATGAAACCAAAGTTCACAACTCATTCTCTAAGCAGTATAATATGGCATGATCAAACATTTTCAAGCATGCGTGGTATTTTTTTATACTTCATGGAATGAATTTAGCAAATCCAATCAAGGTAAGGCATCACCACACTACGACCATTTCAAGACTCCTAGAATCCCTCAACTTTGCCATGTCTTGGTTCTATAAAGAAATGGAGATATGGATATGGGATTTTGTAGTTTTATATTTTTTTTGGCTATATGAATATTTCATAAGCATTTTTATTTCTTTGTATACACGAGATAACTCAATATATACAAAAAGCGGCCTATGCATCCCAGACCAGACGGTCTTAGGGCATTGGGTTACGAAGAACCCCTAGGGCCTTTTATTCAAGATATTTATTTGATTTTTGTATTTTTGGGATTTTTTGCAAACTCACGTAAACGCGATGGAATGCAAAATATGATCAAAAGATCATTTATTGGCTATTCATGAAAGAAAATGAAAAAGCATAGAATCTATACATAGCTCGGTTTCAGGAATCCTAATCATCATTACTTTGGTTGTCGTGGGGTTATCCTATCTCTTTTGAATCACTAAATATCCATGAACTAATAGAATTATCAAGCAAAACACGCAGAAGTCAAATAATTTTCAGATTTTGATTAACTGTTTCGAGAATACGGTTGTGAAACTATGGATTCAACTATGAAAAAGCATATTAACAAAGATTCACTAATCAAGGAATTAAACTCTAATCTAACCGATATCAGAGTTCATAAAAAAAATAAATCCACGACATTTCATAGAAAATAAAGCATATAAGACATAACTATAAGAGTGAACATGGTTCATATGGAAAATACGAAGTGTGTTTCATGATGAAGCATATTCCATAGAAAATAAAGCATATGAGACATAACTCTAAGAGTGAACATGGTTCATATGGAAAATACGAAGTGTGTTTCACGATGAAGCAAAGTACGTGCACTATGCACTCCCCCAAGCTTAAACATCACATTGTCCTCAATGTGTGTATGATATAAATAGAGGACAACGATAAGAAAGGGGGGCACTCAATAAAATGGTCTCTCTCCCCCGAGCTTAAACGTCACGTAAAAAATTGGGGGGAGAGGTGAAATAAGCGCCAAAATATAGGGGTGAGCATGAATAATAAATAGTGGGTTGGGTGCCAAAGAAAATTTAGCCATCAGATGGGGTGAATTTATTAAACTAAAAAAACATATAAAATCCTATACGGCCCTCTCGCTGCCAAGAGGATTCGTGTTTATTGAAAGCATAAAATTCTACACTACTGGATTGATATCACCTGTAGCAAAAGGTGGATCCAGAATCTCTGCCGACGCAGGTAGCTGCTCTATCTGCACTTTCAGTGGCTCCGCCAGGTGCGTATCTCCACGGGCTCCATCAGATTCCAGTAATGCGGCTCCCAGCATCTCCCCAAGGACTTAACATGTACCCTGCAAGAGATGAGCTGCATCAATCTGATGTGGATAATTTTTCCCCAAAATAAAAGTATTCCAAAGAAAGTCATCAAAAGAAATATTCAAGATAAATATCGGTTGACAACACTTCCCTGAAAATGTATCTCCGCTTTCATGCACCATGACAAGCAACTCTCCGTCGTTCGTCTTTGGCTTTTCAGGCAACTCTGGCGTATGAGTGTGGATCTCATCTGGCCACTCCTCCTCATCGTCAGACTCATCCCATCGCACCTCTTGATCATATTCAATAGCATCCATGGGTGCTAACTCCTCGCTCTCCTCCTCGTATACGTCCCACTGTACCTCTTGATCATATGTATATGTATCCTACAGAAGGCACGATGAGTCATCAAAATCTGAATCATAAAAAACATCATATACATGAGGGGAATCAAAAGCAAAGGGCGAGGGAGTAAAATATTCTCCCTGAATGGGAGCAATAAGCTCTGTGGGATAGTCCTCGGGGTCCGTGGAATGATAAGGTGGCTGCAGAGTCTCTAGGACCATTGTCTCCTCACAGGTTGAAGAATCAAGGTCCTCAGCCTGCCATGTAAGAATCATATCAAGGTGCGCATAAAAATATGTGGTCCATATAAGCTCAGCCATCTCAGCCATATCACTTGATCAACAAAGGCAAATACCTGGAGAAAAATATCAGTGGCACAAGAAGATAGAAATAATGATAAAGCAGGTGGCGGGGAAAAATTTCTCTCTCTGTGTGTGTGTGTTTTTATTTTTATTTTGATTTTTCTGATTTTTTTGTGATTTTTTAATATTTTTTACGCAATCTAATCAACCTAATTGTGGCAAAATAGATAATATGGCGGAACGCCTCCACGGTAACGGCGCCATAAACTTGATGCGTCCGGAATGTAACCCCGAACGATGTCGTTTACCGCAAGCGCACGGTATAGTGGCAAGCGGGTATCGAACGCGGGGAAGCGGTGATATACTACCTATCGACTCCTAGGTTGAGTTAGACTTGCAGGTTTATTGGTGGATGTGGAGTGTGGAGGGTCGTAATGGTGATGGATGCGAAGGTTGTGTCACTCAACGTTGCAAACACAGGGTTCCACACAATAAAAGAATAAAATACAAAAGATTAGGGCTTAGGGGCTCACCATTAGGACTGTTGGACGTCAATGCTTGGTTAAGAATTCTATGTTGCGTTGGTTTAATTGGGGGATCGTAGCATCTAGAATGTAGAATTTATGGTTCTAAGCACCATGAATCTAACGTATCACATTAGCCCGTAGGTGCACACAATACATGCATTAAGGATCTACGATAATCTCACCACTCTCGTGGTTCGAATGCTCTCAACTCATACCACTCTCGTGGGTTAGAGCTTCGAGTTATTTTGGTGGCTCTTATTGACGCAATGGTGGCAGCCGTCAATTAGTTATATAGTTCGTCGGTGGATCCTCTCAAGGCACGAGCCGGGCATGGTCACGTGCCTCGGTTGGATCCACTAACTCCCTAAATCTGTATGATATTCCTTAAGCTAATCGATTCCACCGACCGTGGGCACGATCTCAGTACGAATTCTCCTAGGGATTTTAATAGATCAACCAAAATACAACCCCATTTATAACCAACGCACCATAAAAATCTCAACTTTGCGTCTAAATCCTAAGATCCATGGGCTAATCCCTTAGCCCTAGAAAATACTACTCATGCATCATAGGAAGAGCAATAGAATATTCAATAATAACAAGAGAATTCATCCTAGCATGCATCAACGAGATATTCAACAAATAATCACAAAGAAATAACAATTAAATAGAATTAAAGAGATAAAAGTACTTATCTTGATACAAAGGAGGGGCCTAGGGCATGGCCAAACTCCCCAAAAGATCGTCTCCACAAAAGTCTAAGAAAGATCTAAAAATTCTCTTTTGAAAAGTATCCAAAAATCTCCTCCAAAACTAATCTAAAAATCTCCCTAAAACTCCCCTAAAAACTGTCCAGAAACCCCCCTCCGAAGTCTCCCCGGTGGCTCAGAAGAAAATCCCCCCCCCAAAACCCTCTAATCGTTCCAAAAATCCGGGCGCAGATCAAATAATGGGCCCACAGCGACTCGGCCCGAGCACAAAGCTGCGCGGTCGAGTCGTTCGGCAGCTCGGGCCGAGTAGTAGGCTGCTCGGTCGAGTTTTACAGAGAATCAAAACACCCCAAAATACGTCGCTCTGCCAACCCGGGCTGATTCGGCGCTGCTCGGTCGAGTAGGATGTTACTCGGGCCGAGTAGGAGGTTGCTCGGTCGAGTCGAAGGTTGCTCGGCTGATTGGGACTAAAAAACGCATTTCAGCCTCATTTGCACATGACTCGGGCCGAGTAGGAGGTGCTCGGGCCGAGTAGGAGGTTGCTCGGTCGAGTCAGACACCAAAAACAGCATTCTGACTGTGTAGTGCACGACTTGGGCCGAGTAGAGTGCTACTCGGCCGAGTAGGCTGCTGAGAACAATTTCAGCACTGCACCATCAACTTGCAGAAATTCCCCAAGACTCATCCGACCTCCGATTGGTGCGTTCTTGGTGGCGTTGGAACCGTCTTGAATTCTACTACCTGGAAAAAATATCAGAAAAATAGTAACAAATCCCAGGTGATATCATATTTAAAAATAGTGGACGACTGTCCTGTTTTCAGCACTTCGGGTCACTCGATTCCTTCGCCGCATCATAGATCGATCGTGTAACTTTCTCTCTTGCCCCTTCCTTGCTCCAGTATTCTTCTTTGGCACCTCAAATATGTCATCATGAGTCTCATTGGTGTTCTCACGTCGCCGACTATCTTATTGGCTCCAAATTGCTCCAATATCGCCCAAATCCCTGAAATGGACATAAACGCTCCGAAAGTCATATTATTCCAAATAATAGCGTAAAAGCGTATAAAATATGTAATTGAGCAATCATTTTGACGTGTAATCTCATCGATAAAATGTGGAATATAATGACACATCAGCGGACCACGGTGAGAATGGTCACCGTGAAGTTGGTTTTGTTTACGCTCCTAGGTTTGATGTTAGTTGTGTTATTGTTGATTATACACAAGAGTGTTTGATGTTAGGTTGGGTACAATGTAACACTTTATAACTGGTTGTTTGTTATGCATAATAAGATTGTACTATGGATACTATAAGTATTTTGTATATGCTGGATTAATGTGTTCTGTTAAATAGGAATGTGATTTCAGTTGCATGCGTTCTCTGCCTTTCATTTGTTCTTTTTACAATTTATGAATGTTGAAAATGCAATGGGCTAAGTTGTTCTGATGCTTGCTTTGCCGGGATTGCCTTCGTTTATATTTAATAGCCCAATAATGAAATTAATTAATTCTTTTTTATTATTAAATTCGGTATTTTAATATTTATTTTTTATAAGTGGGATTTAATTATGCGTATTTAATAGATATTTGTTATGAATGAGGGAGGCCTTTGGCCTCCCCTCCTTCATTACCCATTCATTAGGCCCCCATTACTTAGAGTAATGGGGACCCTTGGTCTCCTAGAGGCTTTTGGCCTCCCCACTATGAGATATATAAATAGAGCACCATGGCTCTTAGCCATGGTGACTTATTCTTAGCAATGAAATTCTCTCTCTCTCTCTCTTGAGTTCATTATCATACAACACGTTATCAGCTCGTTTGCTCTAAAATTCTTTGAGCTTTTCATCCCGTCTCCCCTCAAAAATTCATCCCCTACGCGCGAAAGAATCTATTGTTGCGGCGTACCTTTGCGGCTCTCCGTTGCGGCGATCCGTTTTGGCGTATTAGGAGCGTGGATTTCTCTTTCTACGGATTTTCTGTTTTTACGATCGTCCCTAGATTTTTTAATCTAGAGGTAATACTCTTTGATCCCGTAGAAAATTACAATATATTGATAAACATGATTTTACAAAGCTTATCTTAAAGTCTTGTATAAATCTGATTAATAACAAAAATTTAAAAAAAAAGAAATTTGTGGCCGGGAAATCTGAAGATACAAATGCCTAAGATGTTATCAACTTGTCACCATTTTGAATGGCGTGGGGCCTAGCTAAATTCATCGAACCCCTCTAAATGGCATGCTAAATTCAAAGCTTTTGTCTTGTTGGACCTAAAATTCTAGCAATATGTGCCAGTTTGCATACAGTGCATTAACACTAGCAATTAAGCATGACCTTGCATAAGCATCTTACTTACTGTGTGCAAAATCAAGGCAGCAACGTCAAATTTGAAAAATAATAATAATAATAATAATTGAAGAAGGAGATAAAACTGACAATGAAAAATGCAATGAGCTATATGCTATTATATTTAATAAATCATACTATCTATATGTTTTATGGGCCTGCAATTCCATTCCGATTAATTATTATTTTGGTTTTCCAAATTGGGCCAGAAGCCCAGTTAATCCAATTGCAAATTTTATATGTCAATTAAAATTTTGCAACTGGGCCCTGAAGCCCAAAGATTAATACTAAATTAATTTGGCTTATTGGGCTAGAATCCAAGTTAATAAAATTGCTTATTAAAATGATTACTATTTTACTTATGGGCCTGCAGCTCCAATGAAAATATTAATTTATTTTAATTTCTTGTTATGGGCCTGACGCCCCAATTTGTCATATTGCTAAAATTATGTTAAACATCACTCTTGCATTATTAATTATTTATGGAATATTAAGATTTTTCAAAATATAATTATCTTAAAGATCATGAGACCGCTCTGCCGTTAGTCAACTAACCTAACGGTGTATGACGTTTCCACGTGGTCTACGAGATAATCATATTTTCTAGTTTCCTTTACCATATGTTATGCTTGAGATATATGCGTGGTTGTTTATTTTTATGCATGTAGCATATTTAGAACTACGTGGATGTTTAAATAAGTAAAAATGTGTTTTCAGGATCGGCCATTGTATACCTATTTACTTTCCTTGCACTTTTATTTTCTTTTGAGAGAATTTGTAAGTGAGGAAATTTGTATTTTAAAGCCAAAGCTCGATGCAACAGCACATAGAATTGATGAAAACTCCTTCAATGGATCATGATGTCGGTCAATGTGCTTAGCTAAGTTTGCTGGACCAACCTAGCTTGACTGGGTAACAAGTGGTCCTGGCTTAGTCAATTTCCCTGGCCGCGTCCGCTGGACCGCAAGGAGTCGATTCATGACTGTGTAAGCCAAAGCTCGATGCAACAGCATATGAAGACGGAGATATAGGGACCCAGTTCAGTTTGGGTTTCCAAAGTTATATTATTTTTTTTCTCTATTATGGACTTTAAACGAACTTTGGACTGTGTACTATTTTGGTATCTGGCCGATCCCCGCATTTTTACTTGTTTTTTTTCTTTATGCATGAATTTTTGAATTTTAATTAATTCATGCTCATTTTAAAATACGTAGATAAATGGCAAAATTGGCAAGCGTCGATTTCGAGGTCCTCGATTCTGCAGGGACAAATTACCTGAGTTGGCGAGTGGACCTGAAGTTCCACTTGCGTTCAATGGCCCTCCTTGGGTCCATTTTGGCTCCTTCCTCGGCCCCAGCAGCGGCCGAAGCTTCTGCTACACCTAGCAGCAGCCCCACAACCACTGTATCCGATGTAGATAAGGCGAAAGCCATAATCTACATTAGGAAGCATATAGATCGGATCTTAAAGGCCGAATACTTAACGGTTGAGGACCCGAAGGACCTGTGGACAGCACTGGAAGCACGGTATAAACATCAAATTGATGTTATATTACCCCGTGCCAGTTATGAGTGGGAAAACCTCAGACTTCAGGACTATAAGTCCGTCGTTGAGTATAATTCTGCACTTCATAACATCACCTCCCCTGAAGTTGTGCGGTGAAGAAGTGACTATACAGCGCATGTTGGAAAAAACATTTACCTCGTTTCACGAGAAAGATGCAATCCTCATGCAGCAGTATCGTGAACGCAACTTCACGAGATTCTCCGATCTGATCTCATGCCTACTTAGAGCAGAGCAGAATCGAGATTTACTGCTAGCAACTCATAACTTACGTCCAGCTGGCACTGCCCCTATCCCTGAAGCCCACCACGTTTCTCCCCAGAAGTGGAAAAACAAGAGGAAGACTAAAAATACTAAAGGGAAAGCGGTAATGAAGCAACCAAGAGGTGCAGCTCCCCAGACAAACAAAAACAATAAAGGGAATAGAAACTTCACTTGGAAGCGAAAGTACACCAAGCACATATCACTTCCAAAGAAGACCTGGGAGGACAAATGCCATAGATGCGGCATGACTGGCCATTGGTCCAGAAACTGCCGCACTCCTCGCCACCTACAGGATCTATATCAGGCGAGCCAGAAGTCTCGACCTGAAACAAACTTGGCAGGTGTACAGCCACCAACAGTCTTTACTGCTAAAGACTTCGAGAACGACGATCTGCTAGATTGAGCATCATCATTTATCTATGCATTTAGAATTCGATGTATCTTCATCTGTTATTTGCTTTAGTGCGGACTTTTATTTATGAATGTTGTCTACATTTTCCCTCAAATAAAATTTCTTTTTTTGGCTTATATAGATGATGTCTGAGTGCCTAGTGGACAGTGCCTCGAAGCACACAATCCTTCGCGATCATTGCTATTTTAATAGCTTAAACAAATATGACGGTCCTGTTATCACAATTTCAGGACTGTCCCAAATAATCGAAGGAACTGGTGAAGCAATTATATTGCTCCCAAATAACACAAGACTTCAAATTAATAATGCATTATTCTCTCCTATATCAAACAGAAATCTCGTAAGTTTCAAGGATTTCCGTTTAAACGGATATCACTTAGAGACCAGGGATAAAAATAAGGTTGAATATCTAATTGTAACTCGTCAAAAAGATGACCGGAAGATCATCTGCGAGCGATTCAAGGGACTCCCGTCGGGTCTTTACCAAACATACATTCAACCAGTAGAAGCCAATATGATTGAACACCAGACGTGCCAATCACTACCAGAATTCCAACTCTGGCACAATAGACTTGGTCACCCTGGAACAGCAATGATGTGCCGCATCATCACTGAATCCCGTGGACACAAATTGAAGAACCTGAAGATTCTTCAAAAGGGTGAATTTCCATGTCTCCCTTGTTTTAAGGGAAAACTAATAACGAGACCATCCCTCCTGAAAGTGGGATTAGAGTCTCCTGGCTTCCTTGAGAGAATTCATGGTGACATTTGCGGGCCTATTCACCCCGCAAGTGGCCCATTTCGGTACTTCATGGTACTGATTGATGCATCAACCAAATGGTCTTATGGTGTGCCTCTTGTCCACCCGCAACCTAGCTTTTCCAAAGCTATTGGCACAAATAATAAGGTTGCGTGCTCATTTCCCCGATAACCATATCAAGAAACTACGTCTTGATAATGCGGGAGAATTTACTTCACAAGTCTTCGAAGACTATTGCCGGGCAACGGGTATTGAAGTTGAACATCCGGTAGCACATGTTCACACCCAAAACAGATTAGCTGAGGCTCTTATAAAGAGACTCCAATGGATTGCACGTCCATTGCTTATGCAACCCCAGTTGCCTGTGGATGCTTGGGGGCATGCTATTTTACATGCCGCATCACTTATTAGGATAAGACCCTCTGGAGGTCACACTTTATCCCCGATGCAACTAGCATACGGCGCACCTCCGGATATCTCTCATTTGAGAGTGTTTGGTTGTGCGGTATATGTCCCAATAGCACCACCGCAGAGGACCAAAATGGGTCCTCAGCGTCGTTTAGGTATATATATTGGGTTTGATTCGCCCTCTATTATCAGATACCTTGAACCCCTGACGGGTGACGCATTCAAGGCACGTTTTGCAGACTGTGAATTTAATGAGAAATTTTTTCCAAAACTGGGCACACAGTCTAAGAAGCCAGAAGCTTCTGAGACCATTAGTTTGGACCAGATGTCTTTGTCCCTATATGATCCGCGTACTAATCTGTGTGAAGATGAGATCCTGAAGATCCTTCACATCCAGAATACAGTACATCTTTTACCGGATAAATTCACGGACAACCAGAAGATTGTCCGTTCACACGTCCCTGGCTGCCAATACGCCAGCTAGGATTGACATCCCCATAGATGGATGCAGCCCACCGGCAGCAGAATTGGTTGTACCTCAAATGAAAAGAGGACGCCCACCAAGTTCAAAAGATAAAGTTCCTCGAAAGAGGAAGACTCCTGGCGATACTAAGATTATCCCTCCACAGGATGCTGAGCTCATACCAGCTACTTCTCCCCTCCTGATTTCCCCAGCAGAGGAAACAATAGGAGAAACATCATTAAATTTTGTACGTACTGGAGAAGTACTGGACAGAAATAGCATAGTCGTCGACGACGATTTTGCGTTCGATATTGCCGTTCACGTCACTGAATATGACGATGACGTCGAACCACGATCTCTAGCGGAATGTAAACGCAGAGATAATTGGCCAAAGTGGGACGAGGCAATAAGAGTAGAGCTGGACTCACTCTTGAAACGCAAAGTCTTTGGACCAGTAGTCCAAACACCAGTAGGTGTAAAACCTGTGGGATATAAGTGGGTTTTCATAAGAAAAAGAGATGAAAATAATGTGATCGTTCGCTATAAGGCACGCCTTGTAGCCCAGGGATTTTCCCAAAGACCGGAGATTGATTACGAAGATACGTATTCCCCGGTCATGGATTCGATCACCTTCCGATTTTTAATCAGCCTAACTTCTCTGGAAAGCCTAGAAATGCAGCTCATGGACGTTGTGACTGCATATCTATATGGCGATATAGATAAAAATATCTATATGAGACTTCCTGATGGGTTTAATCTACCCCCAGAGATGAAAGAGATACCTCGGGACGTATTCTCTGTAAGGCTACATAGATCATTATATGGTCTAAAACAATCGGGCAAGATGTGGTATAACAGACTAAGTGATTTTCTTGCACATCAAGGATTCACGAATAACGAAGTCTGCCCGTGTATCTTTATCAAAAGAACGGGAACATGATTTGTCATCATAGCTGTATATGTAGATGACTTAAATCTCATAGGATCTCCTGCAGAGATCAAAGAGATATCTGAAAGCCTTAAACATACTTTTGAAATGAAAGACCTAGGCAAAACAAAGTATTGTCTTGGCTTACAGATAAAACACCTAAAAGGTGGAATCCTATTACACCAATCTAATTATACAAAGAAACTTCTACGCAAGTTTCATATGGATAAATGTCATCCTTTAGGTACTCCTATGGTCGTAAGATCACTAGATGTACATAAGGACCCCTTCCGGCCACTGGAAGAGGGGGAGGAGATACTGGGTCCTGAAGTACCCTACCTCAGTGCCATTGGAGCACTTCTATATCTGGCTAACTGTACGCGTCCCGATATAGCGTTTACAGTTAATCTACTCGCCAGACACAGTGCTGCGCCCACAAAGCGCCACTGGAACGGAGTAAAGCATCTTCTGCGATACCTTCAGGGTTCCATTGATCTTGGACTTTACTACCAGAGAGGTGCCTCCCCCAAATTGTTTGGTTATGCTGATGCAGGTTATCTCTCTGATCCGCACACGGCAAAATCTCAAACAGGTTTTGTATTTACCTACGGAGGTACTGCTATCTCTTGGAGATCGGTAAAAAAAAACCACTACTGCTACATCTTCCAACCATGCAGAGCTCATCGCGATCCATGAGGCGAGCAGAGAATGTTTTTGGCTACGCTCCGTCGTCCAACACATCCTCCAATCCACTGGCCTGAAGACCAGTGATCTGGAGCCTACTGCCCTATTCGAAGACAACGTCGCATGCATTGCTCAGCTTCAGAAGGGCTACATCAAAGGCGACAGGACAAAACACATTTCTCCCAAGTTTTTCTGGACGCACGAGCAGAAGAACGACAAGCAGATTGAAGTTCGACAGATCCAGTCATGCAACAACTTAGCTGATCTTTTTACTAAGGCATTGCCTAAATGTACTTTTGTAAAGCTTGTAAAGAACATTGGTATGCGACAGTTGAAAGACCTGCAAGCCTGAAGCTTGTACGGATCAGGGGGAGTAACATGTGAGTTGTACTCTTTTTCCTTAAGCTGTTGGGTTTTCCCACTGGGTTTTCCACAGCTAAGGTTTTAACGAGGCAAACACACTTACTCTGGATCCAAAAGTATCCACCCCTTGCCTCAGTAGCTGAGACCGAAGTGATGAATGTGTAAGGGGGAGTGTTATGAATGAGGGAGGCCTTTGGCCTCCCCTCCTTCATTACCCATTCATTAGGCCCCCATTACTTATAAGTGGGATTTAATTATGCGTATTTAATAGATATTTATTTAATAGTTAATAGTTAGTTAACTAATAGTTATTAGTTTAGTTAATTAAATGATTTTTCTACTTCATATGTCCATAGGGGGTTATTCTCACCTCATAACACCATAACCAAATCTCAACAATCCTCATCCAACAATCCCAAACACACTTTAACCCAAAGAAACACAAAACTTTAGTGTGGGACCCACAAACAAATCCCAAACCAACTTTCCAACACACTTTCCTTCAAAAGAAAAACAAAACTCTATTTCTCTCTTCTCAAGAATCCGACATGGATTTACTATTCACAACAGTAAATCTCAATCCACTTTCACCAAAAGAAACTGGCCACCAAAGCACGTAAATTGTTCTTGTTTGTGATCTTCATCACCTTGCGAGCTCGACTGTTTTCATTTCCGACTGCTCGTAATTACCAGTCATAAGATCTTCATCACCTTGCAAAGCTTCATTTAAACCGTTCGTTTCCCAAGATTTAATCATGACCCTCTTTCTATCAACCTATTTGTCCTAGTCAGCCCTAAAATTCAAAAACTGTTGTCAAATGTATAAAAGTTTATAGATGCAAGTTTTACAAAAGCATATAAATCTTGTTATATGTATTCTTTCTCGTTCTTGTTTGTGGTCTTCTTCCATCTTGCGAACTCCGGGGGCGGGGGTTTCATTCCCAGCAGCTTGGCACTAGCCAGTCATATATGATCCTCGAACCAATAAAAGATAACACAGAAGATGGCACTACATAGCGTACGTGTTACAATACTCCGAATCGTAATAACTAGCGATGATCTCACTGTCATTAATAGCTTGATTTACATGAGTCCACTAGGGACGGAAACTATGACCGCCATGAGACAACTGATCAGTGACTCTCGACCGGCGGCCACCGCCATGACGTTGACTGACGTCGATGCAAGCCATGCATGTACATATCTCACAGCCGCATATATCGTGCATCGGTGCATGGTTTAACTCTTGTTGAGGTCCAGAAATGGTGCCAAGTGCTGGCGACCCTCGAGTGCATCAGCACACCCATCACACCTAACAGAACATTGAATGCCCGCTAGCGTTGCCAAACGCAGCCGAGCCTCCAAACTCTTTGTATGGCTGAAATGGAAGCCACCCATCTCTTTTGGAGAGAGGCTAGGGGGGGAAAAGCAAAAGGAAAATGACGACAGACTCCTGATCCAATGAGGAGAGAGAGACTGTCGAGTCAATCGAGTCTCTTGAATTAGGAAGCATAATCCAAACCATAACCTCCAAATATTGGCAGGCCAAAGTTGGATTCACATCGTCTCCATGTCTTGTTTCATCACTCGAGACCCACAAACATCCACCCAAATATAACTGATTATTAATGATATGTGCTATATACACCCCTACTCTTAGGGGTGTACATAGGAGTAAGTGACAAATGAACCTTGAAATAGAAAAAACAAGATTGATTTGACAAGTTCAGTAATAAATTTTCCTAATTTTGAAAATAAAAAATGCATACATCCCTAGTCATAGGGGTGTATACAGCAGTGCTCTTATTAATAGACCTAGGCCACGCAATTAATGCCGTCGCACGTGGCGTTGTAGCTTCTCGCACGTACGAGGAAGCTGCTTTCGGGTGAGACCGCCCTTCTCAGTCCAAGCCTCTCCCGTTACTCACCGGACACTGACACGTGCCATCCACCTTCCAGGACACGTGGCGCGTCCTCACACGATTTTGTACAGTGACCAATAATCCCAGATACGCAGCAGAGAATGAGTATCTTGCCCATTGTGAGATCTTGCCCACCCCACCGGATCCGTCCACTGTTTGGGCTTAAGATTTAGCGTGTTGGCTCGCCTCGTGCCAGTTAAGGACCCGGGGCCCCGCGCAGCACCACCCCTGGCGGGCGAAACAGGATACGTTAAAGAGTTCCTTAGACTTAGCCTACCCCGCATACCCTATATAAGCACCCATCTCCTTTCATACTCTCTAAAACAGCTCCTTACTCTCAGTGAGATTACTTGCATCTTTTAATGGGCAACGAGGACATATTATACCCGCCGGCGGGTCTAGAATGCGCACATCGGGTGCCGGTCCCGCCGCCGCGGCCGTTCCTTGAGACGTTACGCGCCAACTTGAAGGAGACGTTCTTCCCGGACGACCCCATGAGACAGTTCAAGGGGGAGACGCCGTCGAGGAGGCTCGTGCTGTTCCTGCAGTACATCCTGCCAGTCCTCCGGTGGGCGCCGTCGTACACTTGTAGCCTTCTCAAGTCCGACCTGGTCGCCGGGATCACGATAGCCAGTCTCGCTATCCCGCAGGGCATCAGCTACGCCAAGCTAGCCAATCTCCCTCCTATTCTTGGTTTATGTAAGAACCGTTTAAACTACGGATAATTTCTTCGGTAACTTGTACCCCGTTTACGATATAATTAAGCCGCCTTTGACGGGCTCGAATGGACGACTGCAGATTCGAGCTTTGTGCCGCCACTAGTGTACGCAATGATGGGGAGCTCCAAGGACCTGGCGGTGGGCACGGTGGCGGTGGCGTCGCTTATGCTGGCGTCGATGCTCGGAAAGGAGGTGTCGGCGATACAAGAGCCGATACTCTACTTACACCTGGCGTTCACCGCCACCTTCTTCGCCGGAGTCCTTCAGATGTCGTTGGGCGTCCTTAGGTACGTAATTGCTTTCTGCATCGGTCCTTTGGTTCCGGATAAGGATATATAAGACACTTCCAAACTGTTGAATTTCTCACATGATTAAATGAAGTATTGCAGGTTAGGATTCATAGTGGATTTTCTATCACATGCAACAATAGTGGGGTTCATGGGGGGAGCAGCCACTGTGGTTTGCCTTCAGCAGCTCAAGGGCATTCTGGGACTTGAACATTTCACCACGGCAACTGACCTTGTCTCTGTCATGGAATCTGTTTTCACCCAGACCCATCAGGTTCTTCCCTCTTCACCCACCCACCCACCCACGCTCCAGTAATTATAATACTTGTTGATTGATTTACCACTAATTCTAGTGATTTATTGTTAATTTCTTTGTAAATGACGGGGTTCTGCTGGGTCTCATTATCGCAGTGGAGATGGGAAAGCGTGGTTCTTGGATGCGGCTTCCTCTTTTTCCTCCTCAGCACTCGATTCTTTGTGAGTAACAGTCACTTTCTGCCGACGGCGGTCGTTGAATTTTTCCGCATCACACTGAAAAATTTTCTTGTAATAAAGATGGTTGGTATACCATACATGCATTTAGGGGATTAATGCCTTACATTATAGATACTGCCGGGCCCATTGCCAAAAAGGGGCACTAATCATTGAAGTGAGGTGGCGTCTAGTGGCTACACCATTTATATCCATTTTTGGCTTGAATTTTAGACTGAACATGCAACCCTTCATGTGAAGACAATCATCTTGAGAGCAATTATATATGTTTGTGTGAAATAAATGGTTAATTAACTTTGTTAACAATTAATTAAGCTTACGTTGATCTCGCTTTAAATTTGGTGGATCAGAGTAAGAGAAGGCCCAACTTCTTCTGGGTTTCCGCCGCAGCTCCGCTCACGTCGGTGGTTCTCGGCAGCGTCTTGGTGTACCTCACCCACGCCGAGAATCATGGAGTCCAAGTGGTCGGTATATTTGAATCTCTCAGTTGCAGTAGCCGTTTGATTATGAATTTATGATCAATCAGGTTCGTGTACCTAGTTTAATTTGTTTGTTCTTGCAGATTGGCTACTTAAAGAGAGGGCTGAATCCACCGTCTTTGACAAGCCTGACCTTGTCTCCTCCCCACATGATGGTTGCCCTCAAGGCTGGCATTATTACCGGCATAATTGCTCTCGCTGTAAGCCAGCACTCTCGGCATTAGGCTAGCTTCTTGATTTGCACAAAACTTGAGCTGATCCCTCTTCTCTTTAGGAAGGAATCGCTGTAGGAAGAAGCTTCGCCATGTTCAAGAACTACCATATTGACGGAAACAAGGAGATGATCGCCTTCGGGATGATGAACATGGCCGGATCTTTCACGTCGTGCTACTTGACCACCGGTATGTGTGGCGTAATTAGATTGCGACTATATATATATCCATGCTAAATCACCGCCGGGTGGCAAATTTAATTTTCTCGGGTTGTTCTGATCAGGTCCCTTCTCGAGAACCGCGGTGAACTACAACGCCGGGTGCAAGACGGCGATGTCCAACGTCGTGATGGCGGCCGCCGTGATGATCACCCTGCTGTTCTTGACGCCGCTCTTCCACTACACCCCTCTGGTGGTCCTCGCCTCGATCATCATCTCCGCGATGCTCGGCCTGATCGACTACGAGGCCGCGGCTCACCTGTGGCACGTGGACAAGATCGACTTCTGCGTGTGCGTCGGCGCGTACTTGGGCGTGGTCTTCGGCAGCGTCGAGATTGGGCTCGTCCTTGCGGTTGCGATCTCAATCCTGAGGGTGCTACTGTTTGTTGCGAGGCCTAGGACCACTGTGCTGGGAAACATACCCAACTCTGCAATCTACAGGCGGATGGATCAGTATCCGATGGCTCAGAGCGTGCCTGGGGTGTTCATTCTCCAAATCGACGCCCCCATCTACTTCGCAAACGCTAGCTACTTGAGGGAGAGGTGAGCTACAATTAAACCGCGGGTTCAACAAGATCGTGTACAGATGCTAACCGTGCCTTGTGTTCGGTTAGGATATCGCGGTGGATCGACGATGAGGAAGAGAGGCTGAGGGTGAGAGGGGAAGCCAGCAGCTTGCAGTATGTGATTCTAGACATGGGTGGTAAGCTTTGCTCTAACACTGGTGTATCAATGTCGGTCACACGTGCGGGACACGGGCTTAATTTTTGCAATCTTTTCTTGTGATTGGCAGCTGTTGCTAGCATCGACACAAGCGGCATTAGCATGATCGAGGAAGCGAAGAAGAGCGTGGATCTAAGGGGGCTTCAGGTATCAATCGAGAAAAATGATATGCTCGTATAACAGAATTTGTATAACAAAATGATGCTGACTTCAATTTGACGATCAGCTTGTGTTAGCCAACCCGGGAAGCGAAGTGATGAAGAAGCTCGACCAGTCGAAGACTCTGGAGAAGATCGGGCAGGAATGGATCTTCTTGACGGTGGCGGAGGCAGTGGGCGCGTGCAACTTCTTGCTCCACACGTGCAAGGCAGGCATCGTCGCCGGCGAAGCCATCAACGGCGACTTCAACGTTTGAGTAGTTGAGGGAGCCGCCGCCAGTGCCATCGAATCGTGGCTGGATTGGCCTACCTTTTTATCGCCAGTGCGTTTGCTTTTTTGAAATTAATATGCATGCAAATTGAAATTCAGTACGCAGTAAAGAATATAGCAAACAACGTAAAAGCACGCAACATGCAAGGACACACAAGAATTGGTTTCGCAGTTCGGTGCGCACACCTACATCTGCGGGGCCACGCCCAGAAAATTGAATACTTCACTAAAAAGATTGGAGAAAACAAATTCTACAATTCACGCTTTAATAAGGAAGAACACTCTCATCCTTAAGAACAAACCGTGAGGGGATGATCGCAATCAACCCCGTGAAGTATTCTTGGCAAGCTCCCCTTGCCTGCAAGCTCCCCTTGCACCACCGACTCGATCAACTCCCTTGATCCTGCGTGTAGCAGCCGTCGGCCTCCCTCCCGGAGATTATCCTTGAACTTCTCAAACTCAAGCGTTAACCCTAGCCGCCAAACAACCCATAGCTTAAAAGGGAACGCCCCTGCCATCTTTGGTTCAATTTCCACGCAGGCAATCACACCAAGATTCGGCTCCATCTTCAGCAACAACTGCACCATCTTCAACAAGAAGAAGATCCCGAAAGATCCTAAAGAGGCGGTTACGAGATCCTGATAAATTCGAACGTGGCAGCGGCAAGAGTATTGATTTGCCGAAAATCTCTCTTCAACCGATTCTCAAGATATAGCGCACAATCAACAATAAATCATTTAATAACCACCATAAGAGCAGAAACAGCAAGATAGAAAATAGCGAAATACGCTGGCTCCAGTTACGCATCCTATTGAGCACCACGGCGCACCAGGTATGCAAGTAAGCATAGTTTGTTGAACATCCTGGTCCAACAATCTGTTCAACAAAATGTCCAACATTCTCTTCTACATATGGCAGGGATATCAACCTATCCAACATTCTCCAGTGCCACATATGACAAGACGCATACTAGAATGACCACAGAATAAATCCTAACAATCTCCCCTTTTGTCAATTGGTGGCACAACATACGGTATGATAGAAGAGAAGGTCATTGATAACTTTTCAAACCCCTGAAGCCACATTTGATTAGTAGATGCTCAACACCCAGCACAACGACATTCACCAATATGTTCAACAAAACGACCAACAAGGTCCAACAAGACTTCCAGCATAGACTTCCAACATAATATCTAACTATGTCCAACAAAACTTGCAACATAGTGTCCAACAAAACTTCCAACAAACCACCCAGTAAAATAACAGAGAGGGAAGAGAGAAAACAAAGCATACCACATAAATTCTCCCCTTTTGCGCCACCAAAGGACAAATGCTTCAGAGACCTGCGGAGGGACCACCCCGGAGAGAAGACAGCTTGCTCTGCAATAGCTCCTTGTGGCGATTCAGAAGAACTCGCTGGCTTTCAAGAACCAGAATTTGATCATCAATATTCTGAAGGGCAGTTTCGAGAAACTGAATGTCAACCGTACTTGCGGAGGAAGTAGAAGCATTAGCAGAACCGAGTGGAGGAGACTGAGATGCTGGAGGCACGGAGCCAGACGGTTCAGCATTTGGAGGTGTAGACAGACTATCAGGAAAAGAGGGCACCACCTCAGAGATATCATTGAGTTTACCAGCCACCGACTTAACTGTATATGAGATACTGTCACAGGTAGAGGGAAGATCCGAAGGGGACAAGGGCACCTTTTGAGCCAAAAGTAACATGGAGATGAGAGCTCCATGAGGTAAAGAGGTCCCGGAGGGAGAGAGTTCAGCAAAAGATAAGATAGAATCGAAGATGATTCTTCCCAAATTGAACACCTGAGACGTGCCAGCAGAAAACAATAGTTTGCACATGTCCCTAGTGACTACTGAAACATTGGAGGTGGGCAACCAGTTTCGAGTAGCAACTCTGAATAGAATAAAATACTTTGCCGTAAGTGCAGATGAGGGAAACACAGAAGACTTAGTAGGCCAGCGTGTCAGCTTTCCAGCAGTCACGACTTCAATCAGACGATCAAAACTCACTCCAGAGGTGTCACCAAACGCAGGAACAGATTGAGAACATTTCCATTCTAACAATTTGTTCAGAGATGCAGGAGAGAATGAGACAATCTTTCCTCGGACATAGTTTCTGAACTTCCAACGAGAGGATCCATCACTAGCAGATTTGGAGAGATTACAGTAAAACTCTCGCACCAAGGTAGGATAATAGACGCTGAAGCATGTGGCAGCATGGATAAGACCAAGATCTTTCAGAATAGATTCCAACTGAGTCTTGTCAAAAGACGGTATATTGAGGATTTTTTCAGATATGAGAGGTTTCTCGGAGTAAGCTGGCCATCTGTTCTTACGTGATTTGTCAAAAAAAGTTTTGCTCAGGGCATCTGAAGATGAAAACGAGGGAGGGCGACAAGGAGCAGAAGCTGAAAGTTTAGGTCGCTTGGAAGGAGAGGACTCAGCACTCCTGGATGGTGGAGGAATAGGGCGCTTCTTGGACACAGATCTACTCTTGCGCATATAAGAGGACAGAGGAGGATCATTTTCATCAGGTAACTCACATGTTGAAGGATTTGTTGCAACATCTTGTGCAACAAAATCTTCATCACCATCCTCCATACGGGGAATAGCATCAGTAATTGACCCAGAAATGTCACCATCAGCAACAGAAGAGTCTTGAGTCACGCCACAACGATCAGCAGAACCTGTCATAGTCTCAGCAGCACCAACAACATCATCTTGGCCAACTTGCACAGCATTAGTTTCAGGCAGCACTGAGGGAAGATCCACATCTTGGCCAGTCAGAGGTTCTCCTGAAATGTCAAGATTCATAGGACCAGGGACCAACCCTACAGCATCTTTGGGAGACTGCCTATTTTCAGAAACACCACCGGCAGGCTCCGCAGCTCCACTCGACACAGTTTGACCCACAGAAGAGTAGTCAAGGCATGCTCCTTGGACACAGACATCATCCGTGGGTTCTCTTTCAGACTCAGGCACTTGCTGAGAGAAGACAGGAGATACAGGCTGAGCACCTTCATTTGAATCAAGATTATTGACATTAGCCACATTTTGAGCGGTCACATCAACTTCACATCTGGGAGACAGAGGGACAGGGACCTCTTCCTGAGATGGAATAGTAGGCACAGTATCAGCATCAACATCAGCTTCCATTTCAACATCCTTATTCATCTTTTCATCACTTTGCACAGAAGAGTTCTCAGAGAACATATTAGCCGATGACGCTCCTGAAGTCCCTCTCGACTTAGGCAAATCAGCAAACACAGGGGAATCTTCAGAATCAGAGATGTCTATCACATCAATTTCAGAGATTTTAACAGAAGATGTCGGATTCCAGGTGCGAATGACAACTTTTCTATCTCGAGGAACTCTCACGCTCATAACTTTTCCCAAAATCTTCTTACGCATCAGACCTTTAAAATGAATATGTGATACATCCACATAAGAGAGATCCAATTCTTTTCCTGTTCTTCTCAAATACCAGAACCAGTCTTGGATAGTAACCGGATCAGGATAGCATTCATCATCATCATACACATCATCATCCTCGGGAATTTTGGGAAGGGGGAATTCAAGAATTGGGGAAAATTTCACCAACTCAAAATTCGAGACTTTGGAAGGATGCATGCTTCCAAACGAGGAAGAAGAGAGAGATGGAGAGGGATTACCACTGGAGGTTCTTTGCACAGGACGAGGAAACACCCCTTTACGTTTAACCGAAGAAGACGAGGACGGCGGAGCACTTTTACGAGCGGAAGTTCGTCGAGAAGACCGACGAGGGGGTAGAGATGATTCTCCCGACTGATTTCTAGTCATGATAGACAAACTGGGAGAAGCTTCAACCAAGCCAATTTCAAGAACCCTAGAAGCGGGTGAAGGAGAATCTTGGAGAAAGATTTGAGTTGAGGAAAAAGCAAAAATGCGCCTTGGGAATGAAAAGAGGTAGAGGGTAATAATAACGGGTAATAAAATAAAAGAGAACAAATACCGACCCGTCAGCAGAGATTGAAAGACCCTCATAGTGTTGCAACAAACTGTTGCAACAAAATGCACAACACAGGGGGCAACATTAGATACGACACAGCCCTAGGGCTTGCCGCAATTCCTCAAATCTGGCTGAATCAAGAGGCTTTGTAAAAATGTCTGCTAGTTGATTAGCTGTAGCAACATACTCCATAACCAGGGATTTCTTCTCAACCAGCTCTCTAATAAAGTGATGTCGGATGTCAATGTGTTTCGTTCTAGAATGCTGAACAGGATTCTTGGAGATATTTATAGCACTCTGATTGTCGCATAAAATAGTCATGGCTCCTTGTTCCAGACCATAGTCTACCAACATTTGCTTTAACCAAAGCAATTGTGTACAACAACTTCCTGCAGCAATATACTCAGCCTCTGCTGTAGATAACGATATGGAGTTCTGTTTTTTACTATACCACGACACCAGATTGTTCCCCACATAAAAACACCCTCCGGTGGTGCTTTTCCGATCATCTGTATTTCCTGCCCAGTCAGCATCACTATATCCTGAGACAAGAGTATTCGTATCCTTTGTATACCATATACCATAGTCTGCAGTTCCGCTGATATACCTGATAATCCTTTTTACAGCAACAATATGAGATTCCTTAGGGCTTGCTTGATAACGAGCACAGACTCCAACACTAAAGCTGATATCTGGTCGGCTAGCTGTTAGATATAACAGGCTACCTATCATGCTTCTGTAAAGAGTAACTTCAACATCTCTTCCTCCTTCATCCTTAGAGAGTTTTTCAGATGTGCTCATGGGAGTCCTAACATGTCTGGCACTTTCTAAACCAAATCTCTTGACAAGATTTCTAGCATACTTGCTCTGCGAGATGAATAGACCATCCTGACACTGTTTAACTTGGAGCCCAAGAAATATATTCAACTCACCAACCATGCTCATTTCAAACTCCCTTTGCATGAGATTAATGAACTCATGCACAAGTTGTTGTGATGTTGAGCCGAAGACTATGTCATCAACATAGATCTGGGCAATCATCACACTTGATCTTGTCCTTTGAACAAATAAGGTCTTATCAGCTCCTCCTCTTTCATATCCCTTTTTGAGAAGATACGTGGTCAATCTCTCATACCAGGCCCTTGGTGCTTGCTTCAGCCCATACAACGCCTTCTTCAGCTTGTACACATGATTCGGAAGAAACGGATCAGCAAAGCCTTTGGGTTGTTCAACATACACTTCTTCATTCAACAACCCATTTAGAAAGGCACTTTTCACGTCCATTTGATGCAGTTTGAAGTTTAAGCTACAGGCAACCGCAAGTAACAGTCTAACAGATTCCAACCGTGCTACAGGGGCGAATGTCTCATCGAAGTCAATGCCTTCCACTTGAGTATACCCTTGAGCAACAAGCCGGGCTTTATTCCGGGTGACATTTCCCTTCTCATCTGTCTTATTTTTGAATATCCACTTTGTCCCGATGACATTAGTTCCTTTTGGTCTCTCCACAAGACTCCAAACGTCATTTCGTTGGAATTGGTTCAGTTCCTCTTGCATGGCCGAGATCCAGAAATCATCACCCATTGCTTCCTTCACATTTTTGGGTTCGATAGTAGAAAGAAAGCAAGCATACCCAGCCAGATCTCTGTAATTAACACGACTAGTGCCTCTGGTGCGACGACTGTCGTGAACGTCACCAATGATTAGATCCGGCGGATGATCTCGTATGATCTTTGTAATTCCCTCAGCATCTTGAGTATTATCAGCTTCTACTTGGGTTGACTCCATGTTGGCAGTATCCTGTGTTGCAACAATTTGTTCAACATGGTTCTGTTTGGTTTTGTTTGTTGCAACATCACTTTCAACACGAACATCATCTTCATTTATGTCTTCTTGAACTCCTTTCTCACCGGTCAGAATAGATTCTCCCTGATCAAAATCATCAACCACAACGTTAATGGATTCCATCATGACATCTGTTCGTTCATTCAGCACTCGGAACGCACGACTCCGTGTAGAATACCCCAAGAAAATTCCTTTGTCACTCTTGGTGTCGAATTTCCGTCTTGGTGTTCGATCTTGCAGGATGTAGCACTTACTTCCAAAAATATGAAAGTAGGAGACATCAGGCTTTCGACCTTTCCATATTTCATATGGAGTTTTCTCAGTCAGTGGTCGAAGATAGACCCTGTTGATGGTGTAACAAGCAGTATTAATCGCTTCAGCCCACCACTTAGTATTCACTTTTCGAGCATTCAGCATAACACGAGCCATTTCCTGAAGAGTTCGATTCTTTCTTTCAACAACTCCGTTTTGCTGAGGAGTCTTAGGAGCCGAGAATTCATGTCCTATACCTTGTGCCTCACAGAATTCAGAGAATGAGTGATTCTCAAACTCTTTTCCGTGATCACTACGGATTCGAATGACTTTCTCTATGTTGTCTCCTCTTTCTACTTGTAGACGAGTACACAGGTTTTTGAAAGCATTAAAAGTGTCTGATTTTTCCTTCAGAAAATCCACCCAGGTGAAGCGTGAAAAATCATCAACACAAACAAAAATGTACTTCTTACCTCCGACACTTGTTTCTGAAGTGGGTCCAATCAGATCCATATGCAGTAGCTCCAGAGTTTTTGATGTTGTGATACTCTGAATTTGTTTGTGACTAATTTTCTTCTGCTTCCCCAGTTGGCAAGCTTCGCACACTCCTTCCTTCTTCTTGATTAACGTAGGCATTCCTCGGACAGCTCTTGCCTTGGAGATTTTCATTAAGGTCTTGAAGTTAACATGGCCTAATTTCTGATGCCATTGTTCAGAAGCATCAGTGGTGATACTCAGACATCTGTCAGGTTCTTGCAATAGATAGCAGTTGTCACTGGATCTTTTTCCAGAAAGAATACATACTTTATCACTGTTAAACACAAGACATTCAGTTTTGTTGAACCGAACCAGTAGCCCTTGATCACACAGCTGACTTATACTGATAAGATTAGCCTTTAGATTTTCAACATGCATCACATCTTTCAATTTCAGAGTTTCTGTCATATTGAGATTACCTTTTCCAATAACTTTGCTTCTCTGTCCGTCCCCAAAGGTGACATGACCTTTATTTCCAGCAATGTACTCAGACAGAAGTCCCTTGTTTCCTGTCATGTGCCGAGAGCACCCACTGTCAAAGTACCACTGATTTTCTGCAAAGATAGCTAAAGAGGTGTATGCAACCATACTGACCAGTTCCGACTTCTTGATCCACTTCATGCTTGTCTGTTGCTGTGGATGAACAATATTTCTTCCTTCACTCACATGCTTCATGCGCTTGAAACACCTCCAATCATTATGTCCTATTTGTTTACAGTAACTGCATATAAGCTGTCTAGGAGTAGTACCTCTTCTGTTCTTTCCTCGTGGCTTGACCTCATCATGTGGATTCCATTTAACATGTTCCTTAGCATTGAGACTACTCCTAGTCTTGGGTGTGTGAAAATTGCTTCCTCTGTTGTACCCAACTCCAGTTCGATCTCCAGCGACTTTTCCCATGTTGAGGATGTCATTGAGTTTGGTTTTCCCAGAGTTCCATCTGTTAACCGTGCTTTCAGCCTTCTCAGCTCTCATTATGGCTCTCTTCATGTCTCTCTCACAGTTCCGGAGACTCGCTTCAGTCTTCAGAAGTTTGATTTGATATGTATTCTTCTCACTCCTCAACTTAGAGCATTCATCTTTCAGTTTCTTGTTGGTTTCACAAATTTCCATCCATTTGTAGAACATAGTTTGATAGGCTACGCGGATTTCCTCATCATCAATATCTTCTTCACTCCCGACTTCTGATTCAGCTTCACTGTCAGAATCAGCTTTGTTTGTTGTAACATTTTGTACAACATGTTCTCCCTTGTGCTTCGTTGTAGCAGTACATGTTGCAACATTATGTTCAACAAGGCTGGCGAACTTGCCTTCAGATTTGTCATTCAGAATAGCTGTGAACGCCACATAATTACTGGTTATGTCTTCATCTTCCTCGCTATCTCCAGAGTCTTCATCGCTCCAAGTGCTGGCAAGAGATTTCCCTTTTAGCTTCTTTAGAGTGTTTGCACACTCTGCCTGTATATGTCCGAAACCTTCACATTCTCTACACTGTATTCCCTTTCCTTTGTTTTTAGACTCATACCTTTGTATAGGACGACCAGCATTCCTTTCACCTGCAGGAGGTCCTGTCCGCACCTTTTTATTGGTAGCTTTAAAGTTCTGACCTTTATTGCTGATCTTTCTCATCATCTTGCTAAAGTTTTTGGTGAGAAGCGCGATATCATCTTCGAGTTCTGTCTCATCATCAGATTTTGATGGTTCACTGGCTTCAATCTTCAAGGCAACACCCTTCTCCTTTTTGTTTTGTTTGAGATTCATCTCATAGGTCTGTAAGGATCCCATGAGTTCGTCCAATCTCATGGTCGAAGTGTTCCTTACCTCCTCTATAGCTGCAATCTTTGCTGAAAATTTATCTGGCAGGGACCTCAGAGTTTTTTCAACAAGCTTCTTTTGTGAATACTTCTTACCCAGTTGAAATGCCTGGTTAGCAATATCTCTCAATCTTCCATTGAACTCTGCAACCGTCTCGTTTTCGTTCATCCTTAGATTTTCAAACTGGCTGGCGAGCATCTGTAATTTTGAGGCCTTAACAGTGCTGGTTCCTTCATGCACATTTTGAAGTATGTCCCAAGCTTCTTTAGCATGCTCACAAGTTGATATAAGCTTGAACTGCTCTTCATCAACGGCAGTAAAGATGGCGTTAACCGCCTTAGAGTTTCCTAAGGCAGCACGTTCTTCATCAGAATTCCAGTCTCTAACAGGTTTGAAACTCTCCTTGCCTTCTTTGTTGACTTCAACCGGAGGATTCCATCCTTCAACTGTAGCAACCCAAGCTTTTTCATCCAAGGACTTGATAAAAGCTCGCATACGAGACTTCCAATAGGTGTAGTTCGATCCAGTAAGCAAAGGGGGACGAGTGACCGAAGCACCTTCTTTTGTGTTCATGATCAGCGTACTGACCTACAGGATCACATCCACTTTGAAAGAAGGTCAAAGTATTGTAGATGACAGGCTCTGATACCAAATGAAATTCAGTACGCAGTAAAGAATATAGCAAACAACGTAAAAGCACGCAACATGCAAGGACACACAAGAATTGGTTTCGCAGTTCGGTGCGCACACCTACATCTGCGGGGCCACGCCCAGAAAATTGAATACTTCACTAAAAAGATTGGAGAAAACAAATTCTACAATTCACGCTTTAATAAGGAAGAACACTCTCATCCTTAAGAACAAACCGTGAGGGGATGATCGCAATCAACCCCGTGAAGTATTCTTGGCAAGCTCCCCTTGCCTGCAAGCTCCCCTTGCACCACCGACTCGATCAACTCCCTTGATCCTGCGTGTAGCAGCCGTCGGCCTCCCTCCCGGAGATTATCCTTGAACTTCTCAAACTCAAGCGTTAACCCTAGCCGCCAAACAACCCATAGCTTAAAAGGGAACGCCCCTGCCATCTTTGGTTCAATTTCCACGCAGGCAATCACACCAAGATTCGGCTCCATCTTCAGCAACAACTGCACCATCTTCAACAAGAAGAAGATCCCGAAAGATCCTAAAGAGGCGGTTACGAGATCCTGATAAATTCGAACGTGGCAGCGGCAAGAGTATTGATTTGCCGAAAATCTCTCTTCAACCGATTCTCAAGATATAGCGCACAATCAACAATAAATCATTTAATAACCACCATAAGAGCAGAAACAGCAAGATAGAAAATAGCGAAATACGCTGGCTCCAGTTACGCATCCTATTGAGCACCACGGCGCACCAGGTATGCAAGTAAGCATAGTTTGTTGAACATCCTGGTCCAACAATCTGTTCAACAAAATGTCCAACATTCTCTTCTACATATGGCAGGGATATCAACCTATCCAACATTCTCCAGTGCCACATATGACAAGACGCATACTAGAATGACCACAGAATAAATCCTAACACAAATGAATTTTAGCGTGGCCCTCCTCCCGTTTTAATTAATGGAGGATTTTATCCAACACCTTTGTCAACTCCTGCTGCGTGTTTCTTTCAACATACGAGTGTAAGCTTTGGGTGCAATGTTCAAAGGCTGATCATGGAAACGCAATGCAAGTAATATAATAAAATAAATGCAAAACAAAAAAGAATCATGCACCTGACATCAAGATTTAAATTGGTTCCACCCAATTCTTGGTGTACGTCTAATAGAGGAGATTGCTGATACTTCAATAATTTTGAATTACAAAATATGATATTTGGTTCACGAGAAAACCAAGTCCGACTGATATATGAGGTCGGAAAGTAAAAGAAAACACTAACTTTAACTCTCAAATAACCCTCAAACTCTATTTTTACCCAATATAGAAATTACATAAACAGTAAAATCATCCTCCAAAGCTCAACTTTCGCATCTTGAAAAATGCTAATTGAAACACTCCTAAATAATTTTCAAATCCAAACAGAAACATGTCCAACATTATCGGATACAACCCCGAGTTAGATCCCGTGCCCACTTCGTGCCAAGAAACACACAACGCTCCTGCCTGCTTCACTTGCAACCACTGGATCTCATGCACAATGGTCGTGATGTTGGCGAGATGAGAGATGACGATCACCTCAATCGATAGTCCCGCGGAAATCCAAGATCGTGGTGACAACGAGCAAAGCAAATGACCGATCGCTACAAAACCAGTAACACAAGAAATAATATGAAAGCAATACAAAACAGAAGAAATCACGCACCAGACTCAAAAGATTTATACTGGTTCCACCTAATTTTTGGTGTACGTCCAGTTGGAGAAATATCTAATACTTCAATATATTTGCATTACACAGTATGGCGTTTGATTGAAGTGAAACAACCAATCACGCTTAGAAATTGGAGAAGGAAACTATGGAGATTTACTCTCAAACAACCCACCCATTAGGCCAAGTTAATTTGCCATCTGCTTCTCTACATGTAGCCGCATACTTTATAGGAAAATTCCCTAGAAATCGGCTCATAAATTGTACTAAAACCCTATCCAAACACCATATTTATAGCATTGCGGGTCTACTTTTGTAAACATGCCAGAATCAGATCCGAATCCGATTTGTATTCGAACTAAACTACCGCCCGCAAATACCAGCCATCCGATTGGTCAGGATTTAATTCGCTACCGACGCATGTCCATAGGCAGATCGCACCGAAGAGCACTTGCTCTGCTTTCCTCGCGTTTGTCGGATCAGAGGCGGGGCCTTGTGGATGACCAACACGTGGCATCACCCATTGTTTTACAATGCACATGATGTACACGTTCTTCTCCCACACGGGCTGCAACTAACCTCATGTGAAGCTAGGATGCGGTGTTGTGCCGTGGACCAAGCACTGTTCCAATAGGCATGGACCTACTGTTGCTGCTGTTTTTCCAAAAAATCCCATTGCTGGGCTTATTGAAATCAATGATTTTGGATTCAAAAAAAACTCTTAAAAATCCTGATAAATCCTATATTCATACCGAGATATTTTTGGTATTTTGTATCACATTTTTCAACACTCCATCTTGATACAAACATACCATATAGCTCAAACCAAGCCAAAACTTCATATCATCCACCTTCAAAAATAAATGCCCTCGTCATGAGGCCATGTCACTTGGTTATTGAACTTCGTACTAAGCATCACCAACTAATCGAGTGTCCAACGAACCCCTTTCTGAAGGTAAATCTTTAAATTTGTCGTGCCACTTGAATCTATACCTGAAGGAAACCCCGTAATGATCTCTCCGTGACATCATGTGGCACCCTAGCACCGGATTCTCCTTCTTGTGAGTTTCTTCAGGATGTGCTTTGACATCTCTCCTAGCACATAACCACCCTGAGTTTGCATCCAAATTCAATACATCCATCGCAAACATATCTATTGTAGTATCTCCATGCGCATGCAATGCATAAGCTAAATTCACATAGTCATCAAAGCGAGCTGGGGCCTTTCCGGTGTGCAACCCCACTCTCATAGCAATCGAATCATCCATATTAGCTCTATGATCTCTACCTCGACTAGAACTCACACTACCATCGCTACCTACAGTAGTATCCTCATGTGGACTCTTTCCATCAACCGCCACTCTATTACCTACATTTCTATCAATCTTATGATTTGGAATTAGTACCTCCACCTCGTTTGGCACCTCTTTTTCTCCACCTATTTCAGTACTTCCTGAAGCCTTCATTTACTGCATTGTCAACTCATCAAGCGATACATGTCGACCAACCAAGATCTATATTTCTTTTGGACTCCAAAGGCTATAACCTTCAATACCTTTCGCGTATCCCAACATGATACATTTCTTTCCCTTAGTGCCGTATTTGTCACCTTCCTCGTGAATGTAAACTACACTTCCAAACACCCAAAGATGATCTAAATCCACTGGCTTTCCTGTCCCAATCTCCTCTGAAATTTTCCCACTGATAGCTGAAGATAGAATTCTGTTCCACAAATACGCTCCAGTTGATATAGCTTCAACCTAAAATCCCTTCGACGAACCCCCTATAAATTTGAGACACCTCGCCTTCTATAGAAGTGTCATATTCATCTGCAAGGCAACTCCATTCGACTGAGTATCTCCTGGAGTATTGAAGTGCCTCTTTACTCCATTCTCCTGGCAAAATTCCATGAACTTAGTAGAAGTACACTTGCCACCCATTGTCGGACCTCAGCACTTTCAGCTTCTTTTTCGTTTGACTCCTCACAAGGGTCTTCCATGCACGCCTTGAACTTCTCAAACTTTTCTGACCTTTTCTTTTCATCACATACACCCAAAATTTCATGTTGAAATTATCGATGAATGATATGAAGTAACTAGCTCTACCTAGAGATTGAACTGCTGCAAGCCCCCTGACGTGCGTTTATATTTCATATATTTACGCACGTTTTCTTCCGTGTTTTTCCGTATTTTACCGCCGTCTTATATCCGTTTTCTCGTGTTTTCTTGTTTTCTTTCACTTTTCCGTGTTTTTCGTATTTTGCAGGATTTTACTGGCATAGGGGACATAAAACGACGATATCATGAGTCCCCGGAGCATCGGGAGAAGTCACGCGTGATCCAGGGGGTCAAACGATGAAGATTGCATCTTTCAGCCCCTCACCCGACCGGTTGATCATTTCCAACCGATCGGGTGATGCACGCGTGCACCACCCAGACACAAGTTGGTGCGGCCAAGAAGTCACCCGGTCGGTTCAGTGACCGGTTCAAACGCCCCAATTCTCGGGAATTTGGAGCTGAATTCCAACCGATCGGGTGACAGCTCACCCGATCGGTTCATCTGTAGCCGCATCGCCTCAAATATCGAACCGACGGCTCCACCCGCTCTCCTGAGTGACCGATTGAAGCTCCCAAAGCCCGATGGCCAATTCAACAAGCGGCTCACCCGATCGGTTGATGTTTCAACCGATCGGGTGGCCTTTTCTTCCGCTTTTGCGCGCTGCTGGTGCACTCATTGAAGATCTGCTATCATTCCATAGGGGTTTTGAGCGATATCTTATTTTTCTAGCGTCGGCATCATCGTTAGATTTCCAACGATAGGTCGCATGCCCAAATCCGATTTTTCTACATTTTTCTGGAATTTTCGGAGCGCAGCTGTGTGCTGAAATTGGCAACAGTCTGAATTTTCATTTCACCCGATCGGGTGAGTTTCCACCCGACCGGGTGAGATCTTTTTCTGTGTTTCTGTGCTCTCTGTTTATTCCACCCGATCGGGTGAACTTCCACCCGATCGGGTGGGCCTGTTTTCGCAGATTTGAATGGGTTTTGGACCCAAACCGGTGGGGTTTTGAGGGGGTTTATTAATAGACGTTGGGGCATTTCTTGGGTGGTTCTTCCACTATTTTTTGAGTAGTTTTCCTCCCCTTTCTTGGGAGTTTTAGATTAGGTTAGATTAGGCTTTATCTTCTAATAAATCTTGTAATGGATTGAAGACTCAATTGCAAGCTAAGTATTTTCTTCTCTCATTTTCTATTGTATTGTGTTATTTTCTTTGTTGCTTGATGGTGAATGTTTGTTTGTCATTATTATTGCTTTCTATCATGTTCTTCACCATCGAGTAGTGTTTGATGAACCCTAATACGGGTTAAGGTAGGATTGATGCTTAGAAATTTGCTTTTGGCTTGGTTGCATGGCATGTGTTCGATGAAATGTGTCAATGGGGATTTCTAGCAATCTGAGTCCAATTCGTACGGCAACACACTAGTTGTGTTGGGGGTTGGGGTCCAGTGTCTTGTCCAGTCAAGACCCGCTTCGATGTATTGCAAGAAATCACATTGGACCTATTTGGCCATTAGGGTTACGCAGGGGTGTTTCATTGTCATTGGCGGGAAAAAGACCGCCTCTGACCATCGGGCCAAGGGGGAATAAACTTGGCGGTTGACTCCCTAGCCACATCTCACACCCCTAGTGTAGACATTGAGTCCTCGCGCGTGGGAACGGCTTGGACGAAGTGTTGTGAGTTATCATCGTGGCCTTAATGCTCCCGGTTGCGGAAGGTGTTAATGGACATGGGAATGCCCACCGTTCGAAATCGGGTAGGCCTAGCGTACTTGGCACCGACCGGAATATCGGGCCATGGATGCTAGGTACCACCTTTTGGGGCAATGTCTCACCCTGGGTCAAGTCAAATGCTAAGTGTCATGAGTGCTCTAGCCCATGTTAGCGGGTATTCATTTCGTGTCTTTTTCATTTCTTTCTTTTATTTCTACACTTCCACCCATATCATCCACGTAGCTAGCACACAACCTAGGAGAGGCTAGTAGCCATTCAAGCCATCCACCTCCTTGAGTTCGATAAACCTGCACCCTACACTAACTGTGCACTTGCGGTAAAACGACACCGCGCCCAAACCGTAAACGGGGCGCCGGTCAAGTTTTTGGCGCCGTTGCCGGGGGGGGCGTTCGGTTTGATTTTAGCTTAGCTTGGGTTCGTTAGACTACGCATAAAAACAAAAAAAATATTTTTTTTGAAAAAAAAATAATATTCAATAACCAAGAAATTTTTCCCCACCATTATATTATCTTTTTGTTATTTTCTTGTACTATTGACGCTCCTCTCTAGTTTTCTTATTTTTGTTGTCCAGGTATCTTTGGTGTAACCATGTGGAGATCAAATTTCGATGCTCAGATGGGAGGATACGATCCTTATTCAGTTGTGGTTTGTGAGACTTGTGGGATGGTTGGCACATGTATTATGATTGCCCATTTACGCTTGAGAGCCTCCCCCTACCCCAAGGCCAAATATTTTCCCACAACCTTAGCCCAAACACCTCTCATCCATTTTCTCAACCTTATATCCCTCCACAAACACAAGAAGAATCAAGCCTCGTGTCTCTCCTTGAAAGTGCCATGTTTAACCAAGGCCAAATATTACAAAACTTGATGGTACCAATCACCGAGCCTACACCGATGAGAGGGGATGAAGGAGAGGATATACCTACTTTCATGGTTGAGACTACCATGTCGTCGGCCACCATAGACACATCTCAAGCCGATACCCCATTTTTCCATCACTACCACTTGGATGACGAAGCATTTTTTGATGATGATAGTGAGGATGGGGTGATTTCTATAGGATCTGTGGGAGAGACTTCTTGTCTTGATTTGGATACCCCGCATGAGTCCTATGAGAGCACCGAGGATTTTACAGAGATTATGCATACTGGCGAGGAGGATGTGTGTGAGGACGAGGACACCATGACCACCTACGAGGGGTCCGCTCTACATCCACCTCCACAGCCATCTCTGTCGCAGCTTCTTCCTTGGTCTGTGGTCAACCACGAGGATGTCATTCAGGACATCGGGCAGATGGTGGAGCATGAGCATATCGTCGAGGAGGATGTGCATGAGGGCTTGGATACGATGGTCCACTCCATGGAGCCAGAGTCACATCTACCTTTACCATCGCTCTCCACTTCTTCTGCGGCTGAGCATCTACTTGAGCATATTGCCCCTATTCAGGAAGATTTTCATACTCACTCTCACTCCAATTTTGAGTCTCGCTTTTCACTTCCTATTTCTTTAGACTCGTATATATTTGACATACCATATCTCTCGCAGGACACAGGATCTACTTCCCTTGAGGTATGCTGCAGTGTGTCACCACCTGGAGAGCCACTTCTCATGTAGAGCGAGGATTTGGTCGTCGCTAGTACAGAGGATAGCGACCCATTCTCAGGGAGTATTCGCCACATTTCATATATTTTACCATCATTTATCGGCGACTATCTCTGAGATACATTTATTTTGGGAAAAGATTTATTGCCATGGGCTAATGCACCTCGTCCTTTGCAGGTCACAGGTGGTTACCTACTAAGGATGCTTGGAGGTGCATTGCTTGGGTCCATTGGCACACGTAGCACAGCGCTTCTGGCGGAGCCACAGAAGGAGCAGTTAGAGCAGCTACCTGCCCCACTTCAGATCTTAGATCTGCATATGCTCAGGTGTATCCTAATCCAGTAGTGTAAAAATTTTACCGCTTTCTAGTTTAGATTTGAATAATCTCGTTTCCTCTCATTAGCGAGGGGAGCGTATCTAGGATTTGCTTTTGCATCATAATAACCCATCATGTCGTGCCCTTCTATCATTTCACCCCATCCTCTTCCGAGGAGAATGAGCACACCGTTTCTACTGCATTTTGATTTCTTTCTTTTCTTTTCCGATCTTCCCCTTGCATTTTCTGCATCACATTGATCATATCATTTCGCTAGCATTGTCATATTCAGCTTGGGGGAATCAATTTGTGTGCATGTTTTCGCGTGTCGTTGTTGTGTGTCTATGTCTATGTGTTCTTTCGTCGTGTTTTATATCTTTTATTTGAGTGTTTCTTTTTCTTATTTTTTTAGTTTCGTTCATGTGTTTTTCGTGTTTTTCATTTTTTGTGTCGGTGCGTAACCCCCCCCATTTTCATTGCCCTCCCGTATTCACTACTATTGCATTGAGGACAATGCAAGTTTCAGCTTGGGGGAGTCGCACTTCGTGCGTCATTTGTCTCTTTTTCTTCGTTATTTGAGTCGTTTTTCTCCGTGTTTTTCTTTTTCTTTTTCTTTTCTTCTTTTTATCTCTTTCTCCTAGAGATGAACCCTATGATGAATTGCCACGAAAATCACACGCACACCTAGCACGGCTTCAATAATCATATTCACTACCCTTAGGAAGTCGAGTCCTCTTGCATTTCATGCATCGTGGGTCCACTTAGCTTTTATGTGAGTCGTGTGTCGTGACTAGAGTTGGGTGTGCTTCTACTTTGTGATTGTGTTTTATATACCTGTCCAGGAATGACCCCTAGATTATCATGCTTCGATTTGAATATGCGGTATTTGTTTCTCCTATCTGCTTCTGCATGCTATATATATATCGTATACTTCATTTCGCATGTGTCGGGATTCCACAATTAAGGACTAGGATAACACATTTAGCCCATGCTCTGATTAGCGAGAAATATCTCCTTTGCCCAACTGTTTAGAATCCGATTTCATTATTATTTTACTTGGTGCAAATCCCCTCGTCATGTACCATTCTCCCACTTGGGAGAGTACACACGTAAATATCCCAATACCCAAAAATCCAAAAAAAGAGAGAAAAGAAAAACCCAAAAAAAGAAAAGAGAAAAAAAATATGTATAGCCAAAAAAACAAAAAAAAAATACAAATACCCAAAACCCAAAAAAATTCCAGTGTGAATATTTTCCTACCTATCGAGAATAAAGGGAAGGCGAGAATTTGCACCGAGTGTTCTACTCCACATCTTCTCAACCTCCATCGTTTTCGAAAACACTTGGCATAGGGACCTTCTAGCGATTATCTAGGCTATAGAGTGGTGATTTCCTTGTCCCTAGCTGTGGAGTCCCCGATGCATGATACGCTTCTATTCTTATACTCTTCTCATGCATGCTTGAGCTAATATTCACTGCAATTTCAAATTGAATCGATATTTGGGTCTTTCTTTGGGTGTGTGTATATGGAGATTTATTGCACGATGTAGATAGTGACACCGTCTACTAGCATACGACCACACTCACTCGCGCTTCACCGCGAGGGCCCACGACACTTGTTAGACTCACATTCCTTGGTTAAGTGGTGTGTTTTGTTGTATGCTTGCTTAGTGTGGCGTGTTTGATTTTATTGGCTCTTACGGGCGATCTAGGATACATAGTTCTCTTTTTCTCTCTTTCTCTCTATTTTCTCCCTCCGAGCTCTTGCTCTCACTCGTCTTCCTCGAGGACGAGGAAGAGTTCAGCTTGGGGGATTTTGACGTGCGTTTATATTTCATATATTTGCGTACGTTTTCTTCCGTGTTTTTCCGTATTTTACCGCCGTCTTATATCCGTTTTCTCGTGTTTTCTTGTTTTCTTTCACTTTTCCGTGTTTTTCGTATTTTGCAGGATTTTACTGGCATAGGGGACATAAAACGACGATATCATGAGTCCCCAGAGCAACGGGAGGAGTCACGCGTGATCCAGGGGGTCAAACGATGAAGATTGCATCTTTCAGCCCCTCACCCGACCGGTTGATCATTTCCAACCGATCGGGTGATGCACGCGTGCACCACTCGGACACAAGTTGGTGCAGCCAAGAAGTCACCCGGTCAGTTCAGTGACCGGTTCAAATGCCCCAATTCTCGGGAATATGGAACTGAATTCCAACCGATCGGGTGACATCTCACCCGATCGGTTCATCTGTAGCCGCATCGCCTCAAATATCAAACCGACAGCTCCACCCGCTCTCCTCAGTGACCGGTTGAAGCTCCCGAAGCCCGATGGCCAATTCAACAAGCGGCTCACCCGATCGGTTGATGTTTCAACCGATCGGGTGGCCTTTTCTTCCGCTTTTGCGCGCTGCTGGTGCACTCATTGAAGATCTGCTATAATTCCAGAGTGATTTTGGGTGATCTCTTATTTTTCTAGTGTCGGCATCGTCGTTAGCTTTCCAACGATAGGTCTAATGCCCAAATCCGATTTTTCTACATTTTTCTGGAATTTTCGGAGCGCAGCTGTGTGCTGAAATTGGCAGCAGTCTGAATTTTCATTTCACCCGATCGGGTGAGTTTCCACCCGATCGGGTGAGATCTTTTTCTGCGTTTCTGTGCTCTCTGTTTATTCCACCCGATCGGGTGGGCCTGTTTTCGCAGATTTGAGTGGGTTTTGGACCCGAACCGGTGGGGTTTTGAGGGGGTTTATTAAGAGACGTTGGGGCATTTCTTGGGGGGGTTCTTCCACTATTTTTTGAGTAGTTTTCCTGCCTTTTCTTGGGAGTTTTAGATTAGGTTAGATTAGGTTTTGTCTTCTAATAAATCTTGTAATGGATTGAAGACTCAATTGCAAGCTAAGTATTTTCTTCTCTCATTTTCTATTGTATTGTGTTATTTTCTTTGTTGCTTGATGGTGAATGTTTGTTTGTCATTATTATAGCTTTCTATCATGTTCTTCACCATCAAGTAGTGTTTGATGAACCCTAATACGGGTTAGGGTAGGATTGATGCTTGGAAATTTACTTTTGGCTTGGTTGCATGGCATGTGTTTGATGAAATGTGTCAATGGGGATTTCTAGCAATCTGAGTCCAATTCGTACGGCAACACACTAGTTGTGTTGGGGGTTGGGATCCGGTGTCTTTTCCAGTCAAGACCCGCTTCGATGTATTGCTAGAAATCACATTTGACCTATTTGGTCATTAGGGTTACGCGGGGGTGTTTCATTGTCATTGGCGGGAAAAAGACCGCCTCTGACCATCGGGCCAAGGGGGAATAAACTTGGCGGTTGACTCCCTAGCCACAGCTCACACCCCTAGTGTAGACATTGAGTCCTCGCACGTGGGAACGGCTTGGACGAAGTGTTGGGAGTTATCATTGTGGCCTTAATGCTCCCAGTTGCGGAAGGTGTTAATAGACACGGGAATGCCCACCGTCCGGAACCGGGTAGGCCTAGCGTACTTGGCACCGACTGGAATATCGGGCCATGGACGCTAGGTACCACCTTTTGGGGCAATGTCTCACCCTGGGTCAAGTCAAATACCAAGTATAATGAGTGCTCTAGCCCGTGTTAGCGGGGATTCATTTCGTGTCTTTTTCATTTCTTTCTTTTATTTCTACACTTCCACCCATATCATCCACGTAGCTAGCACACAACCTAGGTGAGGCTAGTAGCCATTCAAGCCATCCACCTCCCTGAGTTCGATAAACCCGCACCCTACACTAACCATGCACTTGCAGTAAAACGACACCGCGTCCAAACCGTAAACGGGGATTCAGCTAAATATCTCTTTCATTGATGCCATCATCGAGATCCCGGCGTATGCTAAATTTCTAAAGGATCTCATCACGGGGAAACAAAGGCCGGAAGAAATTAAATTGTTGGAGGATTCCACCTCCATTATCAAGAACCATCTCCCTCGGAAGCTGCCAGATCCGGGGAGCTTCACCGTGCCTTGCTCCATCGGAGGAATGCCAATCAGCAGAGACGCTAATTGATCTAGGGGCTAGCATCAGCCTGATGCCCCTTTTTATCTTCAGAAGACTCCATACATGGAGCGAGCTGGAACCCACTAGCATGTCAATCCAGCTCGCCGATCACTCTATCACCTACCATGTAGGGATAGCGAGGGATGTGATCCTCCAGATACCTCCAGGGCTATACGTCCCAGTTGATTTTGTCATCATGGACATGCCGGAGGGAGGAAGCTCTCAGCTAATACTCGGTCGCCCCTTCATGGCGACGGCCGGGGTGTTTATTGATGTCCGAGAAGGAACCCTCTCCCTCAATGTGGGAAATATTGAAGCTGAGTTCCGACTGCAAAAGCCGATGAAGGAGCGTGCCCACATGGAAGGGGCTAGCTACCTGGAATTTCTGGAGGAGGAAGTGATCGAAGGATTTTCTACTGTAGATGTCATGAAGGACCCGATCAAGGCAAGCATCGACGACGATGGCGACCCAACGTACAATAAAGCGGTCGCCACATACATCCAATTATTGGATGAGGAGTTTCAACGCCGCCAAAAAAATCATTTAGCATCAGAGGCCACATCTTTCATGGAGGAGAGTGTTGAAGTATGCAGAAATCAAATGCCGCCGAATTGCACCACCCCGGGGGATGACGCGCGGCCATCGCGCGCACCAAACGAGAATTGATATATTATGGGGAGTCAAGCTCATGGCTGAAAATGAGCACTTATTGGGAGGCAACCCAATTCCGTAGTTTTTGAAATTTCTTCCTTATTTTCTTATTTTCCTATTTTTATTTCGTGTTTTTAGGAAAAAATCGCAAAAATTATAATTTTTTTGATGAATTTGTGTTTCGTGTAGGGCGGAACATCGGGGGCATGCGCATTGACATTATAAACGGAGGAAAACCGGAGGAAGATAACAAAGTTAAAGACTAGAAAATGAAATGAGAGGAAAACGTAAGCTCGACCCGAGTATATTTAGACTCGTCCCGAGCAGAATATGACACGGCCCGAGCATCGTTCTGCTCGGTCGAGTTTTACAGACTGAAGAAGTTGGAGCAAAAACGTCACTCTGTCAACCCGGGCAGAGCCTCACTGAACCAGCCCGAGCTTAACTTGACTCCGGCCGAGTATCATTTTTGCTCGGTCGAGTTTTACAGGGAGCCAATTTGGAGCAAAAACGTCACTCTGTCGACCCGGGCAGAGCCTCACTGACTCAGCCCAAGCCAAACTGGACTTGGCCTGAGCACCAACCTACTCGGTCGAGTGCTACAGGGAGCCCAAATTGAGAAGAAATTGCTACTCTGTTGACCCGGGCAAGATAAGTGCAACCCGACCCGAGCAAGTTTTGACTCGGACCGAGAGTCGACCGAGCAATCCAGCAGCTCGGCCCGAGTCGCTGCTCGTAACAAAGCGGGCCGCTGCTCCTCGACCGGCCCATCCACGCCTATTTAAGTGTTGTTTCCGGTTCTGAGCCGTCTCTCTCGCTCGGCAAAACCCTCACGCCCTAGTTACAGCTGTCACCACCTCTCTTGGAGTCGTTCCTTCCATCCACGAGCCCCCCCATCGTTCAACATTCGATCCGAGAAATTTTTCTTTGCAATTTGACCCCGTTGTTTCCCTTGTCTAGAAATACTGACGCCCACCTTGTTTCTCTTTCAAGTTTGAATTGCTTAACAACAAGGATGCATCTTTGAAGAGCTTGGGGATATTCTGAACCGCCAGAAACCACTACATCAAACAAAAACGCCATCTTTTTCAAATCGGTAAACTCCCCCCCTTTACTTATTTTATTACTATTTTCCCCTTCCTGCGTAATGCCTCCACGCCGTGCTAGACCCGCGAACCCCAGCACCTCAAATCCTAGGCCTACACGGCGCACGCGTCGCACACGCTCCCCCACCCGAGCCACCACTGCCACCGATCCACCCACCGCCACCCCTGCACCACCTTCGCCTCCCCGTCCCTCCGGCCCCATTTACATAGGAGACACAGAATTTGAGATTACATTTCGTGACAATGATCAAGAAGACCGCTTTGGTGCCATTGTCTTACTAGCTGGATATTATGGCGGTCCGGTAACTCAAGAGGTAGTCGATCGTGACCTTCCTTTCCTTCAGAGCCTCATGCGTCACTTTCGTACGGACCCTCCCCACGAGTTCCGGCCAGCCCAACCTCCACCCACCGCCCCAGGTCCACAGCAGAGGGACCCATCACCATCCCCAGAGGGTGGTGCCTCTGCTTGATACAGTCCTACCCAGATTTGCCCCCCCATTTATTTGTGCCCATCTGTCTCTTCGGGGCCCTAGTTTACCACAGCTTGGGGGAGGCCCCCACTCATGCATCATTCCACATTGCATTACATCATGTCACCTTATTATTTTTATTTCCTTTTTTCTTTATTCACATAGTTTTTTATCTTATTTTCCCGCCAATCCCACCCCGTTAGCATCATCTCCCTCTCACGAGCGATTTCTTAGCAGTGAGGACACTGCTAGGTTTAGCTTGGGGGATGAGCGATGCCGCTTTATTTTTATTTTTATTTTTATTTTTATTTTTTATTTTTGCATTTCCTCCCTTATTTTCAGTTTTTATTTCACTTTTTCGCCACTTTACCACCCCATTTTATTTTTCTCATTTTGCATCATATCTTTTGTTTTTCCTCATGCATACATTCTCTTTTTCTCTATTTCCACTTTTTCTCTTTTTTTCCCTTATTTCTGCTGAGGATGGTCTGAATGATGATATCTCTCTAGGCTCTATTAGTTTTTAGCGATGCTTATCCCTTTGGCATGCTATTAGGATTAATTTCAGCTTTATCGTCTATATGCACGTATTTCTTTTGATGATCTGCTTGATTTAATACCCGATATGAATTGAAATCAATTGCATGAATTAGTATCTAGTATGATATATGTTGGAAAACGCACCCAGGTTCACGCATCACTGAACACTTGGAGCACCTATTTTTATTATCTTATTCACTTCTGTTTGCATGCCTGTTGACATTGTGATTATTACCGCATGCTATTTTCGGTGTTCATTTAGAGAAGTGAAATACCCATGCTATATATGAGTTTAGTTAGAGTTTTATTTTATCAAACTGATGTGCACCCTCTTATGAGTGAACCAAGTGTCCCACTATCTTCCTTCTCCACATATCTACTTTTTCTCTACATATCAGTTGGTTACACCCCTACAGCTACTTTATTGCATCTCACTCCCCATGTATAAAAATAAAAAGGTATAGCTTCTTATCTGCTTTAAAAAAAGGAAGATAGAATAAATATCGTCTTGTGCTATTCCATTAAGAAGCTATATCTATTTCTGGGAAGAAAAAGAAATCTAATTCCATATCATTTTCATTGATGCGATGCCTCAAGCTAAGCTTGGGGGGATAAACCAACTGATCATATGAGTGAGCTTGACATTAGAGTGGAGACGGTGCAGGTCGGGGAGATTTAATAAAACCCAAACTTTATGAATTACTTTAGTCTTGGGGATTTTTCACGTATCAATTTGAATATCTGAATGGCATAATCTTTCTATTCTCTATTGCATGGTGCATGAATCTTTTGTGCTCCTTGTGTATCTTTGATTGAAAGGGCGTTGTCAATTATTTTATACTAGACTCTAGGGATTGCATGAGATTGATAGGATTTGATGGTGTTGTTTCAGTAGATCCCTATTCTTTGCCTGCATTACATGACATATGATATATGAAGTTTGAAATTATCAATAGCATGCATGTTTAGCATTCAGAGCATCGTGATAGACTTTTTAGGCCTGAGATCTGACCGATCATCCTTAGCACTTATCTCTTATTCATCTCTTTTTGTTTTTCACTTCTTTTATTTTCATTTTCTTCTTTTCATTTTGTTTTCCTCCCGGCGTACCGATTATTCATCTTCCTAGAGGACGAGTAAGAGGTAAGCTTGGGGGATTTTGATGTGTCCATATTTTACATCATTTTCATATCATATTTCCATCGCATTACATATCATCCCCACGTCCAAATCCCTCTTTTTGCTGTGATTTTGGTATTTCTGACGATATTTCGAGTTTCGCAGTGTATTTTGAGTTTTCAGGGATTTTGGAGCGATTTGGACCCCCGCCTGGGTTTGGACACATCCGACATGCTCATGAGCTTGTTGGTAGGGCTCTGGAGGAGTTCACTACGTTCTCGGAGCCGAAGGAGGAGAAGAAGGAGAAAGAAGATGGAGACAGAGAGAGACAGCAGCAGCAGGGAGATTTCCCAGAAAATGCTCGGCCCGAGCAGCTGCAGCTCGGGCCGAGCCATGACACGATGAAGGAGCCGTAGATTCGGCCGATGCAGGCCGAGCAGGTCAGCTGCTCGGCCAGATGGTGCGCCCCGAGTATCCCCCGAGCAGCACCCGAGTATACACTGAGCAGCCGACCGAGTCGCCCATCCTGAGCCCGAGCGAGATGCGACGTGGGCTGAGTTCCTGACCAAGCAACTCCCACTCGGGCCGAGTCATATACTCAGCCGACAGCTTTTGGGGCATTTTTGGAAGTTTTGTGAATCGCACAGATTGCGCGATTGGCGGCTACTGAAGCTCGCGATGCGGGCTCGACGGAGGGAGTTCACAGTGTGCTTGTTTTTGAAAAAGAGGGAGATTAGAAAAAAGAGTTTTTTGGGAGAGAAAATTTTGAGAGGAATATTTTTGGATTAATCCTGTAGCAAACTCTGGATTGTTTTATCGAAGACTATTGTTTTCTGCTTTCTTTGGATTTGTTCCTCGTTTACTATCACTGTAAGTGATTTTAGCCCTAATCTCCTCTATTGCAAGAAATGTTTTCCTACGCAATTCCGATATTTTTGTGCATCTCGACCCTCATGAGTGAGTAGATTCCCTCTAGGGCCGATGGGTGAACCCTAGGATTTTAGGGGAAAATGTAGATCTGGATCCGGACATCGGATTGGGGATATATGGTTGTATTTCGGTAGATCCTACCGAATCTGTAGATAACCCGTACTGAGATCGTGCCCACAGTCTGTGGAATCGATGTGCTTAAGGGGTATCTAGGGATTCGAATAGGGAAATCGACGGATCCAATCAAGGCACGTGACCATGCCCGGCTCGCGCCTTGAGGGGATCCGTCGACGAACTATATTGCTACGTCGAGGGCTACCGCTATTGCATCGACGAGAGCCACCGAAATACCCCGCAATTCCAACCCACGAGAGTGGTACTGTAACGGTCTGTTTTTGTTGTACTTTGTTCGTGCACATGCTTTTGGTCGTGCACGTGTTTATTTTAGACTTTGTTTATTTGTGAACACTTTGTTGTGATATGCCGTTGTGAACGTCTCTGAGAGTAGTAAATTGTGGCACTAATTTGGAACAACATTTCTCGAGTCGTTTTCCCATAATTTGATCTTATTCGAAGAGACGTTGTGATCTTCACTTTTGACGGGAGACGTTTCTATTTTTAGTTTCGTCGTCCGACGTCAAAATTGAGATCCGTATTCTTAGTTAGCTTCCTTTTGTCATCACGATCACCCCGATATTTATTTTATAATTTTTGGAGTCCATTTGACCTACTCTATATTTTTAGCAAGGTTTAAAATATTTTTAATAGCTACGTTTTAAATTATTTTCGGCCAAACAAAATTTTATTACATTTTAAATACTTCAAAATATTTTTGAGCCAAATCTCAACTTATTTGGGCCGCACCCAAGCCTTGTGCGATTTGGAGAGGTTGAGATTCGAATTTTAAATTATTTTAAACTCCTAATCCCATTAGGATTGGCCCTAGACCAAGTCAACCCCTCTACACTATATAAACAACCCCTAGGAAGACCTATTTTCGCAAGAAAATAACCCTAGCCGCTTCCAAAACTCAAATTCACACTTGCGACGTTTCGTCGCAACGTTGCGACGGCCGTCACCCGCACCGACCGAATGAAACCCCCCAAAATTCCCGCTCCGACCGACAGCCGCCCCTGCTCACGCCCGCTCCGTACCCCGCTGCAATCGCCCGCTCCGTTCTCCCGCTCCGACCGAGAGGAGCTCTCGGTCTGACCGAGCGCTTGACCCGCTCCGTACGCCCCGCTCCGCACCGCACCAAGCCCGCTCCGTTCGCCCGCTCCGCACCGTGCCCGACCGAAGCAGCCGCCCGCTCACGCCGCATCTCCGCAACGTTGCAACATTGCAACGTTGCAGCGCCCCGCTGCAGCGCCCGACCCCGCATTTCCCCCACACCGACCGAGACTTCGCCCCGCACCCACCGAGAGCTCGCACCCCGCAGCTGTGCAGCGCCGTTCCCCCGTGTCTGACCGAGCCCGACCCCCGCATCTGGCCGTGTCCGACCGAGAGCCATTCGTCGCAACCCTGCACCCGTCGCATCGCTTGCCACCGTGGGCCCCCCAAGTTCTCCAGAGGTATTGTGGGTCCCCTATTGGTCCCTAGGACTACTATGGGCCCCACCTAGGTGCTTTCTCTCCGACGATTTGTCGCGTACGACGTTGCGATACGTCGTAGCCCGTCGTCGCACGTGCTATCTTTGGAATCTGGATTCGTTGCTCCGGTTGCTGCTCTGAACTTTCCAGCGAGGAATCTATATTGGAATCTAGACTTGGAGCGCGTTCTCTTATTCCAACCCCTGGCGTCGCTACCCGATGCTAGTGTAGCTTTCGCGTCGTGTTGAGGTAACGCTTTGCACCCCTAGGACCCCCCAACCTATTGCATGTTAATCAAGACTAAAATCAATGTTTTTAAAGTATTTTTAAATGTTTTAGAACTCACTAATCAAGATTAATAAAACGGATGTAGGCCGGTGGACTTGTGCACATAGGATAATTGTGACTTTGGACTAGTTGGTCGGTGTGCTCAGACGTTGTACTTGCAGACAAGTGAAACTTGCCAACTCTTGTGTAGGGCCATGTTTTTAGGCCACTTCCTTGTTTTTAGCGTAAAAGAGACTAGACAGTGAAATGATAGCTGTCTAGACGCACTTTTAGGATCTATCTTGACAACGAAGCTAGATCCGTCACCCTGCCATGTCATGCATGCATTGATATCTGTCACGTTTAGATTTCTTATCTGTACGCACTTTTAACTGTCATGCATTACATCTTACATGTCATCCAAGTTAATTGTTGCATTCGTAGCACACGCTACAATATCTGTACTTGTACTTCCTTGTCCGGCTAGGTGCACCCCTATGTCATCATGATAAAACACTTCCTGGCTCGTGATCCAGAAGATGGACGCCAGTCCATATACACATGGAGGGGTAGGGATAAGCGATCACTTGAGCTTAGGAGTTGGCCCGCGTAGCCACTCTAGCCAAAAGGTGTAATCTCTGTGCACGACGTGCTTACTTTACTTGTCTTGTACTAGTGAGTGTTTCTTGTAAAGCTTGACATCCATGCCATGCTCGTACTTTACTTTACTTTACTTTACTTTACTTTATTTGTTGCACTCATACTTTAACTGCCATGTCATTGCATTCATGCTAGAACTGCTAGGTTGCTTACCTTCACTTTCGGTTTCCTTGCACAAGTCTCTTGTAGACTTGCTGACATGTGCCCCTTGCTCTTTTGGGTGTCACATGTTAGACCCTGAGCCAAAGACCGTAGCTGAGGACGTGGTGTTTGCTGACGCTGAGCCAGAGCCTACTTTTGACGAGGAGTTGGTGGACACCGGAGACCAGTCTTAGAGACTGATTTGGAGTTGCTTTTGCTTTAGATTGCTGTTAGTTGTCGGTGCGTAGCACCATTGCTTTGTTTTCGTACTTTGTACTTTTGTTGGTCATGCTGGGGTCTCTTTTAGACTCTTTTCTTTTAGCATGGTGGCTTTTCTGCGATGTTGAAATTTATTATTATTGATATTCTGAGATATCTCTTTTGTCTCTTCTCCTTATTATTATCTTTGTTTCGTTTCGCATTGCAAGGACCTACAGTTTAAAGTTGATTGACGCTTATCGGACTTGCAGCTTTACAGCTTCAAGTCTGAGCGGACCTTCTCACGTCTCGCCTCCACGTTTTTGGGAAGCGGGGCGTGACAGGTTTTGTCAGTGGCCCATGCAGGTCACATCTTACAAATGCGAACTAACAGAACAACGATAATAACGGAATGTCCATTAAATAAATTGCAACATCCAAGTCATTAAGCTTTGAGTCTAATTTGTTTGTTCGTTTTCTATGTCATTAGATGGCTGGACGACGACAGACCCGTTCTGGTAGTGGGCCCAATCGTGCTGAGGTACCGGATAGAGAGCCCACCAATGCTGAGATCATGAGGATGATGCATCAGATGATGCAGGTGCAGCAGGGCATGCTCCAGAATACCCAGAGTACCTCTCGCTTTGAGCCAGGAGCGAAGCAGTTTCGGGAGCTGGGCCCGACTTACTTTGATGGATCTGAAGGACCGTTGGCTATAGAGGAGTGGATCAGAAATACTGAGGATAATCTGAAGATGTCGAAGGTCAACCCGACTGGATGGGTTGATCTGGTGAAGAAGCAGCTTAAGGATAATGCCCGCAACTGGTGGGATGCAGAGGAGGAGCTGTTGGTGGGTCCTATACCTTGGGCTACTTTCAAGTCTAGGTTCGATGAGGAGTACTTTCCGAAGGCTGCCAGGAGGGAGATGTTGCAGCGCTTCATTGATCTGAGGCAGGGAAATCTGACGGTGGACCAGTACCACCAGGAGTTTACTAGGCTGAGTCGCTTCACGCCGAAGATGGTGGAGGATGCTGAGGAGAAGGCTCAGAGGTTTCTGCAGGGTCTTTCCCTAGACTTGTAGAGCCGGATGTCTACGACGGATATGGAGTCATATCAGAAGTTACTGGTAGCTGCTCGGAGACAGGAGAGGATTGCGAGGCAGAAGAGAGGACATGTACCAGGAGCTGGGAAGAGGCCTATGGAGCAGATCAGAGGGGTGGTGAGGCCTAATCAGACAGTGCAGTTCAAGAGGCCAGGTGGGCCTACTCAGAAGACTTGCCATTTATGTGGCAAGACCGGGCATGTTAAGGAGCAGTGTAGGAGGATGTTGGGACAGTGCCTGATTTGTGGAGATCCTACACATACTATTAAGGAGTGCCCGAAGTCTAAGCAGCCTTGGAAGGAACCAGTTGCAGCACAGCCATTGCAGCAGAGAGCACCTGTACCTGCAGGTCGTGGACCAGCCCTCATTCCGCAGAAGCAGGCTTTTCAGCAGGCCATGCAGCCGAGGAGGCAGGCTTATCTGATGACGGCAGTGGAGAGCGAGGCTGTGGATGAGGTTATCGCAGGTAACTCTCAAACTAGTTGTTTCCTTCCTTAGATAGTTTTGATTGTTAGCTTATGTTTGGTCGTTTGCATATGATTGTTTGTTAGAATAGGGTTTGATTGTTAGACTGTTGTTAGGTGTGATTTTGGTTTGCACATTTCCTGCACGAGTCCTCTTTGACTCTGGTGCATCGATGTGCATTATTTCTCGGAGCTTCGTGGAGAAGCATTCCTTGACGACCTCCCCTCTTCCCAAGAGTTGGAATATCGTTACAGGAAATGGCGTGATCTCGGTGCATCTTGGGTGCAATTCTTACCCTCTGGTGGTCTGTGGACATGAGCTTTACGCTGATTTTATTGTCCACGACATCATCAACTACGACGCCGTGCTTGGGATGGATTGGCTTACGAGTTTCTATGCTACGATCGATTGTCGGAGGAAGAAGGTGGTGTTCGAGATCCCCGGACATCTAGTGTTTGAGTTCAGTCGAGGTAGCAGTTCGCTTGGCCCTGTCAGGTTCCGGGTCAGACCGGTGGAGATTGTTGCTATACAGATGGAGCAGGGTAGACCAGCTGTGGTACGTGAATTCGACGACGTCTTCCCCGAGGAGATGTCTGGACTGCCGCCCGATCGAGCTCTCGAGTTTTCGATCGATCTTATTTCGGGAGCGCAGCCTATTTCGAAGGCGCCGTATCGAATGGCACCAGCAGAGTTGGAGGAGTTGTGTAGGCAGCTGGATGAGCTTCTACAGAAGGGTTACATCAATCCTAGTGTGTCTCCGTGGGGAGCACCGGTGTTGCTGGTGAAGAAGAAGGATGGTTCGCGTCGCATGTGTGTGGATTACCGGGAGCTGAATGCTGTGACTATCAAGAATAAATATCCCTTGCCTCGTATAGATGACATCTTTGATCAGCTTCGAGGATCGAGGGTGTTCTCTAAGTTGGATTTGAGAAGTGGTTACCATCAGCTTAAGGTGAAGAAGGAGGACATCTCGAAGACAGCGTTCAGGACGAAGTATGGTCATTACGAGTTCGTGGTTATGCCTTTCGGTGTGACCAACGCACCCGCAGTTTTTATGAACCTGATGAATCTGATCTTCTATGACTTTCTAGATAAGTTTGTCTTTATCTTTATTGACGACATCCTGATCTATTCAAAGTCGGAGGAAGAGCATGCATCGCACTTGAGGACAGTGTTGGAGATTTTGAGGAAGCATCGTTTGTATGCGAAGTATTACAAGTGTGAGTTTTGGCTGGATAGAGTTGCTTTTCTCGGGCATGTGGTGTCAGGTGACGGAATTTCTGTGGATCCTGAGAAGATTATGGATATCAGAGAGTGGCCGGTTCCGCAGTCAGCGTCTGAGATCTGGAGTTTCCTTGGGATTGCAGGTTATTATCGACGTTTCATTAAGAACTTTTCCCGGATTGCTGAGCCGATGACCAGACTGACGCAGAAGGATGTGCCATATGTTTGGTCAGATGATTGCGAGAAGGGTTTTGATATTCTGAAGGAGAGGATGACGACTGCCCCTGTACTTGCTGTGCCTGATCGGAGTGGAGGATTCGAGATCTTTTGCGATGCTTCTGGAAAAAGTCTTGGATGTGTGTTGCATCAGCATGGGCATGAGGTTGCGTATGCTTCTCGTCAGCTTAAGGCTCAAGAGAAGAATTACCCGACACATGATTTGGAGTTGGCTGCAGTCGTGTTTGCGCTGAAGATTTGGAGGCACTTCCTGCTGAGTGAGAAGGTGAAGATCTTCACCGATCACAAAAGCTTGAAGTATATCTTTACGCAGAAGGAGCTCAACATGCGACAGCATCGATGGTTGGAGCTCATGGCAGACTATGAGATCGATTTGCAGTATCACCCTGGCAAGGTGAATGTGGTTCCGGATGCGCTGAGTAGACTTCCAGCGGTGATGATGTTGACCTCACAGTGGAGATTGCAGCAGGATTTTTGGAAGACTGGTATCGAGATTATTCTTCCTGGAGAGACTTCTTCGTTGATGAGTATGCAAATACAGTCGACGATCGTGGATAGGATCAAGGCTGGACAGTCTGGAGATGCTAAGCTGGTGAAGATTCGGGAGCAGGTAGAAGCCGGTCTGCGGACGAACTTCTTGATTCACGAGGATGGTTCGTAGAGATTTGGAGCCAGGTTGTGTGTGCCAGCTGGAGATATCAGAGAGGAATTACTGGTGGAGGCACACAGTTCGCCGTATTCTATGCATCCTGGTGGCACCAAGATGTACAAGGATCTTCGTCTGAACTTTTGGTGGCATGGTATGAAGAGGAGTGTGGCTCGGAGTGTAGCCAAGTGTTTGGTTTGTCAACAAGTAAAGGCGGAGCATCAGCGTACGGCAGGGTTGCTACAACCGCTTCCGATTCCAGAGTGGAAGTGGCAGCACATCACTATGGATTTCGTGACTGGACTACCTCGGAGTCCGAAGCAGAATGACGTGATTTGGGTGATCGTAGATCGATTGACCAAATCCGCGCACTTTATTCCCTTCCGAGTAGGAGAGTCTACTGAGACGCTAGCAAGGAGATATATGGAGGTAAATTCTTTTACACTCTGATTTTACTTCCTTTTCCTAGTTTAGATAGTGATGTAACGTGAATTGTGCAGGAGATCGTACGACTTCACGGAGTCCCCGTGAGTATCATGTCGGACAGAGACACGAGATTCACATTCAGTTTTAGTAGAGTCTGCAGAAGAGCTTGGGTACGAGTCTGAGTTTCAGCACGGCGTACCACCCGTAGACGGATGGCCAGTCCGAGATGACGATTCAGATTTTGGAGGACATGCTGAGAGCGTGCATGTTGGACTTTAAGAGATCTTGGGAGGATCATCTCCATCACGTTGAGTTTACCTACAATAACAGCTACCAGGCGAGTATTGGAATGGCGCCTTTCGCCGCGCTATATGTGTAACAACTGGTTTTTGTAAGATTGGATTATCAGTGTGTTTTGCTTGTGATGGTGGGTTCTCTCCTTGTGTGGTTTCCATTTCCATAGTTCTCTCTTTCATTCATCTCGTTGAGATTTCCTAGCTTTCGTTTTCATTCCTTTTGATGTGATCTTCTAGCTTCTTCCTTAGAATCATTGAACTCGGAGTAAGTCACTCATGACGAGCTTCATATCGATCATATCTTAGAGTATAAATCGATCCTAGAAGCCATAGAAATCTTCCCGAAGCTTCGCGCTTCGAATCGACACTTTTCGTGCACGTTAGTTGGTTCAAGAAGGAGAACCAACCGACTAGATCTCAATCTAGTCGGTCGGAAATCCTTAATGGACCGACTAGTGGGCTTTGATTATAATTCAGGAGTTACTGTTTATCTTTAGTTGGTCTAAGAACATCTTTCGACCGACTAGATTACAAACTAGTCGGTCAGCCATTGTTCTTCAACCGACTAGTTCATTGATCATTGTCCCAGCCGAGTTACTGTTTACTCTTAGTCGGTCTATGAACACTCACCAACCGACTAGTTCTCAAACTAGTCGGTTGACAAGCCTTCACAGACCGACTAACTCATAGTCCAGTTTTCCTGAGCGAGCTACTGTTTACTCTTAGTCGGTCTGCGTTGATCAACCGACCGACTAGTTCCCAAGCTAGTCGGTCACCAATCCTTCTTTGACCGACTAATCAGCCCAAGAAACCCTAGTTTTGCCCTAGCCGCCACACTTTTCTATAAATACGCCCCAAACGTTTTCTTCTTCTTCCTCATCACCCCAAACCCTAATTTCTCCCCCATTGAGCCCCCTTCTTCCCCAAACCATTGATCCTTCATCCCAAGCTCATCCATCATCATCCAAACCCTCATTTCACATATCCTACCTCTCCTCAACCTCAAACCCTCATCAAATCCCCAAAAGCCTCATCCAAACCTGTTACGACCTAACGATCGTAGTAGCCCGACTCCCGCCCGGATCCGCTAGCACACCCCATTAACTCACCTTTTCACAAAAGGGCCGTCGCCCCGAAAATCCGGGGCGACCAGCCAGGCAGGCGCGCCTCGCAGCGCTCCCCGAACCGGCCGGGGCGGACCCCCATAGCCGGCCGGGGCGGACCACCGCAGCCGCCCGAACCTTAGTCCGCCGCTAACGACAACCAACCTAAGGATAAGGACACGTCTGACACATACGTCACCCGACCATCTGACAAAGCACCTCCTGACGGAAGAGCCACTTGACAGATAACGCTTTCGGCCCTGACATCCCGACAGAAGCACCCCTGGGCCGTTGCGCCGCCTGACAGAGGCAGGTCAGGGACTCCTGTTCCCGGCGTCCTTGTCCGAAGCTTCCGCCGACACCGGAGCCAGCTCAGCACGCCTAGTCATCACCCGTCAGGTATAAATACCCCCTCCCCTCCTACGGAGAGGAGGCGGCTGCAGAATTCTCTCTCTATCTATTATTCACACACGAGTGCAAAGGTCTTCCATATCTTTGCTCTCCCACCTATAGCTCGCCTCGCTCGGTCGACACACCGTTGGTCCGACCGGCGTGACCAGCCCCCCATTTTAAGCCCTATCACTGACTTAGGCATCGGAGGGGCTAAGGGTTGAACCCCAACCCAGCCCTTCTGACGAGTTGTTCGTGTTGCAGGAGAGCTCGCCCATCAACACAGGTCGGTGTCCCCCCCTGCCCTTCAACCTGATTCAGCTGCATCCGGCGAGATTCACCCCGTGACCATCACAGGCGTCGGGATCGACTTCTTCGCCCTACTAATCGCTTGTTAAATAGCCTATCTAAACCCCCTTCTCCATATAACCACCGTGCCCTTGGTTCCCATTAATACAAATTCATTGTACGCGAGTTCCACCTCGTAACAATTGGCGTCGTCTGTGGGAACGAAGGGTCACACCCATGTTAGATTCCATGCCGATCCCGCGGAACCCGGACCACGGCAAAGATCCCGTGGGGCAGGAACCGCTCTCCCTACAAATCACCCCGGCGTCCGATCCCCTTCTGGGGATGGGCTCCGAGATTGAACACACTTCAGTCCCCGCCGTTCCGAAAAGCTTCGAGGCCGTCGCTCAGGCCAGGGGAGGCTGTCAGACGGCTGGAACGGGACCTCCGCCCGGCCCCTCGGAGCCCTTGAACGTGAGGCGAAACCTCCACCCTCAGTTCGAGGAGGAGGGGGAGCATAGGGGGCTCGCCGAGGAGATCGCGGCCCAGCAAAGGCTCCTGGAAGAGGAGGAAGAAGTTGCGCAGCGGTGGAGGCGCCTGGGGGAGGCGGCCGCCGCGCAAAGGCGTCTGGACGAGGCGGCTGAGACCGCCCGGAAGGCTTACGAGGAAGAGGAGGCCGCCCGCCGCCAGCTTCGCTTCATCATCTCGGAGCGCGAGAGGCTGAGGATGGAGGACAGGAGCAACCGGGAAGTCCTAGACGAGGCGGCGGCGACCCGACGGCCTGGGAACGGGCGGGACCCGTTGCTGAACAGGTCCCCGCCTGGAGGAGGCGGCCCCTACCACCAGCATCATCCCTCCGATACCCTGCGCGAGGAAGCCGTTTGTCGGCAACTACGCTTCCTCACCGCCGAGCGCGAAAGACTCCTTCGGGAGAATCAAGAACGAACGGAGGCCCGAAGAGAGCTGGCCGGGAGGCGCTGGCGCGGGGAGGACCGTAGCCCACAACCAGTCGAATCCTCGGCCCAAGGAAGGAGTCCCGCCTGGAGACCGTCGGGCTACTCCCCGGGGACGGAGGACCATCGGAGGCCGAGGCGCGACCGAAGCCCGACCCCCGAGTGGCGGAGGGGGGATGCGTCGGATCGCCCAACTTACCCGGAGGAGGCCACGCCACTCGCCCGGTGGATCACTTCCGCCCCCAGACCTGTAAGGTTCAAACCCCCTCACTTGGCCACGTACAATGGGAGGGGCGACCCCCTCACGCATGTGCAACAATACCGGGGGGCGATGGAAGCCCAGGACGTGGATGAGGCGTTCCTTTGCCGACATTTCTCCCAAAGCCTGAGGGACACCGCGCTGGACTGGTACTTTGGCTTGCCCGCGAGGTCCGTAGGGAGCTTTGGCGAACTATCCCATAAGTTCTGCCAAGAGTTCCGGGCCGGGCGAACAAAAAAGAAGCCCCTAGACTATCTCAGCACGATAGTCCAAGGGGAGGGAGAGACGACGGGTAGATACCTCCGCCGCTTTCAGGAGGAAAGACGGGCGGTGGTGACGTGTGGCGATGAAGTGCTTATGTTGGCCTTCAAGACGGGGCTGCGGACTCGGAGCCTCCATAAATCACTGCTCCGGGACCCGCCGACCGACTATGAAGCGTTGGTAGCTATGGCGGAGAGACACGCGCTAGCCGAGGAGACTCTCGGCGCTAAGGCCTTATTCCCCCCTGCGAAACCCCCCCAAGGCGAACCCCGGTCACACCCACGGCCGAGGCAGGAAGAGGGGCACCGTGGCCGCGACCAACTGGCCCGACCAAGGAGGGAACCGCTCGGGCCTCGCCCGCAAGATCGACCTGGCCCGGCGCGCGATTTCGCTCCGGCCCCAGGGCTCCCTCGAGTCGCCCCGAGAGAAGAAGGCCCCCTACGGGCACATTACACGTGACTCAATGCCTCCTTGATCGAGGTGATGGCCGCGGCTACACGGGCCGGACTGCTGCCGGAGCCGCCCCGAGAAATGAAGTCGGACCCCGCCCGGAGAGATTTCAAGAAATACTGCCGATACCACCGGGACCACAGCCACGACACCGACAACTGCTTCACTCTCAAAAGGGAAATCGAGCGGCTGATCCAGGCGGGCCACTTGGGGGACTTCGTCGGAGCCCGGAGACCTGACCGGGAAGAGGGGAACCACCGAAGGGCACGGAGGGCAGACCCTCCGGCAAACGACGAGCGGGAAGAGCTTCACCCCCCGAAACCCGTCATGCGCATAAATACGATATGCGGCGGCCCATCTTCAGGTGGGGCATCGTCGTCAAGTAAAAAGGCGTATGCGAGACAAGTAATGACGGCGGGTCTCGGAGGAGACCGGAGAGGGAGAAGGATGGCCTACCCACCCATAACTTTCAGCGACGAGGATCTGGAGGGGATCGAGCTGCCACACGACGATGCCATCGTCATCGAGGCACAGATCGGGACGGCCATCGTCAGCCGCCTCCTGATCGACACGGGGAGCTCTTGCGACATCCTGTTCATGTCCACGATCGAAAAGATGGGGTTAAGGCCGACGGACCTGAGACCATGCACTGGGCCCCTCGTCGGTTTCACCGGTCACTCGACCCCCATCATGGGAGTGATCACCCTGCCGATAACCCTTGGAGAGGAGCCACAGGTTGTCACCCGAATGACGTTGTTCGTTGTGGTCGACATTATGTCGGCGTACAACGGGATCATCGGACGGCCTTACATGTCGGCCATCGGAGCGCTCCCCAGCCTACTCCATCAGATGGTCAAGTTTCAGACCCCTCGAGGGGTGGGAATCGTACGGGGAAGCCAGAGGCTATCTAGAAGCTGCTACGTAGGGTCGACCAAGCACAAAGGACCAGAGATGAACCTGAAGATCGACTCCCCAAAGCGGACTTATGACCCCCACCAGTCGGAGTTAGCCCCAGCCGATGCCGCTGCCGGGGGAAACAAGGTCGACCACGCGCCCAACTAAACCACCACCTCCCCAGAAGGACGGGCTAATCACTCCAAGGGGCGCGGCGCGTCGGCCGCGGCATAGCCGGTAACTGTAAGTCCTGAACGAAGCATCATGTTCCCTTCTTTTTATCTTCGAATTTCGCTTTTCCTACATAACAGTTTCAGTTCAACCCCCCCTCTAAAAGACTCCGGGGCAGGACCAGTCCTCGCCACCCAAACCGGAGAGGGGCACGGGCCGAGCTGCGCACTCGCTCCCCCCCAAGAAGACCTCCAGGGCAAGTTCACTGAGCTTGGCCACCCAAACCGGAGCGCCATATGCGGGGTAGGCGACGGCCCAATACCCGTCCGACTATAGAGGCTGCGGGGAGGCGACGGCCCTATACCCCCCCCCTCTAAAAGACTCCGGGCAGGACCAGTCCTCGCCACCCAAACCGGAGAGGGGCACGGGCCGAGCTACGCACTCACTCCCCCCCAAGAAGACCTCCGGGGCAAGTTCACTGAGCTTGGCCACCCAAACCGGAGCGCCATATTCGGGGTAGGCGACGGCCCAATACCCGTCCGACTATAGAGGCTGCGGGGAGGCGACGGCCCTATACCCCCCCTCTAAAAGACTCCGGGGCAGGACCAGTCCTCGCCACCCAAACCGGAGAGGGGCACGGGCCGAGCTGCGCACTCGCTCCCCCCCCAAGAAGACCTCCGGGGCAAGTTCACTGAGCTTGGCCACCCAAACCGGAGCGCCATATGCGGGGTAGGCGACGGCCCAATACCCGTCCGACTATAGAGGCTGCGGGGAGGCGACGGCCCTATACCCCCCCTCTAAAAGACTCCGGGGCAGGACCAGTCCTCGCCACCCAAACCGGAGAGGGGCACGGGCCGAGCTGCGCACTCGCTCCCCCCCCCCAAGAAGACCTCCGGGGCAAGTTCACTGAGCTTGGCCACCCAAACCGGAGCGCCATATGCGGGGTAGGCGACGGCCCAATACCCGTCCGACTATAGAGGCTACGGGGAGGCGACGGCCCTATACCCCCCCTCTAAAAGACTCCGGGGCAGGACCAGTCCTCGCCACCCAAACCGGAGAGGGGGACGGGCCGAGCTGCGCACTCGCTCCCCCCCCAAGAAGACCTCCGGGGCAAGTTCACTGAGCTTGGCCACCCAAACCGGAGCGCCATATGCGGGGTAGGCGACGGCCCAATACCCGTCCGACTATAGAGTCTGCGGGGAGGCGACGGCCCTATACCCCCCCTCTAAAAGACTCCGGGGCAGGACCAGTCCTCGCCACCCAAACCGGAGAGGGGCACGGGCCGAGCTGCGCACTCGCTCCCCCCCCAAGAAGACCTCCGGGGCAAGTTCACTGAGCTTGGCCACCCAAACCGGAGCGCTATATGCGGGGTAGGAGACGGCCCAATACCCGTCCGACTATAGAGGCTGCGGGGAGGAGACGGCCCTATACCCCCCTCTAAAAGACTCCGGGGCAGGACCAGTCCTCGCCACCCAAACCGGAGAGGGGCACGGGCCGAGCTGCGCACTCGCTCCCCCCCCAAGAAGACCTCCGGGGCAAGTTCACTGAGCTTGGCCACCCAAACCGGAGCGCCATATGCGGGGTAGGCGACGGCCCAATACCCGTCCGACTATAGAGGCTGCGGGGAGGCGACGACCCTATACCCCCCCTCTAAAAGACTCCGGGGCAGGACCAGTCCTCGCCACCCAAACCGGAGAGGGGCACGGGCTGAGCTGCGCACTCGCTCCCCGCCAAAGAAGACCTCCGGGGCAAGCTTACGGAGCTTGGCCACCCAAACCGGAGTGCCATATGCGGGGTAGGCGACGGCCCAATACCCGTCCGACTATAGAGGCTGCGGGGAGGCGACGGCCCTATACCCCCCCTCTAAAAGACTCCGGGGCAGGACCAGTCCTCGCCACCCAAACCGGAGAGGGGCACGGGCCGAGCTGCGCACTCGCTCCCCCCCCAAGAAGACCTCCGGGGCAAGTTCACTGAGCTTGGCCACCCAAACCGGAGTGCCATATGCGAGGTAGGCGACGGCCCAATACCCGTCCGACTATAGAGGCTGCGGGGAGGCGACGGCCCAATACCCCCCCTAAAAGACTCCGGGGCAGGACCAGTCCTCGCCACCCAAACCGGAGAGGGGCACGGGCCGAGCTGCGCACTCGCTCCCCCCCCAAGAAGACCTCCGGGGCAGGTTCACTGAGCTTGGCCACCCAAAACAGGGCGCCATAGGCGGGGAAGGGAACGGGCCGATGCCCTCCCTCCCCCGAAAGGGCCCGTCACCCTTCTCCTCAAACCTCGGGAACCTACTCGCGATCCGCGAATCAAGGCCACCCCTACGGAAAGCCATCCCCGAGGAGTAACGCTAGACCCCCAGAAAGCCGACTCCCGAAATGACTTGTCCAACTCAAAAAGGACCCTCGGGACGAGCGCCAATGACAAATGCCAGGCATGCCTGAGGGGTCACATCACCTGCCACCCATCGGGGTCACATCACCCATCAAGGAAGAATAAATGAGGGCAGAAGTTCACCATTATAAATCCCCCCTCTCCTCAGCTCCATGGAGAGGGAGAGAGGCAAAGAAAAGGATGTGGAGAAAGACTCGTCATTTTTACCACCCTCCCTTAAAATGCGCGGAGAGCGCGAGCTTCGCCGACCGCAAAGATAGACGATCCACCAACCGGATATCCCGCTTACACGACGGCTACCCAGCCTGCCGCTCCCCTCCTTCCTTTAGACAACTTAAGGCAGGAGCCCGGGCGCTCCGTAGGCACACCCTGCCTCTCCACGAACGCCCGGGGTACGCAGGAGCGGCTGGCTGGCAACCCGATGGATGGGACGGACCTGCCAAATCACCTCACCGGACCCCCCGGCGGCCGCCAGCGCCATCCCTTCCACACATCGGCCTCCCCCGGACCATTAACACCGGGGGGACCCACGGGGGGGGGGGGTACAACCCGCATCCCCTCGCGCCTACCACGCGGAGCCTCCACTCGAGAGGAGCAACAGGGCCCCGTGGGATAGAACAACCACCAAGGACTCCCTCTCCCCCCAATTCTGGGAGCGAGGGCCAAAGCCACTGCCGGGCTCCGGTGCGGTCATCCCCCCTACGCCAAGGGGGAACCCTCTGAATCCCGCCACCCCACCTGGTCAGGGGCGCGATGCCTGGGAGGCGGATCAACCGCGAAGAGAACGACCACTTACCTAGATCGACACACGGTTACGCCTACAATGTTACGCCTACGGGCCGATACAATGTTACGCCTACGGGCCGACACAATGTTACGCCTACGGGCCGATACAATGTTACGCCTACGGGCCGATACAATGTTACGCCTACGGGCCGACACAATGTTACGCCTTCGTGCCAATTCAACGTTACGCCTATAGAAAGCCCCCGTTCTAGTAAATTGTCGACCGTAGCCGATGAAAAGGCCAAAGACAAATCCCGGTTTACCGCTAGCCACGACTCGGATAGACCGGAACCCGAACAACCTATGCAAAGGGAGGCGACCCAGCTGTCAAATCTCTCGGGCGCCCTATAAAGGGACTCGACACGACTCAGCCTACGCCAACATAGAAACGGCCGCACCAAGGCGTAAATCTAAGAAATAAATTTGTGCATACACAGGCGGAAAGCCCAAAAGAGGCGGGGGCGAGTCATGCAAATCATTACTTTCTTTCATTTTTAAACATACGCAAGGGGGGGCCTACACAAAACTACTCGGCGCCCCCGCCAATCACGACGCCCTCTCCCTCTATAGAGTCCCCCACCGCCCCGCCGCCCACCGGCACATCACCCCCGCCGCCCTCCGGCTCGTCACCATCCTCGTCCTCTTGCTCCTCACCCTCCTCGTCTCCATCCCCCTCCCCATCGCCGCTTTCGACGAGCCCGTCAAGATCGACCTCTATTGGCGGGACCAGGCCAGCCGCCTTCTCCTTCATCCGCGCAAGGCAGTCATCCCACCCCTCCACGCGGCCCTTCCTTATGCCCTCGACCATCGAATCTGTAAGGGCGGGGATGACGGTTGTCTCCTGATACGTCCGGAATTCCTCGACCCTACGGGCCAACTCCTCGTCGGCGGCCTTGGCACGCTCAGCAAACTCCTCCACGCGAGCCTCCTCCCTCCGAAGGGCCCCCTCCAGCTCCTTCGCTCTCTCTCCAGCCTCGGTCACGACCGTCTTCAAGCGCTTTACTTCAGCCTCATATCGGCCGCCCTGCTCCCTCTCCTTCTCCAGGTCCTCGCCGGCTCTCTTACGAACGGCATCGACCTCGGCGACCATCCTAGCCACGGCGCCTTCGGCCTTGTGTATGGCCGGCACGTGCCGCATCAGCCCGAGCATCAAGTTGAGGATCTGCGTAAAGAAACACCAAAAAATAGACCCATTTAGGGCGAAAGCTAAAACCCGTCGAAAGACATCACACGTCTTACGTAACATACCTGGACGCCATGCATCACTGCCGTCCCGCACAGACCCTCAGGCTCCACCGCTTCCAGCGCCACCTTATCGCGAGGCAAGAAGATGTTCTCCGCCAGCCTCGCCGCCACGCTCCCATCCTCAAACACGGACTCCGTATTCGCCACTTTGTATCGCGCCCGATGAAGCGCCCCTTCGGGATAGCCATCGACATCGGTCCTCTTGACCTTAAACTTAGCCAGTACGGCCTCACAGTGGGGGTCGGTTGGCGCTCTCTCGAGACCAAACATGGGACAACCATAAGGCCAAGGGTCCCATTCGGTTGGGCCGCTCGACGCCTCGGCCCTATGCGACTGACCGCTAGGATCCGCCCCCTCCCCCCCTGCGGGCGCCATGGGGCTAGGCGAAGACGTCCGTGGCAGTTCCGCCCCTCCGCCTGTCGACCCTTCTTCGTCGCCCTCCAGGTCGATGATGGGATCCGCCACGTCATCCCCTGTCGACCTCTTCCTCCTCTTCGTTGACGCCGGCACCCTTGTCGAGCTCCCAGCCCCTCCTTCCGCTCGCGCCCTCTTGGGGCCACCCCTTGCCGTCGATCGCCCCGCCTGATCCGCGGCCCTGCGCATCATTTCCTCAAGGGATAGACTCATCGTGCCACCTGCCAAAGAGAGAAAGTTCAGCGTAAGCATATCAGGTGTGGGAACACCCAAATCTTCTGTACCTTCGGGCCATATATAGGCTGTTATCATCTCAGTCCGAGATAGCGTCCGATAATTTCGGCCCTCTGCTGGTATAGCCATTAAAGTCTGGGCCACCAACTTCTCCGCGTCCCCCAATTCCACCACCTCCCTCGCCTCGGGATTCAGCTCGGCCCAATCAGCCCTTATCAGCACTTCCTCCGGCACCTCCACAAACACATACTGCTGGCGCCACAACTTAATTTTGCCAGGCAACCCTTTGATAAGCGGATGCGTCCTCTTCGCGGATAAATAGTAGCACGATCCATACCTCTTGACCAAGAAGAAGTGGCGAAATAAGGACAGGGACGGATTAACCTGATTGCTTACACACAGCACTAGGAACCCCACAATGGCACTGATGGCATTGGGCATCAGACGATACAGCGGCAGTTCCAGGAAGTTCAGCACTTCCAGCACGAACGGATGAGGGGGAAAGCGCAAACCCTGCTCAAATGAAGAGACGTACACTCCAACCTCCCGGTCGCCCGCAAAACACACCCTTTCCTGCGGCTCCGGTTCACGAACCGAGTATGGCGGCCTGACGTACTTCGTGAAGATCTCCCCAATGGATCTCCTCAGCACAGACTTCACGGCCGCAATCTCGACGGGCACCCCTCCGGTCTCCGCAGCTGAACTTCCCTCCCCAACCCCCCCAGAACCCTGACCCCGAATCGGAGACATCGAGGAAGACATTAGTCAAATTGGCGTCTTACCTAACGGGTGCTGTCGCCTCGGACTCTCGCGTTGCTCCGCCGACCGCTCCTACGAGAACGACTCTGGAAAGGATTCGTAAACCTCTTACAAGCCCTAGCTCCTCGACATTCAACCTTTTTACCCCCCCACAGGCAATATATCTTTAAAGCGCTCCCGCAAAACTTCGGCATCGTGACCGTCGAACCCGCGACACGTGTCACCAATCCGGGTCCTGTCCATCACCAACCCATGTGTTCTGCCGCTTCGCGTCCCGTCAAAACCGTCAGTTGCGCCACGTGTCGTAACCACAGTGGTCGGGCCGCCTCGGTACCCGCCCGCCGTCGATTCGCCAGGATGACGTCAAGTCAGACGATCGCCAATAATTCCCGCCCAATTCCCTACGAAATGATTACCCTCTTTTGAAATTACCCCACGATATCGCCGCTAGAGCCAAGATTTGGTCCGGCCTCCGACAGTCCGGCCAAATCATGGACCGAACGCCAGAGCCAAGATTTGGACCGGCCTCCGACAGTCCGGCCAAATCATGGAACTAACGCCAGATCCAAGATTTGGTCCGTCCTCCATCAGTCCGGCCAAAACACCCGTCAGTACGACCAAAGCAGGAGCTTCCCTCGCATCGTTGCCATTTCCGCTCTCCTTCGGCCCGGCCGTCACGGGAACCTATCCCAATTCCAACACTGGGCACGGGCGCCCGAGCACACGAACAGAGACCGTGACTCATCTCAACTCCCCTCTACCGGAATCCCCGGCAGCGCGAAGTTGGGGGCAATCACACCCCCACAAATCGTATATTCTACGGGCTAACCTTACACGAATACAGGTTGGCACAAAACAATCAAAATTTATTTACTCAAGCCGCTAACCCTTACATGAAAGCTTTGACTCTCCACCCATTACAACCACACATCGCTCACAACCCCATCACGAGAAGTTACGGCCCTCCCCGAACCCACGCTTCTAGCGGCGCCGCGCCTCGACCGACCAATCCCTCACATCCTTGACCGCTTGCCGAATCGCCGCCTCCCTAGCCTCTTGCAGCATCGGCACAACATGCTCGTCATGATACCGGTGGATAGCGGCTTCGACCAGCTTGCCCTCAGCGTCCCGCTTATCCTCCAGTCGCCGCACCGCTAGACCCTTCTCCCTCTTCTCGGCCGCCAGAGCGACCTTTAGGTCCTCAATCTGCTGCCTCTGCAACCCGATCACAGACTCCTTGCTGGCAACTTCCGAGTTATATTTCGCCCGAATATCATCCCTCTCTCGCGTTATTTCCTGAAGCTGCTTCTCGACCGCCGCTTTGGACAAATCGAAGTACGCAGCCCGCCCCTTCTCCACGCCGCAGGCCGCCCTAACTCTCTCCAGCTCCGCCTCCGTGTCCCTCAGCTTCTCCTTGACCTCGCCAAGGTTCTCCTTCGCTTCACGCAGGGCCACCCGGGTGGCGACCGCGGCGGGACGGCCCCGCAGGGCTAACACGTTCGTAAGCATCTACTTAAACCTTGAATCAGTGAGACACGGGCACACAAAGCCGGCGTGCGAATAAAGAAAACTAGCTTACCTGTACGACGTGCCATATGGCCGAGCCACACAGCCGCTCCGCCCCCACGCGAGTCAACGACTCGCGATCGCGCGGCAACCCGCAATACTCGGCGAGCCGCGCCGCCACTCCCGCATCTTCGAATACCGACTCGTCGCGGCTGACTCGAAAGGGAAACTTGCGGAGATTGTCATCATGGTACGCCTCGACCTCTTCTCGGGTCCTCTTAAAACGAATGAGAGCGCCCTCACAGGCTTGACTCGACGACGCCCCCATTTCCCGCAAAGGGATCCCGTACGGCCACTTCTGAACCACATGCGCCCGGCGGGGCGCAACCACCTCGGATACCCGCAGGGGGACGGAGGGTCGGGCCCCTCCCTCCGGCACGCCCTCGGGACGATCCTCGCTGGACCCACCGGCGGAGCGGTCTCGTCCGACTGACGTCCGTCCGGAGTGCAATCTCTCCCCCCGGGGGGCCCCGCCCCCACGACCCGGGGATCCCGCCTCACTAGCCGCCCCCTCGCCTTTCCCGCGAGGATCAGTACCCCCCGAGGTCGGGGCACCGGCCGAACCGGGAACCACCCCCGGCTCCCTCATTGGATCTTCGCCTGAAAGGAAAAGAAAGACCATCAGGGCGAGCCTAGCCCAAAGTTAACAAAACGTCAAAGATACCTAGGGCCCAAAAGTCCTGGGCGAGCCGACTGCTTTGCGTTAGACTCGCCCAATGACGACACACCTCGGGCAGCTCCCTCAAAATCTGAGCTTTGGCAATATCCTCCCCGGTCAGCTCCACCCCTTCATTTACATAGGGATTCCGCGCCCCCCAATTTGACGTCAGCGCCACGTCACTTGGCACTGTCACGAAGACGAACTCCCTCATCCAATCGCCGACATCATCAGGCACCTCGAGGATGAGCTCTCGCCCCCTCCTGGCGCAAACGCGATGATACACCCCCCACTTCCGAACCACGAAGAAATGCTGAAACAACGCCAAGGAGGGACTCAAGGTGCAAGCAAGACACAAGATGACAAACCCCACTAGCAAGCCCCAGGAACGGGGCGCTAAGGCAAATATCGGCAGCTCCAGGAAACTCAGCAAGTGAAACAAATACGGGTGGATCGGAAAGCGGAGCCCCAACTTAAAGGACCGGACATAGACCCCGACCTCATTATTCCCCGGTGAGCTCACCGCTTCCTCCAACCCGGGAACCCGCACCTCATAGGGTTGTCGCACAAACCGCACGCGAATATCCCGGATGTTGATCCTATCCAACCTGCGTCGGGAGGACTCAATGTCTCTCGGTGCAACGGATAACCATGACCATCTTTCCCTAATCCGCTGCACCCCCGGCGGCGACGCCCCCTCGCACGCCGACTCTTCCTCCCCCACCCGGCTACTCCCTCCAATCTCGAATCGAGAAGCCATTGATCGGAAAGGAAGGAAATTAATTGTTGTTACCTGTTGCTCCCTTGAACCTGGAAGACGATCGGAAGAAGACGGCCGGTGACGGAAGGGACAGATTAGCCAGTAAGCTCCAAATAGAAAAATCGAGCGCCGGAGGAGAATCAGAGAAAGACAAAAAATTCCCGCCGACCGCCTCCCAGACCTTTCTAAGCGGTACAGGGGGCCCCCGGGCCATCTCGGCCGTCAAACTTTCACCACGCGGCGCCCATCGAGACACCCCCGACGCCTTGACTGGCGTTAGGGTCACCTCCTCCACGTGTCGCAAACTCAATCGCAGAGACGCTTCGTTTTCCTCTGCCCCCTTTTCAAATCGTAATGATGGCCACTAAAGCGGGAGTTCCGAAGCCGCCGCCGTCACCACCCGGTGGGTCCAAGGCCCATATTGAAGGTCCGGAATGTCGGATATGGTTCGCCCTCCGAGCCGAGCCGGGCTGCCGCCTCAGACTCGAAGGCCGGGGGCAATTGTTACGACCTAACGATCGTAGTAGCCCGACTCCCGCCCGGATCCGCTAGCACACCCCCATTAACTCACCTTTTCACAAAAGGGCCGTCGCCCCGAAAATCTGGGGCGACCAGCCAGGCAGGCGCGCCTCGCAGCGCTCCCCGAACCGGCCGGGGCGGACCCCCACAGCCGGCCGGGGCGGACCACCGCAGCCGCCCGAACCTTAGTCCGCCGCTAACGACAACCAACCTAAGGATAAGGACACGTCTGACACATACGTCACCCGACCATCTGACAAAGCACCTCCTGACGGAAGAGCCACTTGACAGATAACGCTTTCGGCCCTGACATCCCGACAGAAGCACCCCTGGGCCGTTGCGCCGCCTGACAGAGGCAGGTCAGGGACTCCTGTTCCCGGCGTCCTTGTCCGAAGCTTCCGCCGACACCGGAGCCAGCTCAGCACGCCTAGTCATCACCCGTCAGGTATAAATACCCCCTCCCCTCCTACGGAGAGGAGGCGGCTGCAGAATTCTCTCTCTATCTATTATTCACACACGAGTGCAAATGTCTTCCATATCTTTGCTCTCCCACCTATAGCTCGCCTCGCTCGGTCGACACACTGTTGGTCCGACCGGCGTGACCAGCCCCCCATTTTAAGCCCTATCACTGACTTAGGCATCGGAGGGGCTAAGGGTTGAACCCCAACCCAGCCCTTCTGACGAGTTGTTCGTGTTGCAGGAGAGCTCGCCCATCAACACAGGTCGGTGTCCCCCCCTGCCCTTCAACCTGATTCAGCTGCATCCGGCGAGATTCACCCCGTGACCATCACAGGCGTCGGGATCGACTTCTTCGCCCTACTAATCGCTTGTTAAATAGCCTATCTAAACCCCCTTCTCCATATAACCACCGTGCCCTTGGTTCCCATTAATACAAATTCATTGTACGCGAGTTCCACCTCGTAACAAAACCCATTTCTCCATATTTTCCCCATTTCCAGATCTGAGTCGGATCATTCTTCCGTCGCCGTAGTTCTCGGCGTCGTTCCTCCGCTTCTTCACGGGTAGTATTCTTCCTTTAATAATCTCATAACCCACACTTGATATTTGTGAAACCCTAATAAAATGGATCATTAGAAATCGTAGGGTTCGATTGTGAATACGGATTAGTTACCATTCTAATGTTGTTTTTCCGTGACAGTGATCCATTCCAGTAGATAACAAATTTGTGTGATGTGCCTTCGTTGATCGTTCTCCTCGGTGCCAGGCAAGTGAAACTTGCATCTCTTGATTTGGGCCATATCTTAGGCCATTTCCCTTGCTTTAGCGTAAAAGAGACTAGACGGTGAAAGGATAGCCGTCTAGACGCCATTGACCTAGCTTGACAACGAAGCTTGGTCCGTCGCCCTCATCATGCTTATATGTCACGTTTAATTACAAATAACGGTACGCGTATTATCTGTGCATGTCATCCATGCATCTTTAAACTGTCATGTTTAATTACAATTAACGGTACGTGAATATTGTTCATGTCATTGCATTTTGCCTATCATGTCTAATTTCAATAAACGGTATGCGAATATTGTTCATGTCATTGCATTTTGCCTGTCACGTTTAATTTCACTTAACGGTACACGAATATCTGTTCATGTCATTGCATTTTGCCTGTCACGTTTAAATACAATTAACGGTACGCGAATATCTGTTCATGTCATTGCATTTTGCCTGTCACGTTTAAATACAATTAACGGTACGCGAATATCTGTTCATGTCATTGCATACATTGATTGTTTATCATGAATGTGTAGCTCACGCTACAAAACAAAATACATTTCCTGGCTCGTGACCGAAAGCGAGCATAGTAAGTTGCTAACCCCAACGCTCGATATGGAGGCTAGGTGCACCCCTATGCTAAACAAAATACATTTCCTGGCTCGTGACCAGAAGATTACACAGCCTGCGGGCAATAGGGCACTCGCTGAGTGATCCCTTGTACTTGACTTGATTACACAGCCTGCGGGCAATAGGGCACTCGCTGAGTGATCCCTTGTACTTGTACTTGACTTGACGTGTTTACTTGTACGTGACAAACAGTGATAACAGTGATAACAGTGATAATCGTGATTCGTGAATAGTGATTGGTAACTTTTGCTACATCATGAGTGATTGGCTTCCCTACCTTTAAAACTGTCGCATCATACTTAAATGCCATGTCATTGCATCTTATTATAACTGCTAGGTTGCTAGTTCACTTTCAGTTTCCTTGCACAAGTCTTTCCAGACTTGCTGACATGTGCCCCTCTCTCTTTTGGGTGTTACATGTTAGACCCAGAGCCAGAGCTTTGTTGCAGGGGATATGGTGTTGCTGATGCTGATGTTTGTTGTGGTGGTGAGTGGACACCAGGGGCCTGTCTTGAAGACCACTCGTGTTCACTTCTTTGTTTAGGTTTGCTGTTAGTTGTTGGTGCGTGGTACCTTTGTATGTATGTTATACCTTGTTGGCCATGTTTGGGCCTTAGCTTTTCTTTTTGAGCCTGGTGGCTTTTCTGTGATATTGTAATTTATTTATGGATATTCAGGGATTCAATGAATTGCTTATTGTTTCATTTTCTTATTGTTATCTTTGTTTCGTATCGCATTTGTAAGGACTTGCCATTTGAAGTTTCTTTTGACGCTTATCGGACTTGGGGCTTCACGGCTTCAAGTCTGAGTGGACCTACTCACGTCTCGCCTCCACATTTTCGGGAAGCGGGGCGTGACAATATGGTAAGAAATGTCGATCGCCACTGAGCTGGGATGACATTGGAGATCGGGAGCTGCTAGGACCGGAGATGATTGTGGAGGCCGTGAATGTTGTGAGGAACATTCGGGAGAAGCTGAGGATTGCGCATGACCGTTTCAAGCATTGTGCAGATGCTAAACGAAGGCCTTTGGAGTTTCAGCCTGGAGATCATGTCTTTCTGAAGATTTCTCCGAACCGCGGAGTTATTCGATTTGGGAAGAGAGGCAAGCTGAGTCCGAGGTACATTGGGCCGTTTGATGTCCTGGAGAGAGTTGGAGCTGTGGCTTATCGCTTGGCGTTGCCACCGTCGCTGGAGGGAGTTCACGACGTATTTCACGTATCCCAGTAACGTCGATACGTTAGTGATCCATCCCATACTGTGGATTTCTCAGAGATCACGGTACGTGTGGATCTGTCTTATGATTAGCAGCCAGTTGAGATTCTGGATCGTCGACAGAAGCAGCTGAGGAATAAGACCGTCGACTTGGTTCGAGTGCAGTGGCGTCACGGTTCCCCTGATGAGTCCACCTGGGAGCGTGAGGATGAGATGAGATAGCGCTTCCCGCACCTTTTCCCGAGCAGTGCTTGATGTTGATTCCAAGGACGAAATCATTTCAAAGGTGGGGAGGATGTAATGGTCTGTTTTCGTTGTACTTTGTTCGTGCACGTGCTTTTGGCCGTGCACGTGTTTATTTTAGACTTTATTTGTTTGTGAACACTTTGTTGTGATATGTCGTTATGAACGTCTCTGAGAGTAGTAAATTGTGGCACTAATTTGGAACGACATTTCTCGAGTCGTTTTCCCACAATTTGATCTTATTCGAAGAGACGTTGTGATCTTCACTTTTGACGGGAGATGTTTCTATTTTTAGTTTCGTCTTCCGACGTCGAAATTGAGATCCATCTTCTTAGTTAGCTTTCTTTCATCATCACGATCACCCCGATATTTATTTTATAATTTTTGGAGTCCATTTGACCTACTCTATATTTTTATCAAGGTTTAAAATATTTTTAATAGCTACGTTTTAAATTATTTTCGGCCAAACAAAATTTTATTACGTTTTAAATACTTCAAAATATTTTTGAGCCAAATCTCAGCTCATTTGGGCCGCACCCAAGCCTTGTGCGAGTTGGAGAGGGTGAGATTCGAATTTTAAATTATTTTAAACTCCTAATCCCATTAGGATTAGCCCTAGACCAAGTCAACCCCTCTACACTATTTAAACAACCCCTATGAAGACCTATTTTCGCAAGAAAATAACCCTAGCCGCTTCCAAAACTCAAATTCACACTTGCGACGTTTCGTCGCAACGTTGCGACGGCCGTCACCCGCACCGACCGAAGGAAACCCCCCAAAATCCCCGCTCCGACCGACAGCCGCCCCCGCTCACGCCTGCTCCGCACCCCGCTGCAATCGCCCGCTCCGTTCTCCGGCTCCGATCGAGAGGAGCTCTCGGTCTGACCGAGGGCTTGGCCCGCTCCGCACGCCCCGCTCTGCACTGCACCAAGCCTGCTCTATTAGCCCGCTCCGCACCGTGCCCGACCGAATCAGCCGCCCGCTCACGCCGCATCTCCGCAACGTTGCAACATTGCAACGTTGCAGCGCCCCGCTGCAGCGCCCGACCCCGCATTTCCCCCGCACCGACCAAGGCTTCGCCCCGCACCCGCCGAGAGCCCGTACCCCACAGCTGTGCAGCGCCGTTCCCCCGTGTCTGACCGAGCCCGACCCCCGCATCTGGCTGTGTCCGACCGAGAGTCATTCGTCACAACCCCGCACCCGTCGCACCGCTTGCCACCGTGGGCCCCCCAAGTTCTCCAGAGGTATTGTGGATCCCCTATTGGTCCCTAGGACTACTGTGGGCCCCACCTAGGTGCTTTCTCTCCGACGATTTGCCGCGTACGACGTTGCGATACGTCGTAGCCTGTCGTCGCACGTGCTAGCTTTGGAATCTGGATTCGTTGCTCCGGTTGCTGCTCTGAACTTTTCAGCGAGGAATCTATATTGGAATCTGGACTTGGAGCGCGTTCTCTTATTCCAACCCCTGGCGTCGCTACCCGACGCCAGTGTAGCTTTCGCGTCGTGTTGAGGTAACGCTTTGCACCCATAGGACCCCCAACCTATTGCATGTTAATCAAGACTAAAATCGATGTTTTTAAAGTATTTTTAAATGTTTTAGAACTCACTAATCAAGATTAATAAAACGGATGTAGGCCGGTGGACTTGTGCACGTAGGATAATTGTGACTTTGGACTCGTTGGTCGGTGTGCTCAGACGTTGTACTTGCAGGCAAGTGAAACTTGCCAACTCTTGTGTAGGGCCATGTTTTTAGGCCACTTCCTTGTTTTTAGCGTAAAAGAGACTAGACAGTGAAATGATAGCTGTCTAGACACACTTTTAGGATCTATCTTGACAATGAAGCTAGATCCGTCACCCTGCCATGTCATGCATGCATTGATATCTGTCACGTTTAAATTCCTTATCTGTACGCACTTTTAACTGTCATGCATTGTATCTTACATGTCATCCAAGTTAATTGTTGCATTCGTAGCACACGCTACAATACTTGTACTTGTACTTCCTTGTCCGGCTAGGTGCACCCATATGCCATCATGATAAAACACTTCCTGGCTTGTGATCCAGAAGATGGACACCAGTCCATATACACGTAGAGGGGTAGGGATAAGCGATCACTTGAGCTTAGGAGTTGGCCTGCGCAGCCACTCTAGCCAAAAGGCGTAATCTCGGTGCACAACGTGCTTACTTTACTTGTCTTGTACTAGTGAGTGTTTATTGTAAAACTTGACATCCATGCCATGCTCGTACTTTACTTTACTTTACTTTACTTGTTGCACTCATACTTTAACTGCCATGTCATTGCATTCATGCTAGAACTGCTAGGTTGCTCACCTTCACTTTCAGTTTCCTTGCACAAGTCTCTTGTAGACTTGCTGACATGTGCCCCTTGCTCTTTTGGGTGTCACATGTTAGACCATGAGTCAGAGACCGTAGCTGAGGACGTGGTGTTTGCTGACGCTGAGCCAGAGCCTACTTTTGACGAGGAGTTGGTGGACACCGGAGACCAGTCTTAGAGACTGATTTGGAGTTGCTTTTGCTTTAGGTTGCTGTTAGTTGTCAGTGCGTAGCACCATTGCTTTGTTTTCGTACTTTGTACTTTTGTTGGCCATGCTGGGGCCTCTTTTAGACTCTTTTCTTTTAGACTGGTGGCTTTTCTGCGATGTTGAAATTTATTATTATGGATATTCCGAGATATCTCTTTTGTCTCTTCTCCTTATTATTATCGTTGTTTCGTTTCGCGTTGCAAGGACCTGCCATTTAAAGTTGATTGACGCTTATCAGACTTGCAGCTTTGCAGCTTCAAGTCTGAGCGGACCTTCTCACTCTCGCCTCCATGTTTTTGGGAAGCTGGGCGTGACAGGTACGAATTGGGGGATTAATTCCCTAACCCTAATGCGATGTGAGGACCCTATCCAACATCAACCCCAACGATCCTAGCGGCGACCCCTAAAGCCCTAGTTCCTCTTATTAAATTACACAACAACAATCATCAACCCAACCCTTTTACTCCGACCGCTACTTTGCTTCTAGATTTAGAAATCGACTGAGATTACCAAGGACACTATCACCGTCCCTGTGGGATTCGACTATCTTATATACTATAACTCGACACCGTCCGCTTGCGGATTGAACCCGTAGTCGTAGTCTAGGAGCCATATCACGCCTGGCGATCGTGACACCGCCAGGTGGATTCTAGGTGTAGATTGCGGGCGCGTCATCGAGCTACAGTCAGATGGAGAAAGGCTGCAAAAACGCGCTCTGGAAATCAAATGCAACTCGACCGAGTAGATGTCTACTCGATCGAGCTATAGTCAGAGCTGCAGAAAGCTGGAGGAATATGCAAAAAGTTGCTCTGGAAATCAATTGCGACTCGACCAAGTAGTACCCTACTCGGTCGAGCTACAGACGGTGCCCAAATAAGTCTAAAAGAGCACTCTATTTCTAATTCGACTCGACCGAGTAGCTTCACTACTCGGTCGAGCTACAGGAGGAGTCCAAAAGTGCTTAAAAGGGCACTCTAGAAAGCTTAATGGACTCGACCGAGTAGCTTCCCTACTCAGTCGAGCTACAGGAAGAGCAAAAGAGAGCTGAAAACAACACTCTGTTGTAATTCAGCTCGACCGAGCTGAGTAAGCAACTCGGTAGAGTTCTAGGGCACAACATCTGGGCTTAATTCTCATATTTTATGCCTTTTATACTCGACCCGAGCAGCTATCTCTACTCGGCCCGAGCAGCGACTTACTTGCTGGGGCCCACACTCAAACCAATCTCGATTCAGTTCATATAAATCGACTCGGGATTACCTAAGCCTAATTCAAATCAAAACCCCAAATCCCAAGCACCCCTAACCCTAGCCCTAGTCCTACTCGGTCCAACCATCGTGCCGCCGTCACCGACGCCTGCTCTGCTCAAGCATCGTCGGCACCGCCGCTCGGTCTGCCCCTTACCCTCTTATTTCTCTCTCCATCCCTCTCTATCCCTCTCTATCTATCTCTCTCTCTCTCTAACCGCCCCAACCCGCCCTAGCTCCGGCGCCTTGCCAGAGCAGCGCCGCCCGTGCCACCAGCGCCAATGGCGCATCTTTTCTCCCCCTCCTCTCTATTACCCCCTCTCTCTCCATATACCTCTCATTCATATTTCCCCAAAATCCTGCAGCCACCTTGCTCCGGCGTCTCGTCGGAGCTGTGCCGCGTGCGCTGCCCGAGCACAACTCGTGCTCGGGCCAAGCAGCCCACACCACCACCCTCACCCCCTTCTTCATCCCCTCCATCTCCCCACCATCCCTCTCATCATCCCCATCTCCCCCAATTTCGAATATACAAACCCTAATTCGTTGAATTTTGATCCCCAAACCCTATGAATTTCTTAATTACCTACTAAAATCACTTTCTTATCATATTGCACGTACACTTGGAGATTTCCAAGGAGGAGCTTGGTTTGGAGCAGCTTGGGGAATCGTCTGGATTTCGGCCTTACACGTGCACATTCTGCTTTACTTTTGCAGCGACTACGGTTTCGGTATACTCCTTCCTTTGCTATTTTCATTACCGTAGCTTGTCTTTTGCCACTTTAGCATGATGCCTCCTCACCTTAGGCCAAGGAAGCTTCCGTCGAAGAAGAGGAAGGACACCACTGGTCCCTCCTCTTCTAGGCCAGCACGACGCCCATGTCGTGCACGTTCACCTACACCTGAGGAGTACTCGGGCGATTTGCCCTCCTCGTCCGACTCATCCCGATCCACTTTTCCCATGCCTCTATCCATAGAGGCCCCACTCACCCCACACACTACCGCTCCACCCATCCCCACTACCACTCCTCCATCCCGTCTAGTTCTTTCGCCACCCGCCTTGGGAACGTATGATGTCATCTTCAGAGATGATGATCAAGGCGACCATTTCGTCGCCTTGCTCGTCCTACTAGGACAGGGGAGCAGGACCTCTCAGGAGTCAGGAGAGCGAGACCTTGATGTTTCTATATTTTCTACCTTTTTCATATCATCATGACATTGCATTCCATGCCATTTCTGCATCCAAATCCCATATTTTCCTACGATATCGCATTCCTGACGTTATATTCGAGTTTCGTAGTGTTTTATGAGTTTTCAGGGATTTTGGAGCGATTCGGGACCCGATCTGGGTACGGACACATCTGACACGCCCGTGAGCTCGTTGGCAAAGCTCTACAGGAGTTCGCTGTATTTTTGGAGCCATGGGAGGAGTGGAGGAGAGAACCAGAGGATAGGAGAAGAGCTTCAGCAGCTCCAGGAATAAATTCCCAGATGACTCGACCGAGCAGTGCAGCTGCTCAGTCGAGCAGAGACAATTTGAGAAGAAGGAGCAGATACACTGCCCGATCGGACCGAGCACTCATAATGCTCAGTCGAGCTGTTATTCTTCATGAAGCCCGACTAATCCAGCGCACGGCCCGAGCAACCTTTCAGCGACCGAGTCAGCTCTTTGCTCGGACCGAGCTGAGCTGACTCGGCCCGTGCAGGTAGAGTGAAGATTGAGGAGAATTTCAATTCCCTGTCAAGCTCGGTTGAGCAGTACAGCTGCTCGGACCGAGCGACCGACCGAGCAACAAGATGCTCGACCGAGTAGCCTACTCGGTCGACGATGCCAAGGCCATTTTCGGAAAGATTTATGATGCGGCTGTTGCGCGAATTTGAGAGTGAAGTCTGGGAGCTGGCGACGTCGGTAGGGGAGCGATTCATTTTCTGAGTTTTTGAATACTTTTCGGGAGCGAAAAATTAGAGCGAATTATTTGTTAGGTTTTAGATTAAACTTTTGGAGATTTTTGGATCGAAATAATTGGATTGTTATTTTGGTGCTCTATTGCAATTGCGTATTTGTAACGACTGGTTTTCATGTATCTGGATTTATTATATTATAATATATGTTTTGGTGGATTTTCTCCTCTTGTGTGGTCTTCGTCTCCGTAACTTTCGTTTTCGATCGTTTCGTCGTGTTTTCTCGTTTCTTCCTTAGGATCGTCGATTTCGAAGTATGTCATTCGTGACGGGCTTCATAACGGTCGTATCTTACTGTTAGATCAAGCCTAGGAGTCTTAGGAATCGATCCCAGAGCTCCGCGCTCCGTATCGGAACTTTTGGTGCTTATTAACCGGTGTAAGAAGGGACACTGACCGACTAGATGACGATCCAGTCGGTCGGCAATCCTTCTTGGACCGACTAGTTGGCTTTCTAAATTTCTCAGGAGTTACTGTTTATCGTTAGTCGGTCTAAGAACGTTGGTTGACCGACTAGGTTGCAAACTAGTCGGTCGGCAATGCTTCTTTAACCGACTAACACATCATCTAAATTTTAGTATCAGTACTGTTCACTCTTAGTCGGTCTAAGAATGTTCATCGACCGACTAGATGTCAAACTAGTCGGTCAGTAGTTGTTCTTTGACCGACTAAATCTAAATCCTAATTCTGTACAGGAGTTACTGTTTACACTTAGTCGGTCTGCGTTGGTCGACCGACCGACTAGATGTCAAACTAGTCGGTCAGTGGTTGCTCTTTGACCGACTAATCTGTGTTAAAACCCTAATTTCTGGGCAGCCGCCAGCCCATCCTATTTAAACCCCTCCCAAACGTTTTCTTCTTCCTCCACTCGACCAAAAACCCTAGTTTCTCCCCCATTGAGCCCCCTTCTTCCCCAAACCCTTATTCCTTCATTCCAAGCCCAAGATCCATCATCCAAACCCTCCCTCAACACATTCAACCTCTCATCTCCCCCAAATCTCCATCAAACCCCCAAAATCCCCCAAAAACCCTAGTTCTCCAAACTTCTCCATTCGTTTCCAGATCTGGTCCTTAGGTTCTCCAGAGTGTTTCTTCCGCCTCCTCACGGTAAGAAATCGATCTCTTGATGTTTTCATAACCTATTGTGTTTTTATGAAACCCTAATGAATAAATGTTGTTTTGATGGTTGTCTCTCCATAACAGCGACTCCCCCGTAGATTAGCATCCGCGAGACGAACCTTCGTGATCGTCATCCCCGGTGCTAGGCAAGTGAAACTTGCCACTTAGGGTTTAGGCCATGTTTAAGGCCATTTGCTTGTTGTAGGCGTAAAAGAGGCTAGGCGACGAAATGATACTCGCCTAGGCGCAAATTTAGGAACTAGCTTGACAACGAAGCTAGATCCGACATTTATCATGTTGCACAATTACCATGTCATGTTTAAATTCCATTAACGGTACACAAATTAATTGTCATGTCATTGCATTCTTTAAGTGATCCCGTGATTGCGTAGCATCGCTACAATACTTGTGTTTCCTGGCTCGTGACCAGAAGCGAGCATAATGAGTTGCTAACCCCAACGCTCGATATTGAATTATGAACTATGAAAACAAGCTCCCGTGCGGGGCAACCCTGGCTCACTTGCTGGGCTCATGTACAGGGACCCTGGCTTGTTTACGTGTGGGATGGGGTAAGAGTTAAGCGGTCATTCAACTGGGGGTCTGCCTGATCAGCAACTGCAGTTGTAAGGCGTAAACTCTGGGGTGGGGTAGTGTTTAGCGCCGATCGGCGTGAATGTTATACCATTCAGCTGAAGGGCGTAAACATCTACAAACAACAATGAAATGTGAATAGTGAATTGATTGAGATTGTTAGTAGCTTGGCTACTCTTGTCTTGTTCCGATAATTGTTCTCTTGTACTTATTGTTCACCATGTCTTGCTTGTGCACTCATATTGTAACTGCCATGTCATGCATACTAAAACTGCTAGGTTGCTAGTTGTCTTACTTTCAGTTTCCTTGCCCAAGTCTTTTAGACTTGCTGACATGTGCCCCTTTACTCTTTTGGGTGACACATGTTAGATCCTGAGCCTGAGTACCTTGTTGAGGACGAGGTGTTTGCTGACGCCGAGCCCGAGCTTGTGTTTGACGGGGAGTACGTGGACAACGGGGACCAGTCCTAGTGTCTTCGTTGTGCTTTTCCTTCTGTTTAGACTGCTGTTCTGTTGTCGGTGCGTAGCACCTATACTTTGTTACGTTGTTACTTTTGTTGGCCTTGTTCTGGGCCTTAGACTCGTTCTTTTAGCCTGGTGGCTTTTCTGGATGTTGAACTTATTTTCATGTTGGACAATTTATGAGATATGAGAATTTTATTTCTGTCTCTCCTTTCATTATTATTGTTGCTCCGTTTGTGGTTACAGGGACCTGCTTACGTTTTATTGACGCTTATCGGGTTTGGGGCTTCACAGCTCCACTCTCGTGCGGACCTTTTCACGTCTCGCCTCCATTTTAGGGAAGCGGGTCGTGACAGGTTTTGTTGGTGGCCCATGCAGGTCCTTCTGTAACTGCGATTATCGGAGTGACGATAATAATATTAGAATGTCCAATAAACTAAGTTCGATGTCCGAGTCATAAGCTATGAGTCTAATCTGATTCGTTTTCTGTGTCATTAGATGGCAGTAAGGCGATTCACCCGTGGTGGAGGTAGTGGTGCGCTCCCTCATGATGAGGAGCCTGAGCGGGAACCCACCAACGGTGAGATGATGCGGATGATGCTCCAGATGATGAAAGTGCAGCAGGACGTGCTCCTGCAAGTCCAGAATGCTCCACTTGCTCGAGCTGCCCGGGCTCTTCCGGATACCCCTCGCTCTGAGCCGGGAGCGAAGCAATTTCGGGAGCTGGGTCCCGCATATTTTGATGGTTCTGAGGGTCCTCTGGCTGCCGATGAGTGGATTCGGAACATTGAGGATAATTTGAAGATGACCAAGATCACCCCGGCTGGATGGGTTGATTTGGCGAAGAGGCAACTCAAGGATAATGCTCGGAACTGGTGGGATGCGGAAGAGAAGATGTTGGTGGAGCCGATAGCTTGGGCTACCTTTAAGTCCAGGTTTGATGAGGAATTCTTTCCGAAGGCTGCTAAGAAGGAGATGCTGCAGCGTTTCATTGATCTGAAGCAAGGGAGCTTGACGGTGGACCAGTACCACCAAGAGTTCACTAGGCTGAGTCGGTTCGCACCGAAGATGGTGCAGGATGCTGATGAGAGGGCTCAGAGGTTCCTGCAGGGACTTGCTTTGGAGCTCCAGAGTTTTGTGTCTTCCTCCGATCTGGACTCTTATCAGAAGGTTCTGGTCGCTGCCAGGAGGCAGGAGCTGAACCTGAGTCAGAGGAGAGGACATGTTTCTGGTGTTGGGAAGAGGCCTATGGAGCAGGCCAGGGCGGTGGTTAGGCCTGGTTTCAAGCCTAATCAGCCAGCTCAGTTTAAGAGGCCAGGAGGGCCTATTCTGAAGACTTGCCATTTCTGCGGCAAGCCTGGCCACATCAAGGATCAGTGTAGGAAGTTTTTGGGCCAGTGTCTGGTTTGTGGTGATGCTTCTCATCTCGCGAAGGATTATCGGCATGCGAGTCAGCTGCGGAGGGCACCCGTTGCAGCACAGCCGTTGCAGCAGCGAGCGTCTGTTCCTGCTGGTCGTGGAGCAGCTCTTGTTCCACAGAGGCAGGCTTTTCAGCAGGCTGTTCCGCCGAGGAGGCAGGCTTTTCTGATGACCGCTGTGGAGAGCGAGGTTGTGGATGAGGTTATCGCAGGTAATCCTCAATCTAGCTATTACTTTCCTAGCTGGTTTGAATGTTAGATTGTGTTGTTTGCTTGAACATGGTTGGTTGCTAGACTAGGGTTTGATTGTTAATTGCTTGTTAGGTGTGGTTTTGGTGTGCACATTTCCTGCACGAGTCCTCTTTGACTTTGGTGCATCGATGTGCATTATTTCTCAGAGCTTCATGGAGAGGCATTCCTTGTCGACGTCCCCTCTTCCCAAGAGTTGGAATATCGTTACGGGGAATGGCGTGGTCTCGGTGCATCGTGGTTGTAATTCTTGCTCGTTGGTGGTCTGTGGACATGAGCTTTTTGCTGATTTCATTGTCCACGACATCATCAACTACGATGCGGTTGTTGGGATGGACTGGCTTGCGAGCTTCTATGCTACGATCGACTGCAGGAGGAAGAAGGTGGTGTTCGAGATTCCCGGACATCCAGTATTTGAGTTCAGCCGTGGTAGCAGTTTGCTTGGTCCTGTCAGGTTTCAGGCCAGGCCAGTGGAGGTTGTGGCTTTGCAGATGGAGTTGGAGTGGCCAGCTGTGGTGCATGATTTTGGCGACGTCTTCCCCGAGGAGATGTCTGGTTTGCCACCTGATCGAGCTCTAGAATTTTCTATTGATCTTATTCCAGGTGCGCAGCCGATTTCGAAAGCGCCGTATGGTATGGCACCTGCAGAATTGGAAGAGTTGCGGAAGTAGCTGGATGAGCTTTTGCTGAAGGGTTATATCAATCCCAGTGTGTCTCCGTGGGGAGCACCGGTGCTGCTGGTGAAGAAGAAGGATGGTTCGCGTCGCATGTGCGTGGACTATCGGGAGTTGAATGCGGTGACCATTAAGAACAAATACCCGTTGCCTCGCATCGATGATATTTTTGATCAGCTTGGAGGTTTGAGGGTGTTTTCTAAGTTGGATTTGAGGAGTGGTTACCATCAGTTGAAGGTGAAGAAGGGTGATGTTCCGAAGACAGTGTTCAGGACGAAGTACGGACACTATGAGTTCGTGGTTATGCCTTTCGGTGTAACTAACGCATCCGCAGTTTTCATGAATCTGATGAACCTGATTTTCTACGACTTTTTGGATAAGTTTGTCGTTATCTTTATTGACGACATTCTGATCTATTCGAAGTCGGAGGAAGAGCATGCCTCGCACTTAAGGACGGTATTGGAGATTTTGAGGAAGCATCGTTTGTATGCTAAGTTTTCGAAGTGCGAGTTTTGGCTGGATAGAGTTGCTTTTCTCGGGCATGTGGTGACTGGAGATGGTATTTCAGTGGATCCCGAGAAGATTAGGGCCATCAGAGAGTGGCCTGTTCCGTCGTCTGCGTCTGAGATTCGGAGTTTCCTTGGACTTGTTGGTTAATATCGGCGTTTCATTAAGGACTTTTCCCGTATTGCTGAGCCGATGACCAGGTTGACGCGAAAGGATGTACCATTTGTTTGGTCGGGTGATTGTGAGAGTGCTTTTGGTGTTCTGAAGGAGAGGTTGACGACTGCCCATATTCTTGTTGTGCCTGATCGCAGCGGTGGATTTGAGATCTTTTGCGATGCTTCTGGCAAGGGTCTCGGTTGTGTGTTGCATCAGCACGGACATGTTGTGGCGTATGCGTCTCGCCAGCTTAAGGTTCATGAGAAGAATTACCCGACACATGATTTGGAGTTGGCTGCCGTTGTGTTTGCTCTTAAGATCTGGAGGCACTTCTTGCTGAGTGAGAAAGTGAAGATTTTCACCGATCACAAAAGCTTGAAGTATATTTTTACTCAGAAGGAGCTCAACATGCGACATCGTCGATGGTTGGAGCTTATGGCGGATTATGAGATTGATTTGCAGTTTCACCCTGGCAAGGTGAATGTGGTCCCTGATGCGCTGAGTAGGCTTCCAGCGGTGATGATTTTGACCTCGCAGTGGAGATTGCAGCAGGATTTTTGCGAGTCTGGTGTTGAGATTGTCCTTCCTGGGGAGGCTTCATCGTTGATGTACATGCAGGTACAGTCGACGATCGTGGATCAGATTAAGGCTGGCCAGGCTGAGGATCCGAAGCTGGTGAAGATTCGGGAGCAGGTGGAAGCCGGTCTACGGACTGACTTTTTGATTCATGAGGATGGCTCGCTGAGGTTTGGAGCCAGGTTGTGTGTGCCGGCTGGAGATATTAGAGAGGAATTGATGGTGGAGGCACACAGTTCGCCGTATTCTGTGCATCCTGGTGGCACCAAGATGTACCAGGATCTTCGTCTGAATTATTGGTGGCATGGTATGAAGAGGAGTGTGGCTCGGAGTGTAGCCAAGTGCTTGGTTTGCCAGTAAGTGAAGGCGGAGCATCATCGTACAGCCGGGTTGCTACAACCGCTTCCGATTCCGGAGTGGAAGTGGCAACACATCACTATGGATTTCGTGACTGGACTACCTCGGAGTCCGAAGCAGAATGACGCTATTTGGGTGATCGTAGATCGATTGACCAAATCCGCGCACTTTATTCCGTTCCGAGTGGGACAGTCCACTGAGGCGCTGGCGAGGAGATATATGGAGGCAAAATTCTTTTACTCTCCGTTTTTATTTCCTTTTCATAGTTTGGATAGTGATGTGACGTGAATCGTGCAGGAGGTTGTGCGACTTCATGGAGTCCCCGTGAGTATCGTGTCGGACAGAGACACGAGGTTCACATCTCAGTTCTGGCAGAGTTTGCAGAAGAGTTTGGGTACGCGTCTGAGTTTCAGCACGGCGTACCATCCGCAGACGGATGGCCAGTCCGAGAGGACGATTCAGATCTTGGAGGACATGCTGAGGGCGTGCATGTTGGATTTCAAGGGTTCGTGGGAGGACCATCTACATCTGGTGGAGTTTTCTTACAACAACAGCTTCCAGGCGAGTATTGGCATGGCGCCTTTCGCCGCTCTTTATGGGAGGAAATGTCAATCGCCATTAAGTTGGGATGACGTTGGTGATCGGGAGCTGTTGGGACCTGAGATGATCGTGGAGGCCGTGGATATTGTCAGGAACATTCGGGAGAGGTTGAGAATTGCTCAGGACCGTTTTAAGCATTGGGCGGATGCTAAACGTCGTCCTTTGGAGTTTCAGCAGGGTGACCATGTGTTCTTGAAGATTTCCCCGAATCGCGGTGTGATTCGTTTTGGGAAGCGAGGGAAGTTGAGCCCGCGATACATTGGACCGTTTGACATTTTGGAGAGGGTTGGCGAGGTAGCTTATCGCTTAGCCTTGCCGCCATCTTTGGAAGGAGTTCACAATGTTTTCCATTTGTCGCAGCTTCGTCGATACATTAGCGATCCGTCTCATGCGGTGGATTTCTCAGAGATTACCGTTCGCCCAGATTTGACGTATGACCAGCATCCAGTGCAGATTCTGGAAAGGCGTCAGAAGTCACTTCAGAACAAGATTGTCAATCTTGTGAGGGTGATGTGGCGACACGGCTCACCTGGAGAGTCTACTTGGGAGAATGAGGATGAGATGCGAGAGCGTTTCCCGCTTTTGTTTCCGGATACGTGAGTGTTAAGAAATTCCGAGGACGGAATTTTTCTTAAGTTGGGGAGGATGTAACGACTTGTTTTCATGTATCTGGATTTATTATATTATAATATATGTTTTGGTGGATTTTCTCCTCTTGTGTGGTCTTCGTCTCCGTAACTTTCGTTTTCGATCGTTTCGTCGTGTTTTCTCGTTTCTTCCTTAGGATCGTCGATTTCGAAGTATGTCATTCGTGACGGGCTTCATAACGGTCGTATCTTACTGTTAGATCAAGCCTAGGAGTCTTAAGAATCGATCCCGGAGCTCCGCGCTCCGTATCGAAACTTTTGGTGCTTATTAGCCGGTGTAAGAAGGGACACCGACCGACTAGATGACGATCCAGTCGGTCGGCAATCCTTCTTGGACCGACTAGTTGGCTTTCTAAATTTATCAGGAGTTACTGTTTATCGTTAGTCGGTCTAAGAACGTTGGTTGACCGACTAGGTTGCAAACTAGTCGGTCGGCAATGCTTCTTTAACCGACTAACACATCATCTAAATTTTAGTATCAGTACTGTTCACTCTTAGTCGGTCTAAGAACGTTCATCGACCGACTAGATGTCAAACTAGTCGGTCAGTAGTTGTTCTTTGACCGACTAAATCTAAATCCTAATTCTGTACAGGAGTTACTGTTTACACTTAGTCGGTCTGCGTTGGTCGACCGACCGACTAGATGTCAAACTAGTCGGTCAGTGGTTGCTCTTTGACCGACTAATCTGTGTTAAAACCCTAATTTCTGGGCAGCCGCCAGCCCATCCTATTTAAACCCCTCCCAAACGTTTTCTTCTTCCTCCACTCGACCAAAAACCCTAGTTTCTCCCCCATTGAGCCCCCTTCTTCCCCAAACCCTTATTCCTTCATTCCAAGCCCAAGATCCATCATCCAAACCCTCCCTCAACACATTCAACCTCTCATCTCCCCCAAATCTCCATCAAACCCCCAAAATCCCCCAAAAACCCTAGTTCTCCAAACTTCTCCATTCGTTTCCAGATCTGGTCCTTAGGTTCTCCGGAGTGTTTCTTCCGCCTCCTCACGGTAAGAAATCGATCTCTTGATGTTTTCATAACCTATTGTGTTTTTATGAAACCCTAATGAATAAATGTTGTTTTGATGGTTGTCTCTCCATAACAGCGACTCCCCCGTAGATTAGCATCCGCGAGACGAACCTTCGTGATCGTCATCCCCGGTGCTAGGCAAGTGAAACTTGCCACTTAGGGTTTAGGCCATTATTTAGGCCATTTGCTTGTTGTAGGCGTAAAAGAGGCTAGGCGACGAAATGATACTCGCCTAGGCGCAAATTTAGAAACTAGCTTGACAACGAAGCTAGATCCGACATTTATCATGTTGCACAATTACCATGTCATGTTTAAATTCCATTAACGGTACGCAAATTAATTGTCATGTCATTGCATTCTTTAAGTGATCCCGTGATTGCGTAGCATCGCTACAATACTTGTGTTTCCTGGCTCGTGACCAGAAGCGAGCATAATGAGTTGCTAACCCCAACGCTCGATATTGAATTATGAACTAGGAAAACAAGCTCCCGTGCGGGGCAACCCTGGCTCACTTGCTGGGCTCATGTACAGGGACCCTGGCTTGTTTACGTGTGGGATGGGGTAAGAGTTAAGCGGTCATTCAACTGGGGGTCTGCCTGATCAGCAACTGCAGTTGTAAGGCGTAAACTCTGGGGTGGGGTAGTGTTTAGCGCCGATCGGCGTGAATGTTATACCATTCAGCTGAAGGGCGTAAACATCTACAAACAACAATGAAATGTGAATAGTGAATTGATTGAGATTGTTAGTAGCTTGGCTACTCTTGTCTTGTCCCGATAATTGTTTTCTTGTACTTATTGTTCACCATGTCTTGCTTGTGCACTCATATTGTAACTGCCATGTCATGCATACTAAAACTGCTAGGTTGCTAGTTGTCTTACTTTCAGTTTCCTTGCCCAAGTCTTTTAGACTTGCTGACATGTGCCCCTTTACTCTTTTGGGTGACACATGTTAGATCCTGAGCCTGAGTACCTTGTTGAGGACGAGGTGTTTGCTGACGCCGAGCCCGAGCTCGTGTTTGACGGGGAGTACGTGGACACTGGGGACCAGTCCTAGTGTCTTCGTTGTGCTTTTCCTTCTGTTTAGACTGTTGTTCTGTTGTCGGTGCGTAGCACCTATACTTTGTTACGTTGTTGCTTTTGTTGGCCTTGTTCTGGGCCTTAGACTCTTTCTTTTAGCCTGGTGGCTTTTCTGGATGTTGAACTTATTTTCATGTTGGACAATTTATGAGATATGAGAATTTTATTTCTGTCTCTCCTTTCATTATTATTGTTGCTTCGTTTGTGGTTACAGGGACCTGCTTACGTTTTATTGACGCTTATCGGGTTTGGGGCTTCACAGCTCCACTCTCGTGCGGACCTTTTCACGTCTCGCCTCCATTTTAGGGAAGCGGGTCATGACAGTATTGGAATCTTTGGCTTTTCTTCGGATCTATTAAGTGCTATTTTTCTTCATCTCTCGTTGTAAGTTTTTATCTTCAATCTATTAATCTGCTAAGATGTTTTCTTCTCTAAAAATCGTGTTTTATCTGTTAACATCGCCATGAGTGAGTAGTCCTTTCTAGGGTTGATGGGTTAGCCCTAAGATCCTAGGGGGAAGACGTAGATCTGGATCCCTACGTTGACTTAGGGATTAGGGTAGTATTTCGGTCGATCCTACCGAATCCCTAGATAACCCGTGCTGAGATCATGCCCACGGTCTGTGGAATTGATGCGCTTACAGTCTGTGGAATTGATGCGCTTAAGGGGTATCCTTGGGATTCGAATAGGGAAATCGGTGGATCCAACCAAGGCTCGTGACCATGACTGGCTCGTGCCTTGAGGGGACCCATCGACGAACTATACTGCTACGTTGATGGCTACCGCCATTGCGTCAACGAGACCTACCGAAGTACCTCACAATTCTAACCCACGAGAGTTGTACGAATTGGAAGATTAATCCCCTAACCATAATACAACTTAAGGATTCTATTCCAACGTCGAACCCCGACGATCTTAGCGGTGATCCCTAACGCCCTAGTCCTTTTTATTAGTAAAACAACACCAACACCCCCAATCAATTGTCTCAACACCGATAGTTATCTCACTTCGAGATATAGAAGTGAACTGAGAATCCAATTACACTATCACTGTCCATGTGGGATTCGATATCTTTTATACTACAACTTGACACCGTCCTCTTGTAGATTGAGCCCGGAATTGAAACCTAGGGGCCATACTATGCCTGGCGATCGTGACATCGCCAGGTAGAATCTAGGTGAAGGTTTTGGGTGCATCAAGGTTTTGGCGCCGTTGCCAGGGATGGCAATAGTGTTTATCTCAGTTTATTTTTATTTTGAGAAGTTTGCTAGCACTCTAATCATTTCTCACCTTTCCACCCTTTTTATTCTCTTTCTATTTTTCTGCCTTGCTACTAACGTCTCCCTCCAGCTAGCGATTATTTCCTGACTAATCAGACATAATGGAGATGGTGATGCAAGTACAGTGGACATGTGAGGTTGACAGTGAATCAGATGAGTTCAGTTTCTCTCCTTATCATTTACATGGCCTTCAGGATTCGCGCATGGACGAATCCATGATTGAATGCGTAGCCAGAGAACTAATTCATGCAGTTCGGTTTATTGGCTCAGGAACCTATGTTGCAAGTAACGCAAATTAGTAATTGGTCATGGATTATATAATGAACAAGGTTTCTGATGCAGGTACCATTGAGAGCGACATTCGCATAAGCTTCGAAGAGGACGTGATGTTCCTCTAGACCATTGAGGCCTTACCTGTTGATGCAGGCTGGAGAGAGACTCGTCAATTGGAGCCATTGAACGATTCTCAGCTGTTGGATATAATAGAAAGCGTGGTAGCTGATGTATGGGCCCATGGCCCAGTGGAATTCCCTACAGACGACCCGGTTACATAAGAGCTCTCAGTTTTTATTGCGAATGCTTTCCACAATGCAGATCCTTGGATGGTGTCCCTGTCACTGATGGAATCAATGTGCGGTACGAGGGAGACACACTATGCTTCTACAATGATAGCCTCCCGTAGATTTCAGCATGTGAAGAACATGCCTGTGAGGAGTACATGAACCCCTCACCATTACAAAACGACATTGACTAGGGAAATTTTTCAGATTTCATGCTTGATAGCGAATGCATACCTAAACACCTTGCCTCTGTTGACAGGTGCGCTATGGAAACGAAATCTGCAGACGTCTGCCATGATGCACCATCATCTCCCTGCTCTTCCTATGATTCCGCAAACGAAGAGTTTCCCCTTCTGAACCAGAAATTGAGGACGCATCTTTCTCACAAGTGAGAGATGACGGGGGTACAGTGCCCCTCAGGTAGAACTAAAACCTCTTCCTGCCAATTTGAAATATGATTTCTTGGGGGGAAATTCCACATACCCCGTCATTGTCAATGCGGCTCTCACCGAGCCCCAGCTTGAAAGCCTCCTAAAAATCTTTAGATCCCAAAGAAAAGTAATAGGTACAACATCACTGACCTGAAGGGTATCAGTGAAACCATATGCACACATATGATTCATCTAGAGGATAAGGAAACCACCTCCATTGAGCCTCAAAGGCGATTAAATCCTAACATGAAGGAGGTGATGAAAAAGGACGTCCTGAAGCTTTTAGAGGCCGAAATTATCAATCCCATTTCTGATAGTAAGTGGGTTAGCCCTGTTCAGGTTGTCCCTAAGAAAGGGAGCATGACGGTCGTTAAAAACAAAAAAAATGAGCTAATTTCCACTAGGACTGTCACCGGGTGCGTATGTGTATCGACTATAGGAAACTTAATAAAGCCACCAGAAAAGATCATTATCCTCTACCCTTCATTGACCAAATGCTTAAGCGCTTAGCCAAGCACAAATACTTTTGTTACCTAGGCGGATACTCTGGATTCTTCCAAATCCTGTTACATCGGGAAGACCAAGAAAAGACGACATTCACATGTCCATACGGCACATTTGCCTATCGAAGAATGCCGTTTGGGCTATGTAATGCGCCTGCCACATTCCAAAGGTGCATGACGTCTATTTTCTCCGACTTCATCGAGAATATTATGGAAGTCTTCATGGACGATTTTTCTGTTTATGGCACTGAGTTTGATGATTGCCTAGCGAATTTATCCAAGGTTTTAGAATGGTGTCATGATAATAATCTGACCCTGAACTAGGAAAAGTGTCATTTCATGGTGACAGAAGGGGTTGTGCTTGGCCACGTTATCACATCCAAGGGAATTGAGGTTGATAAAGCCAAGGTCGAAGTTATTAAGAGTTTACCACCTCCCACTAACCTTAAGGGCATCCGTGGTTTCCTAAGACACGCAGGTTTTTATCACCGTTTTATAAAGCATTTTTCTAATATTGCTCGCCCTCTCACGGAGCTCCTCGCCAAAGACGCTCCTTTTGTGTTTACTGATGCATGTTTGCTAGCTTTTAACAGGTTAAAGGAAGCTCTCATCTCAGTCACGATTATACAGCCGCCAGATTGGAATCTGTCGTTTGAACTTATGTGTGACGCTAGTGACCAGGTAGTGGGGGTTGTTCTTGGCCAAAGGAAGGAAGGAAAGCTTCATGCTATATACCATGCTAGTAAGAAATTGGATGATGCTCAAAAGAATTACACCACCACGGAGAAGGAGCTGCTAGGCATAGTTTATTCTATCGAGAAGTTCAGGTCCTACATCATGGGGTCCAAGGTGATTATCCATACGAATCACGCGGCGTTGAAATACCTATTGAATAAGAAGGATGCTAAACCACGTCTGATATGGTGGGTCCTCCTGCTCCAAGAATTTGATATTAAGATCAAGGATAAGAAGGGAGCAGAGAATGTAGTAACAGACCACTTGTCACGATTAATCCAAAGGCATGGGGATGACAGCTTGCCGATTGACGATCCTTTCACCGGTGAACAGTTATTTGCGGCGAATTCCTCTGAAGCCCCCTGGTATGCTGATATAGTGAATTACCTGGTGAGCGGCATAGTCCCTCATGGGTTGGCGATCTATTCGAGGAGGAAGTTCCCACACGATGCCAAGAGTTACTTCTAGGACGACCCGTACCTGTTCAGAACGTGTGGTGACTGGATCATCAGGCGATGTATCCTAAATGAAGAAGCGACCTCCATCATATCGCATTGCCATGATCAACCATGTGGTGGACACGCAGCTGTAACCAAAACCACGGCAAAAATCTTGCAAAGTGGTTTCTATTGGCCCACTATATTCAGAGATGCGGACGAATACATCAGGAAATATGATAGATGCCAGAGGACGGGAAATATCATGAAGAAGAATGAAACACCCCTTCATGGCATCTTAGAGATAGAACTATTTGACTGTTGGGGCGTTGACTTCATGGGACCTTTTCCATCGAGTAACGACAATAAGTACATCTTGGTCGTCGTTGATTACGTCTCGAAGTGGGTGGAAGCCATGGCCACCCCGACAAACGACGCGAGGATAGTAGCCAAGTTTTTCAAGAATACCATCTTTTCTCGTTTTGGAGTCCCCCGGACAATCATAAGTGATGGAGGGAGCCATTTCATCGAGATGAAGTTCGAGACGATGTTGAAAAAATATGGAGTTCATCACAAGGTCGCTCTTGCTTATCACCCTCAGACTAGTGGCCAAGTAGAGGTATCTAACAGGAAAATCAAAAGTATCCTGGAGAAGACAGTTAGTGCCTCAAGGAAGGATTGGTCACACAAGTTGGGCGACGCCCTTTGGGCATATCACACCGCCTTCAAAACTCCCACCGGCATAACCCCCTACAGACTAGTGTATGGAAAAGCTTGTCATCTTCCGGTAGAGTTGGAACACAGAGCATATTGGACAATAAAGAAAATGAACTTTGACTACCAAAGTGCCGCCACGAGATGAGCCTTACACAGCAATGAGTTGGACGAGATTCGGCGACATGCTTATGATAATGCGAAGATATATAAGGAGAAAACCAAGGCCTATCATGATAGAAACATCACAGTTGTTCGCCATGATGTCGGTGTCCAGGTACTCCTCTACAATTCAAGATCACGCCTCTTCCCTGGGAAATTAAAATCAAGGTGGTCCGGCCCTTACGAGATAGTAAGCTTATCTCCGGGAGGTGCCGTTGAGCTCGAAGGAAAAAACGGAAATTTCAAAGTAAACGGTCAAAGGAATAAACCTTACAGAGCAGAAGAACCAATAAGACAAGAGGAGACATACTTCCTCGAGGGATCCTCCGACGACAATTGATAAATCGAAGGGAGTCGCGCTCATGATTAAAAACGAGCGCTTATTGGGAGGCAACCCAATTTCTTAGATTTTGGATTTTCTTTTTCAATTTCATATTTTTATTTTATTTCTTTGAGAAAACCAAACAAAAACGTCGTTTATCTCCCTTAAAACGATAAAAATACAAAAAAAATTGATGAATTCTTCCTCCTTACAGGTTGAACGTGAGGGGGCAGGCAGATCTACATCTTAAATGGAAGGAAGTCGGAGGAGAGCACTGTTGGATATTGGACTCCCCGGATTTGGTTTTGGATGATGAACAAACATAAATATATCGTGAACTAACTCTTTGTGAGCGCTGTTATGGAGATCATCGCCAAATTCATATGAACATCTAAAGCGACGTCTCAAGACTTCTCAAAGCATGTGATCGTATGCCTAAAGCTTCGTTGAAGCTTATGGACCATTTTAGAAGTCATGAAGATTCGGATCGAAGCTTTCGAAGACGGTTCGTCAAGTTTTATTTATAGTCTTTTAGCTTCGTTCTGTAGAATGTTAAGCCGTGAGTAGGTCTTACGTTTTAATCTTCATTACGCTCCTATCTTAGAGCTAGGATCTTAGTAGAAGTCCATATGAACTTTCCCGAAGCATCGCGCTTCGATTCGCGACTTCTTGTGCATGTTAGTTGGTTCAAGAAGAAGAACCAACCGACTAGATGGTGATCTAGTCGGTCGGCAATGCTTCTTGGACCGACTAGTTTGCCTTCTCAATTCTAAGCTCTTTACTGTTTACAGTTAGTCGGTCTACGTCGACTCACCAACCGACTAGTTTGTGAACTAGTCAGCCAGTGATCCTTCTTAGACCGACTAGTTGAGCTTTCACTGTACATGCCAAGTTACTGTTTATCGTTAGTCGGTCTATGTACATTTGTCGACCGACTAGTTGATGATCTAGTCGGTCAACATTTGTTCTTGGACTGATTAAATCAATTTTTACTCAGACTATTTGTTTTATCTCTTAGTCGGTCTATGAACACTCACCGACCGACTAGTTGTGAAACTAGTCGGTTGGCAAGTCTTCTTGGACCGACTAGTTCTTTAAGTCTGAAACTTCATCTATTCACTGTTCACCTCTTAGTCGGTTCATGCTGTTTGACCGACCGACTAGTTGATGAACTAGTCGGTCAGTGGTTGTTCTTTGACCGACTAGTTTGGTTCAGAATAGAGCCGTTGGAGCTTTAATTGAAACGTTTTTCTCTCTCTCTCTTTCCTCTAACCTATAAATACTTGGTGTGCTGCATTCATTGAACTCAAGGCTGATATTAAGAGAAGTTTAGAGATCAAAGAGAAAGCATTCATCTCATTTAAAGCTCATTCATTTCCATTCAAGAATCTCTCCCTCACTCTTATTTCAAAAGAGAGATTCATTGATTGTGAGCCTTCCAAACCAAGTGCTTGATTCTAGGTCACCAACATCCACCTAGGACTCCATTGCTGGTCATCTACTTGGAGCTAGGGTTTGGTGCCTCGTCATCTTCCCCAAAATTCGTTTTGCCCTAAATCGTAAGTTATACTCAAGGCATAGGATTTTGTCGGTAAGGATTTCTATTTCAATTTACATTGATATTGTAAGTGATTCACTCTCGGTTGTGAGAGTTTGTTTGTGATCCCGGGTTGTGGGAGTCACAATTTCATTTGTGTATGATTTGACTTTGTGAAGGTTTTCACAAGTATTTCATAGTGCAAATCTTGAGTTAGGGTTTCTAACTCAAGTATCCGGAGGGGATCCGGGTGGTTGGGACGTAGGATCACCAGGAACAAGTCGGCGAGGCTTGGTGGATCCGAACCCAGTAATATTGCTTGTTTGCGATTGTCTTCTTTGTTGTCATATTTACATTTCCTCATTTTCGCATTAATTGGTAGAGTTTGCAAGATAATTAGGAATTATCCTCTTAATTATTTTAAAGTACTATTCACCCCCCCTCTAGTACTTCTGCAGTAGCTTAGCAGGACATTACATTTGGTATCAGAGCCAAGTCTATAGCTATGTCTGCCAACGACAACAAGACCGTTCGTCCACCTTCAGACTACAGCACCTTCAGGAACCGTGAAGGAGCGTCTTCGGTGATGGAAGGACACTCCTCGACGAGGCCTCCTTTCTTCAACTTTACCAACTACGGGTACTGGAAATGTCGGATGGAAACTTTCCTCCAGAGTGCTTCACTATGGAGGGCCATGATGAAGGAGTATGTCGAGCCCGACGAAGAAGATTTCGAGAAGTGGACTACCGCGGAGGTCACCGTGGAGGTAAGCAATGCCAAGGCAATGAACGCCTTGCAATGCGCTTTGGAGCCCGAAGACTTCAATAAGATATGCACATGTAAGAGTGCATATCAAATATGGAACTCCCTCCTCATCTTGCATGAAGGAACGAGTAGGGTAAGAGACTCTAAACTCGTTGTAGTTAATAAAGATTACGCGTTGTTTCATATGCTACAGGGTGAGAAGATGAAGGAGTATTATGCTCGCTTCGTCGACATCACAAACGAGTTGGAGGCTCTTGGGAAAACCTACACCCAAAAGGAGAAAGTCTCGAAAATCATCGATGGACTTCCTTCTTGTTGAGAGAAACGTACCTTCGCCATCGAGGAAGGTAATGACATGAAAACTTATACCGTTGTTCAACTAATGGGTACCTTAATGTCATATGAGGTACGCAAGGATAGCAAGATGAAGTTGCAGGACAAGATGAAGTCCTACCTAAAGCAAGACGAGAGAAAGAAGAAGGATATTGCTTTCAAAGCCGCTCCATCAACTTCCACATCGACCGATGATGAAGACTCGGAAGACGAGTTGGACTTGGAGTCCATTGCCCTCATGGCGAAGAAGTTCAACCGGTTCTTCCGGAAAGGTAACTTCAAAAAAAATCGAAGTTTAATTCTTCTAACGCCTCCTCTCCTTTGTGTTTCAAATGCAACAAGCCAGGACACATGAAAGCGGAGTGTCCTCAAAACAAGCACAAGAAGAAGTGGAAGGCGCCGAAGTTCGACAAGTCCAAGAAGTACAAGAAATGGTACAAAAAGGGGCTTGTCGGGACATTCACCGACTCCGAGGATTCCTCAAGCGGAGAGTCGGACGATGAGCAAGTGGAGCAAGCACACACGTGCTTCATGGCTAGAGAGGAGCAAGATAAAGATTCCTCTTCCGATGATAGCGACAACGAAGGCGGGAGGTAACCATGGATGACCTTAGAAATGCTAATGAGTAATTATGGTCTAAATACAGTAAATTAGTAAAAAAAGATATACTAAAGTAAAAGATGATTTTGCTAGCATCCAAACCTCGCCTAAAACTATCATCACCAACAACGACACCGTTGTTGAAGAGTTGAAAAATGAGATTGTAAATCTCAAGTCTCAACTTGAACATGTTAGCATTGAGGATTCGGAAGAACACAAGATAGCGGATTTGACTTCTCAAAACTCGACTTTGAGTATTGAGAATGAAAATCTCAAATCTCGTGTTTATGTGCTCACATCGCAAGTATCCACTTTGGATGCTTCTATGCGTTCTGTCACCGAGAAATATGAGTGCACATTAGGCCGAATTAATAAATTCAATAAGGGTAAGGACCATTTGGATAAAATCCTAAGTGACTTACTTCCGGCCAACCACCACATTGGCTTGGGGTATAAGATGTGGAGTTCATCCAAATCGGCCACTACTTTTGTTAGGCCAACTTCCGGTGACTCAACGAGTGGTAGAAAACACTCTATTGATAGTTCATCTACCAATGGTGCTTCCACCTCGTTCACACCCTCGTTTGGAAAGAAACCCACTTTGGGTGGACCTCCAAAAAGGGTCATGCCTACATGTACACAAATACCATGCCACGTAGGAACACACGTCCTACTCCACATGCTCACACATATGATGATTTCTATGCACCACATCCACGGACACGTGCACACCATGTGAGACACCCTTATGCACGTGTTCCTCCACATGCATATGTACACCCACATCATCGTATGAATAATTCTCATAATGCACCATTTCATCATGTTCCTTATGCCTATCCACGTCATGCATCACGTAGAAATCAACAACGCATGCATGCACCCAATAGGATGAGGGCTCCCAAAATATTCATAATTTGGAGCCCAAAGGACACAACTATGGATGAAAAACAAATTTACATGAATTCTTACATCATGAATGTTGTGCATAGTGGTAATTATGTGGGGAAGTCTAAATCCAATTGCACTTGGCTTCCAAAGGTCTAATCTTTTGGACCCAATGACCTTGGGTACCATGATACAATATTTTCTATCTTTAGGTACTCAAGAGAAAGAAAAGGAGCAACAAATCCAAATTTGGCTCCAAGAATAATTGGATACTCGATAGCGGGTGTTCAAAACACATGACGGGTGACGCTCAATTGCTCTCCAGAGTGGTGCCCATTGCAAATGGAAACCGGGTAGTCTTTGGAGGCAACGAGAGCGGAACCATCATAGGTGTTGGTAAAGTGTGTAATCCTTCTAAACCACTTATATGTGATGTTTACCTTGTTAAAGGATTAAACCACAATCTTATTTCAATAAGCCAACTTTGTGACAAAGGTTACAAAGTTAGCTTTGCGAAAGGAATGTGCCATATTTTGAATAAAAATACTAATGATGTATTGTTTTTTGGCACACGCCATAAGGATATATACATCCTAGATCTTCCAAGATCACATGAACAATGTCTCATTGCCAACACAAGTGAACAACACTTATGGCATCGACGTTTTGGTCATGTGAACTTTGGAACACTATTTAAACTTTCCAAGTTAAATTCCATTAGAGGCTTCCCTAAGCTAGTCTTTCAAAAGAAAAGCTTTTGTGACTCGTGTCAACGAGGCAAGCTTCCAAAATCGTCGTTTAAACCTAAGAAAAGCATTTCTTCTAAGTGGCCACTAGAGCTATTACATCTAGATTTATTTGGGCCAACTAGAGTTGCTTCATTAGGAAATGCACGATATGGACTTGTCATCGTTGATGTCTTTTCTAGGTTTACTTGGGTATTTTCCTTAAGTAATAAAAATGATGCTTTTGAAAACTTATAATTTTTGTTAAGAAAGTATAAAATCTCATTGGAACCACCATTGTCACTATTCGTAGTGATCATGGAGGAGAATTTGAGAATGAGTCTTTCTCAACTTTTTGTGATGAAGTTGGTATTACACACACCTTTTCATTCCCTCGCGCACCTCCTCAAAATGGTGTTGTTGAGAGAAAGAATAGGACGCTAGTGGAATGTGCTCGCACTATGCTTGATGATAGCCAACTTGGCCATCAATTTTGGGCGGAAGCGGTACATACCGCTTGCTATGTGTTTAATAGGATACTTTTGAGGCCCGACACTAAACAAACTTGTTATGAATTGTTGTTTGGTAGATTGCCTCAAGTTAAACATTTTCGTGTTTTTGGTTCAAAATGTTTTATTAAAAACACGTATGGTAGTTTGGACAAATTCGATCCAAGATCCGATGAGGGGATTTTTGTTGGATATTCCTCACGTAGCAAAGCCTACCAGATATACAACAAACGAACCTCACCGATCGAGGAATCGCTTCATGTTTCATTTAATGAAGGATTTGTTCCAACTAGAATTACTAATGATGATGACTCCATGGATGTCTTATGTGATTCAATTGGTAATTCTAATTCTATGGATTCTATTGATACTAACCCGACTAATGAAGTTTTTGAGAATGTTCCTAGTGATCAGGGAATTCCCAAACGGCTGTATACCGTTCGTGACCATCCTCATGAGCAAGTCATTGGCAATATTCATGATAATGTCAAGACGAGATCGCAAGTCAACTACTTCGCTTATTGTGCCTTTGCCTCCTCGATTGAGCCAAAGAATATTAATGAAGCGTGCGAAGATAGCGCTTGGATCCTTGCCATAGAAGAGGAACTCATTCAATTCGAGAGGAATGAGGTTTGGGAGCTTGTTCCATTGCCATCGAAGAACCACACCGTCATAGGGACAAAGTGGATCTTCAAGAACAAGACCGACGAAAACCAAGTCGTCATCCGGAACAAAGCTCGGTTAGTAGCTCAACGCTATCGGCAAGAGGAAGGTATTGATTTCGAAGAATCCTTTGCTCCGGTAGCTAGATTAGAATCCATTAGATTATTGTTATCTTTTGCATGCCAGAAGGATTTTAAACTCTTTCAAATGGATGTTAAAAGTGCGTTTTTAAACGGAGATGTTGTTGAGGAAGTTTATGTTTCTCAACCTCCGGGTTTTATAAATGAAAAATTCCCAAACCATGTTTTCAAACTTAAGAAAGCACTTTACGGTTTGAGACAAGCTCCTCGAGCTTGGTATGACCGTTTAAAGAATTTTCTTTTGGATTTAGGTTTTAAAATGGGAGAAGTTGATTCCACATTATTTGTTAAGTATTCGAATAATGATATAATTTTAGTTCAAATTTATGTTGATGATATCATTTTCGGTGCTACTAACTTTGCTCTTTGCGTAGAGTTTTCTAATGTGATGAAGGATCAATTTGAGATGAGCCACATGGGTGAGCTCAAATATTTCTTAGGTCTCCAAATTCGCCAAATGAACGATGCAATCTTCATCCACCAAACGAAGTATACGGTGGAGTTGCTAAAGCGATTTGGAATGGAGAATGCCTCCAGGAAGAAGACTCCAATGAGCACGACTACACATCTTGATAAAGATACGGGCGAAAAAGATGTAGACATTCGTCTATATCGAGGTATGATAGGTAGTTTACTATATCTTACCACAAGTAGGCCCGATATTATGTTTGCCGTATGTGTCTGTGCTCATTATCAGTCTCAACCTAAGGAATCTCACTTAGTAGCGGTAAAACGTATTTTCCGTTATCTAAGTTACACACTTGATTTTGGACTACTTTATCCAAAATCTAGCACATATGAGTTAGTCTCATATAGTGACGCAGATTATGCGGGATGCAAATCCGACAGGAAAAGTACTAGTGGCACTTGTCATTTTATAGGAAATTCTCTTGTCTCTTGGTTTTCCAAGAAGCAGAATTCTGTATCACTTTCAAACACCGAGACGGAATATATTGCCGCCGATGCCGCGTGTGCTCAGGGTCTTTGGATGAGACACACACTTAAAGACTTTGGTATAAACTGTGATACTTGCCCTATCATGGTGGATAACCAAAGTGCAATATGTCTCTCTAAGAATCCGGTACACCATTCCTGTTCTAAACACATAGATGTCCGACACCATTTCTTAGATGATCGTGTTGCTAAAAAGGACATCATATTAGTGTACGTTGAAACCCAGAAGCAAATCGTCGATATTTTCACGAAACCCCTAAAGGAAGACTCCTTTGTGCGGTTACGTCGAGAATTGGGGACTATGGGCGAATCCGAGATTTAGGATTCATTTTTTATTCAATAATCTTGCATGCTATTCAATTTTGTTATATTTACACATGCTAGAATTATTGGAATTTTCTGGATTTTTTCGTTGAATTTTCAGAATTTTCGCTCGATTTGTTCGTAAACGTCAAATTTCAGATTTTCGATGTTTAATGGGGTAGTATAATGATTAGTGAGAGTATTTCGATGTTTCGTCCAAGTGCGATTAGGAGAGAACTCAAAATTTCAAATTCTAAAATTTTTGGACTCTCTTAGTCGGTCCAAGTTCATTTGCCGACCGACTAGATTCAGTTCTAGTCGGTCAGTGAATGAGCTTAGACCGACTAATTCTTGTCAGATTTTTTGGTTTCAGCTACTGTTTACAATTAGTCGGTTCAAGCTCATTGACCGACCGACTAGATCATCACCTATTCGGCCAGTGCTTGAACTGTGACCGACTAATTGCAACGGGGACAGTTGCGTCTTTTCGACTTCCGATCGACTTAAAACTCTTCTAACCGACTAATCTCATCTCTAGTCGGTTCTCTTCCCTCTCTCTGCCAAAAATCCCCCGAGCCCCTTGGTCTTCCTCCTCCCTCCTCCGTCGTGTCCGATCGTTTTCCGACCAAAACTCCGGCCATCTCCGACCTAGGGTCTGTCGATCTTCCTCCCTAGGTATCTCCTCCCTCTCCTAGCTCTAGGGTTCATTTTCTACTCCTAGGGTTAGGGTTGATCTCTTTTTAGTTCGGCCTAGGGTTCTTTAGGGTTTGTTCGATTCGATTCCTAGTTTGTATTTGCTCGTGTCTCGTCGCGCTTATGGCGAGAACACGTATTCCGATCCAACCCTCAAGCCCGTCCCCTATGACCGTAGAGTCACCTCCTAGGGAACCCTCGTAACCCAAACGCCGTTCGAAGACCACCCATCCATCGTCGTCGTCGCCTCCTCTTAAGAAGAAGAGGACGGCGATCGCCAAACCCCGATCCCAACCCAAGCCTAGGAAGCAACCTGTTTCACCAGCTTCATTCCGTGCCCATACTCCTCCATCTGATTCCGACACGGAATACATACCTGAGACTGAGCCTAGCCATAGGGAACCTACTCCTCCACCCCGTACTTCCACACGTCAGCCTAAGGGAAAGGCTCTGATGCCAGCTGGCGGTGTCGATATCTCATTATGTCGCGACGACCCATTGTGTCTCGCGGCATATAACCGTATCGAACACTGTCCGCTGCTGTTGGAGCATTTCGTACAGTTTTCAGACTTCTCAGGCCTTGCTGATCTTCTGTCGTCTTCCGGTCTTATCGATTATCTTCGATATGACCCTAAGGCGAATCCACAAACATACCCTCGCCTAGTCAAACTCTTCTACGTGAACTGTGTCCAGGGTCAGTACGACGAGACCCACTCTATTGAGACGACTATCTTGGGGACACCGATTGTCCTCACGGCAGAAATCTTAGGAGAGTTGATTGGTTGCTCGTCGTCTGGCCTCCTCCCTTCCGATATCTCCGTCGATGACATCTCTTCCCTTGACCAGGTCATGCTTTCAGAGATTTTCCACGTGATCCCTCCCGCCATGATTGGCGTCCCCTCGAAGTCTTTCAAGCCGAATGGCTGGGTACTAAACCTGATCTTGAAGTAGTGCTTACTTCCTAAGTACGGCTCCTCTTCTTTGCCTTCCCAGCCATTCCTCAAGCTAATCTACACCATCTTCATGGGGAGCGAGATTAACTGGGCTCGGATCATACTCGATAAGATGAATTCTTTCGAGTGTATCCGAAAGTCCACGAAGTCTGTGTTGTGATATGATTCCCCGGATTTGGTTTTGGATGATGAGCAAACATAAATAATGTATACTAACTTATTTGTGAGCGCAGTTATGGAGATCGTCGCCAAAATACCACGTACATCAAAAGCGACGTCTCAAGACTTCTCAATACGCGTGATCGTGTGCCTGGAGCTTCGTTGAAGCTCAAGGAGCAATATTGAAGTCAAGAGGAATGAAGATTGAAGCTTTGAAGACGGCTCGTAAGGTTTATTTTATAGTCTTCTAGCTTCATAGATTAGAATGTTAAGCCTTGAGTGGGACTTACTTTATAATCTTCATTTCGCTCATATCTTAGAGCTAGGATTATCATAGAAGCCATTAGAAACATTCCTGAAGCCTATCGCTTCTTCCCTCGGCTTCTTGTGCATGTTAGTTGGTTCAAGAAGAGTCACCAACCGACTAGATGACGATCTAGTCGGTCGGCAACTCTACTTGAACCGACTAGTTTGCCTTCTCTAATTCAGCTCTTTCTATGACTACAGTTAGTCGGTCAAAGAAGAGTCACCAACCGACTAGATGACGATCTAGTCGGTCAGTAATCTTTCTTTGACCGACTAGTTGTGTACAGTCATTTTCTGCCTGAGCTACTGTTTCGAGTTAGTCGGTCAAAGAACGTTTACCGACCGACTAGTTTAGAAACTAGTCGGTCAGCATTTGTTCTTAAACCGACTAAGTCATCTTGAAGTCAACCTATTCTATTTCGACGTTAGTCGGTCAAAGATCATTCACCGACCGACTAGTTGTGAAACTAGTCGGTCAGCAAGTCTTCTTAGACCGGCTAGTTGTCTTTGCCTGTACTACGACTTCTTGGCTGTTCTTCCATTAGTCGGTCTACATTGATTGACCGACCGACTAGTTGATGAACTAGTCGGTCGGTGGTTGTTCTTTGACCAACTAGTTGGGTTCAGAAAAGAGCCGTTGGAGTTTCTCTTCAAACGTTTTTTTCTCTCTCTCTCTCCTCTATCCTATATATAGTTGGAGGGGTTCTTTCATTAGATCCAAGGCTGCCATTTTAGAGATTTGGAGAAATCTAAGAGAAGCTATTCAACTCCATTCTAAAGCTTTCTCTTCCTCACAAGAATCTCTCCCTCAACTCTTTGAGCCATTTCCTCAAGAGAGATTCTCTCCATTGTGAGCCTTCCAAGCCAATAGCTTGATCCAAAGTCACCATCCTCCATCCTTGTCTTAGATCGCTGATCTTATTGGTGGAGATTCGGTTTGGTGACATTCTCTTCTCAAAATCCCTCCTTGCCCTAATTTGGTAAATATACTCAAGGCATAGGATTTTGTAAGGTAAGAGTTTATTTCATTTCATATTTGAATTGTAAGTTTCACTCTCGGTTGTGAGAGTGTGGTTGTGATCCCGGGTTGTGGGAGTCACAAATTACTTTGTGTATGATTTGACTTGTGAAGGTTTTTCACAAGTACTTCATAGTGAAAATCTTGAGTTAGGGTTGCTAACTCAAGTATCCGGAGGGGATCCGGGTGGTTGGGACGTAGGATCACCAGGAACAAGTCGGGGAGACTTGGGTGGATCCGAACCCAGTAATATTGTTTGTTTGCGTATGTTTTAATTCTTGTTGATAATTGTTTAATTCCGCATTGTCGTTTGTTTCTTGCACAATAATTAGGAATAACTATCTTGATTATTTTAAGTACTATTCACCCCCCATCTAGTACGTGTGCAGTAGCTACCACAGGGCACTACAGTCTGCTCATATCCCATATCCGTGCCTGCTGACTCTTGTCTTTCGCCACTTTCGTGTCCCCCTGCCACCTGACGATGAGCGTCCCCTCGGTCCCCCTCTGAATGCGACGGCCGTCAAGAAGTCTCTTGCGGTGCTTCGTCATGTTCAGAGGACGACCCCATCTGCTTCAGCCCCTACCTCTGCTTCAGCCTCAGCTGCTCCCTCTCCTACTCTTGCTGACCTCGCACGCTCGTTGAAGTGTGTGGAGTCTCGGTATGCTCGCACTGAGGAGATTCTCTCTCGCATCGCTTCTCATTTGGGTATTGAGATCCCACCGTCAGTTTCTGACGAGGATGAGTTGGATGCGGATGAGATCGAGGAGCTTGCTCGTGCTGCTACTGCTCGTGCTGCTACTGCTCGTGCCCCTGAGGGTACTTCTGGTACTGTTGCTGCTTCGTCTGCCGGTGACCCCGAGAGCACGCCTGTTGCCACCATACCTGCGGTGGATACTACTTCTGGTGCTCCCGAGGCCACTACCGTCGCTCCCGTGGACACTTCAGCTGATCCGATGACCACTCCTGCTGCAGAGCCTGCTGCTGCTACAGATCCTCCCACTGCCTCCTGAGCTTCTCTGAGGACTCTCCCGATGCACTTTGGATGATAGATCTTTTAGTGAGAGTGTGGGTTAGGATAGAGGGTGGTTATGATTTTTGGATCATTTTGATGTATTTTTGATGTATCTCTGATGATGTTTTGATATTTGTGTATTGGTTGACTCGGAAAACGCGCAAGTGCACGCCTTCCGCTCCCAAGCGTAGGAGCGTCAATGCAATAAAAATAACCGGTGAGTACCGGGTCGGATCACAGGGACAAGTCGTTCTACGTTCACAAAATTGATCGATAACGAAAAATAAAGTGTTTTACAACTAACTCAATTACGGTGGAAATGTCGGAAAAGTGTGGTGAAAACAAAAATTAACCTAAATTGGTAGGGTTAGAGAGCCAAATGTGGAGTTTAGGATAGCTAGGAGAGAGAGCATGAGTTGTGTGATCATTAAAATTGGCGTTAATCAAGTCCAAATTACCGCATATAACACAATCGGTCATCCGGCTAAGGAACCCCAATCGGAATATTTAGCTTTAAAAACACAATAATTTTGCAATAGGATGGAAATATTACCAAGGCACAAATCTAATTAAGAACATGGATTTTCTCAAATTGCCCTCTCGGGACTTAGCCAATTAAATTTGTGCCCTAATTACACATCCAACATCAACATTCAAAATTAGGGCAAGAGTGAAATTGAACAAATATTAACAACCAACTCAATTAATCACACATCCCATACAATTTAAAACTACTCTATCATCATGAAACACAAGATGAAATCTTTATACAAAATATCCCCCAAAGTTCACTACAAAAGAGAGATTTCAAATTACAAAAGTGAGAGGAATGATTTCACCCAAATCTCTCCAAATGAAGCATCCCCTTCCACTTTAGCTCCTCCTCCTAGCTTCCTTCATCCTTTAATGGCCTCTTCCCCCTCCAAGAACCCTAAAAACGCCAAGAACAAGCCCCAAAACGAGTTGCTGGCCGAATCTCCCCCATTTTTCGCTACAAGCAATCAAATAACCCCCAAATTCAAGTTAACGGGCTTGCGGGCTTGATTTTTTTGCGCCCGAAACCCGCTCCCCGCTTACTGCGCGCGCTTTGGGCTTGTGAGGCGAAACGGGCCGCCCCGCTTACGAGCGGGGTGAAGCCCGCTCGAATTTCTCGAGCGGGCCGCCCGCTCGCAAGAGCGGGGCAGCGCCCGCTCGATAAATTCGAGCAGGCCCGAGGCCCGCTGACATTCAAGCGGGGCAGCGCCCGCTCGATAAATTCGAGCGGGCCTGCGGCCCGCTGGCAAATAATTCGCGGGGCACGCGCAACCCGCGTGCCCCTCAGCTGCCGGGTCTCCAGATCGGCGCCACGTGGCGCCGTAGGATCGCGCCACGTGGCGCCCCTTTAATTCCTTTTTCTGCTTGTAAAACCCCCAATTCTCCTCCTTTAAATCCACGAAAAATACCTAGAATCCCCAGAAAAATCCCAGAAAATTCTGGAAAATCCCTAAGACTCCTAGGGGTACCTAAAAAATATAAGAAGAATAAATTAGCCCATTTGATTATAAAATAAATATAATGCTATTATAACACAATAATGACCCCCGATAATCCATATAAATTATTCCAATGCTCAAATAATTCTCAAAAAATGACGATATGATCACAATAATAGCAGGAGCATATGAAAAATAGTAGGAAGCCAATAAGGACGATAAAAACCGTATTTTTTGCCAAGAATGAGAGTAAGCTCTAAAATTGATAAAAAGCGAAAATATACCCAAAAAGAGCACAATTAAGCCAAATCTTTAGCACAAAATGGGTGTAGTTAGGGGGGAAATGTGCAATTTATATCCCGAATCACACCCCCCAACTAGCTTTTTGCTAGTCCCTAGCAAAATATGCGAAAAATTCGGATTAAATTGAAAAACATGCACCAAATCCACAATATCTTCATGGCACACCCAAAAAGATATTTCCAAATGATTTCAAAGCCAATATACCCAATATATGAAAGTAAACAACAAGTGATACTCCCCTCAATCCAATTCAAAGTAAAGTGAAGAAATAAGCCCCGTATCACACGTATCGGGATATCACGATGTCAAAATTTCCAATTTTCATGAAAGAGGCCAAAACAAAAGAAAAAAATTTCATCTAAGTTGTGGGAGATGAGATTGCATCACTCATGTGGCTTATTCTTTCATTTTTCATTCATTTTTCTTTTCTTTTCTTTTTTTCTTTTTTTTTGTTTTTGATGTTTATGTTTTGCATTCACGCGATAACGCCATAAATGCAAACACCGACACATTTGCATACACGCGATGACGCTATATATGCAAATGGATGAAATGATTCCCTAAATCTCATCTTTGTTGTCCTCCCCAATATTTCGTGGGGCACCGGCTACTCGATTTGATTAGAAAAACCATTCACTTAAACTAACTTTCTTTTTTTTCCTTCCAACACTAGTTATCAACTCATCCACCCACTTCTAAGAAGAAAACAAAGCATACACAAGATGGCCAAATCCAATCCAATTAAAAACCACACCGTTCATCCCAACAAATGCAATCACTTACACCAAACTTTTCCCAAATTGTTTCAAAGAGATATCACGACGTATAAAATAGTTCATACATGGTATATTAACATTCGACTCCAAATTGGAAAAGAAATGAAAACGTGCCAATCAAACATCGAGAAATCGATACCAAAATGATAATCCGAAAAAAATCGCATGGCATTAAGCAATTAGGGACTAAACAAAGCTAATGGCGTAAGAACGAGAAGGCCAAAATGATATGCAATGACATTCATGAAATGTGGTGAAACATGGAGGGATCTCAAAAAAAAATTTAGGCTCAAAATCCTAACAATCCTAGAGATTCTAACACTCTCCCCCCAACTTAAAATAAGCATTGTCCTCAATGTTGGGAGAGTACTAGATCTCGGCAAAAGATCCTAGAAAAGAAAAAAAATACGAAAGCAAACATGCAAAAGCAAACTAACTTTTTAATTTTTATTTGTTTACACTACATGGAAAGAACACACCGTGGCAAAAGGCGGATCTCGAATGTATAACGGCGGTGGTAGCTGCTCGATCATATCCTTTTGCTCCTCCGCCAGCTGCTTTGGAGCTAGGCCACCACCGGACTCCTTGGATTCCAGCAATGCAACTCCAAGCATCTCCTTTGGATAATATGGATCACGTGGGAGACGAGCTGCATCAATCCAAGTCATGTCCTCATGCCCTGCAAAAGCATTCCAAAACGGGTCGTCAAAACAAATAAAAGAATTTAAATGCAATGGACGACAATCTGAAACAAATGTATATGGAAGTGAAAATTGGGTTTCAGAAATGCAAGGCATGAGATGGTGGAAACTTCCCTGAATAACGGTGCTAGGTGTGGCATGATACGCTGCCTCAGGAGGAGTGGGAAGCGGCTGCAGAAGAGAACCTGGAGGAGACGACGGCTCAGGCTCAACGTAAACCATCTCGCAATCCCCGTCGCTATCATCCTCCTCGACATCCATATCAACATCAACGATCTCTGCGGCACTCCCCACATCTGATAATTGCTCCTTACAAACCTCCTCGATAACTGACAAGTGTGCATCCTGAGGCGAGGGAAGTGACATCAGTGATAGGACTGGAGGTAGACACGTCTCGGGCAAATCCAAGCACGCATCATCCTCGCCATCCCAGAAATAGCTCATCTCAGTCGTCCTCCCAAAATACTCAACCGCCTCGACCTGTGAAGCTAACTCTGAAGTGGCCTGTGGCTCAGGCTCCATGGTGTACTCAATCTGCTCTCGGCCATCATGCACATCCACTTCATCATCAACCTCAAAATGAAAATGCATCGTGTCACCGTCGTGGTCGACACACACTCCGTCATCTGTCTCCTCCGACTCCACAATATATAATCTGTCAATATCCTCTACCTGGCTCTCATGCAACCCATCCTCCTGCTCTGCTCTGTATCCCATGGGGTCGCAAGAAAAAGAGCCCAAAGGTGGCTCCTCAAGCTGACATTGGACCTGCAGCTCTGCATCCTGAAGTGGAAACTGGGAGTGGCCATCATCCTCATATCCAAGTGACGGCTCTCCAGATGGCACAGTCCGCTCCCACTCTGCAAGGTCCCTCAGGTAACACCATGAATCCTCGGTCGAATAATCAAAGAATTCTCCCCCGCAGCTCATCTGCACAAAATCCCGCCCAGATGGCGATAATCCAGTGTAGAAGATCTGCAGACGATGATCCTCGTGAAAGCTCTGGTGTGGGCACGCAAGCACCAAATCTGTGAACCTCTGCCAAGTCTGATGGTAGGCCTCCCACTCAGCCTGGGTAAAGCTCGCTATATGCTCCATGGCATGCCGCCCCTGTACCTGCTCCAAAAAGATAGGCAAAAATACCCGGAGAAATTCAGCCTGAAATGATAACCAGGTAAAATGTGAGTCCAGAGACAATGAATCAAACCAAAGTCTAGCATCATCCTGTAAAGAATCGGGAAAGAATCTAAAATATATGCAATCATCATCGATATTCCCACCAAGACATGAATGCATCCAATCTTCAAAATTTTTAATATGTAAGTGAGGGTTCTCCCACTCCGTGCCATGAAAGTATGGCGGAAGTGGGATATCCTCCAAATCAAAGTCCGAAAAATCTGAAGATGATGCCATGGTAAAAAAAATTCCAAGAAAATGAAAATAACAACCAAAAGACTCAATAAAAGGAAAATAAATAAACGAAAAGACACACACTAAAAGATAGAAGTATCACACTAAATATTTCAAAATCAATCAAAGATTGCTAATAGTAGAAACCGTTGTCCCCGGCAACGGCGCCAATTGGTTGACTCGGAAAACGCGCAAGTGCACGCCTTCCGCTCCCAAGCGTAGGAGCGTCAATGCAATAAAAATAACCGGTGAGTACCGGGTCGGATCACAGGGACAAGTCGTTCTACGTTCACAAAATTGATCGATAACGAAAAATAAAGTGTTTTACAACTAACTCAATTACGGTGGAAATGTCGGAAAAGTGTGGTGAAAACAAAAATTAACCTAAATTGGTAGGGTTAGAGAGCCAAATGTGGAGTTTAGGATAGCTAGGAGAGAGAGCATGAGTTGTGTGATCATTAAAATTGGCGTTAATCAAGTCCAAATTACCGCATATAACACAATCGGTCATCCGGCTAAGGAAACCCAATCGGAATATTTAGCTTTAAAAACACAATAATTTTGCAATAGGATGGAAATATTACCAAGGCACTAATCAAATTAAGAACATGGATTTTCTCAAATTGCCCTCTCGGGACTTAGCCAATTAAATTTGTGCCCTAATTACACATCCAACATCAACATTCAAAATTAGGGCAAGAGTGAAATTGAACAAATATTAACAACCAACTCAATTAATCACACATCCCATACAATTTAAAACTACTCTATCATCATGAAACACAGGATGAAATCTTTATACAAAATATCACCCAAAGTTCACTACAAAAGAGAGATTTCAAATTACAAAAGTGAGAGGAATGATTTCACCCAAATCTCTCCAAATGAAGCATCCCCTTCCACTTTAGCTCCTCCTCCTAGCTTCCTTCATCCTTTAATGGCCTCTTCCCCCTCCAAGAACCCTAAAAACGCCAAGAACAAGCCCCAAAACGAGTTGCTGGCCGAATCTCCCCCATTTTTCGCTACAGGCAATCAAATAACCCCCAAATTCAAGTTAACGGGCTTGCGGGCTTGATTTTTTTGCGCCCGAAACCCGCTCCCCGCTTACTGCGCGCACTTTGGGCTTGTGAGGCGAAACGGGCCGCCCCGCTTACGAGCGGGGCGAAGCCCGCTTGAATTTCTCGAGCGGGCCGCCCGCTCGATAAATTCGAGCGGGCCCGAGGCCCGCTGACATTCAAGCGGGGCAGCGCCCGCTCGATAAATTCGAGCGGGCCTGCGGCCCGCTGGCAAATAATTCGCGGGGCACGCGCAACCCGCGTGCCCCTCAGCTGCCGGGTCTCCAGATCGGCGCCACGTGGCGCCGTAGGATCGCGCCACGTGGCGCCCCTTTAATTCCTTTTTCTGCTTGTAAAACCCCCAATTCTCCTCCTTTAAATCCACGAAAAATACCTAGAATCCCCAGAAAAATCCCAGAAAATTCTGGAAAATCCCTAAGACTCCTAGGGGTACCTAAAAAATATAAGAAGAATAAATTATCCCATTTGATTATAAAATAAATATAATGGCTATTATAACACAATAATGACCCCCGATAATCCATATAAATTATTCCAATGCTCAAATAATTCTCAAAAAATGACGATATGATCACAATAATAGCAGGAGCATATGAAAAATAGTAGGAAGCCAATAAGGACGATAAAAACCGTATTTTGTGCCAAGAATGAGAGTAAGCTCTAAAATTGATAAAAAGCGAAAATATACCCAAAAAGAGCACAATTAAGCCAAATCTTTAGCACAAAATGGGTGTAGTTAGGGGGGAAATGTGCAATTTATATCCCGAATCATGTATGTATGTGATACTATGGTGTCCGTGGTGACATATGTTATATATTGTGATATTTTGATGTATTTTGTGCCCCGATCGTTGGATCGCTTTTATGTATGTCGGTGATGTATATTTTTGATATACTCATGGTTCATATTTATATATATATACATCGATGTTGACATTTCATTCTCTTGTGCACATTATATATTCTTTTTATGTCTCTGATGTTTGATTTCGTCGCTCGACGATAATAACTTGGTTAAATAGAAATTATTTCTATGAAAACATAGAATTGTTTTCCATGCACAAAATTAACCAAGAATGTTGATATTGGAGAGTATATTCCATAACTCAATTCGTAAAATTAATTTGAGTTTTGATGATTTTATTTATCGATTTTCGACTTTGGTCTCATTGACACGCTTTGATTTACTTCGTATTTTCCTTTGGTGTCATTTGGACCGTTGTCGTATTCTACGACTCCCGTGCTTTTATTTGTAACCATTGTTGTTGTCGTTGTTCTCCTCCCACTCTTTTTGCTAATGCCAAAGGGGGAGAGATATAATAATGACATGTGCTAAATGATAATATAAAGCATTTTTCCAAGAATCTAATTTGATATGTTAGATTCAGGGGGAGTTAAGATATAAAAATGGAATTGAATTCCTAAATTTCAATATTTGATTCTCATTTTATACTTTACTCGTCTGCTTGATGCATATGATTATTATTTAATTTTGGAATTAACGTGTCATCAATGCAGGGGGAGTAAGTAAATTTCATTTGAATCATTATTTTTTATTATTATTTATGTTGGTTTGTCATCACCAAAAAGGGGGAGAATGTTGGATATTGGACTCCCCGGATTTGGTTTTGGATGATGAACAAACATAAATATATCGTGAACTAACTCTTTGTGAGCGCAGTTATGGAGATCGTCGCCAAATTCATATGAACATCTAAAGCGACGTCTCAAGACTTCTCAAAGCACGTGATCGCATGCCTAAAGCTTCGTTGAAGCTTATGGACCATTTTAGAAGTCATGAAGATTCGGATCGAAGCTTTCGAAGACAGTTCGTCAAGTTTTATTTATAGTCTTTTAGCTTCGTTCCGTAGAATGTTAAGCCTTGAGTAGGTCTTACGTTTTAATCTTCATTACGCTCCTATCTTAGAGCTAGGATCTTAGTAGAAGTCCATACGAACTTTCCCAAAGCATCGCGCTTCGATTCGCGACTTCTTGTGCATGTTAGTTGGTTCAAGAAGAAGAACCAACCGACTAGATGGTGATCTAGTCGGTCGGCAATGCTTCTTGGACCGACTAGTTTGCCTTCTCAATTCTAAGCTCTTTACTGTTTACAGTTAGTCGGTCTACGTTGACTCACCGACCGACTAGTTTGTGAACTAGTCGGTCAGTGATCCTTCTTAGACCGACTAGTTGAGCTTTCACTGTACATGCCAAGTTACTGTTTATCGTTAGTCGGTCTATGTACATTTGTCGACCGACTAGTTGATGATCTAGTCGGTCAACATTTGTTCTTGGACCGATTAAATCAATTTGTACTCAGACTATTTGTTTTATCTCTTAGTCGGTCTATGAACACTCACCGACCGACTAGTTGTGAAACTAGTCGGTTGGCAAGTCTTCTTGGACCGACTAGTTCTTTAAGTCTGAAACTTCATCTATTCACTGTTCATCTCTTAGTCGGTTCATGATGTTTGACCAACCGACTAGTTGATGAACTAGTCGGTCAGTGGTTGTTCTTTGACCGACTAGTTTGGTTCAGAATAGAGCCGTTGGAGCTTTAATTGAAACGTTTTTCTCTCTCTCTTTCCTCTAACCTATAAATACTTGGTGTGCTGCATTCATTGCACTCAAGGCTGATATTAAGAGAAGTTTAGAGATCAAAGAGAAAGCATTCATCTCATTTAAAGCTCATTCATTTCCATTCAAGAATCTCTCCCTCACTCTTATTTCAAAAGAGAGATTCATTGATTGTGAGCCTTCCAAACCAAGTGCTTGATTCTAGGTCACCAACATCCACCTAGGACTCCATTGCTGGTCATCTACTTGGAGCTAGGGTTTGGTGCCTCTTCATCTTCCCCAAAATCCGTTTTGCCCTAAATCGTAAGTTACACTCAAGGCATAGGATTTTGTCGGCAAGGATTTCTATTTCAATTTACATTGATATTGTAAGTGATTCACTCTCGGTTGTGAGAATTTGTTTGTGATCCCGGGTTGTGGGAGTCACAATTTCATTTGTGTATGATTTGACTTTGTGAAGGTTTTCACAAGTATTTCATAGTGCAAATCTTGAGTTAGGGTTTCTAACTCAAGTATCCGGAGGGGATCCGGGTGGTTGGGACGTAGGATCACCGGGAACAAGTCGACGTGACTTGGGTGGATCCGAACCCAGTAATATTGCTTGTTTGCGATTGTCTTCTTTGTTGTCATATTTACATTTCCGCATTTCCGCATTAATTGGTAGAGTTTGCAAGATAATTAGAAATTATCCTCTTAATTATTTTAAAGTACTATTCACCCCCCTCTAGTACTTGTGCAGTAGCTTAGCAGGGCATTACAAGCACCAGATTTGAGGAGATAACGAAATAAAAAGGAGCAAAAAGGAGACACAGGAGACTGACCGAGCATCCACTCTGCTTGGTCGAGCAGTTCAGACACGAAAAAGGAGGGCGAGATCATCACTTTACTTGCACGGCTCGAGCAGCCTGAGCTCGGTCCGAGCAGCCATCTGGTCGACCGAGAAGTCAACTGCTCGATCGGATTGCACAGGCTTTCGGAGAATTGGAGAAATCATCACTCTGTCTGCACGGCCCGAGCGATAGCAGCTCGGTCCAAGCAGACTGTGACTCGATCGAGTAGCTTACTGCTCGTTCGAATATGACAAGCTCTTGAATATGGGGAGAAAACGACGTTCTGTCTACACGGTCCGAGCGATAGCAGCTCGGCCCGAGCAGTTCCTTGCCCGACCGAGTAACGTCCTGCTCGGCCGAGCAGGCTAAAGGGAGTATTCTTGGAATTTTATCCACGTTCATCTTATAGCTTGCTCGACCGAGCAATCAGGATGCTCGGTCCGAGCTGGCTGTAGTTGATCTCGTGGCCTATTTTTTTCGGCTTCGAGCCTTTTGTTAATAACGAACCCACCCGTTAACCCTTTCCCTTAAACGACCTACCCTAATCATCCCCGAGCCACCCCCTCCTACTACGCCCTGTCGATAACCTGTAGCCGTCTCCGCCCGCACCTCCCGTACGGTCAGTCGTCGCCCCCCCCCCCCCCCCCCCCTCTTTGTGTGTGTGTGTGTGTGTGTGTGTGTGTGTGTGTGTGTGTGTGTGTGTGTGTGTTTGTGTGTGTGTCCCCCTTCGTCTTTCCCACGGCTGCCTACCTCACACCTCAAACCCCCCCCCCCCACATCCCTCTCTGCCATAACCCCCCTTCCCTCTCCCTTCTCGTTCTTTAGTCCCCACCAAGTAGTATAGCTCGGATCGAGCAGTATAACTGCTCGGCCGAGCAACCCCACGCCGAAATTTCAATTACTTTTAGGTTGTATATAGTGACATTTTTACTATCCCTATTTCAGGTACGATTAGCCTACGTCAGCAGACACGTCTAGAAGCAGCTTGGGGGACACTTCAGATCAGCTGCAATCACATTACAGATCTTAAATCCATCTTATTCTAGTTAGTACATTCATTCCCCTATTTGCTTTACATACTGTCGTACTATTTTATACCGCTTGCACAATGCCTCCACGCCGTGCTAGACCCACCAACACTGCCCACTCAAACCAACACTGTTGGCGAATCATCCACCACTTCCCCTATGCCACCCACCACCCCACTCCCCCTGAACCTCTTTATATCGATGATGCTGAATATGAGGTCACCTTCCGTGACGCTGACCAGGGCGACCAGTTCACCGCCATGCTCCTACTCTTAGGTCAGGGGGGGCCCATTATCAACAGTCAGTCGATCATGACCTACCTTTTCTTCGGAGCCTGGTTTGTCACTGGCGAACTGACCCACCTACTGAGTTCTAGCCAGATCCTCCCACATCTCCTGGTCCACATCAGAGGGACCCATCACCACCCCCAGAGGGTGGTGCCTCTGCTTGATGTCGTCCTACCCGTTTTTGCCTCCCTCATTTTATTATTGAGCCCATCTGTCTTTTCAGGGCCCTGACTTCTTACAGCTTGGGGGAGGACACCTAGCCATGCATCATATTGCATCATATTTTCATTCAGCATTTCATCATGTCATGTTTTACTTTCTTTTTGCACAGTTTTTATTTTTATATCCCCCGCCCACCCCACCCTATTTAGCATCATCTCCCACCTACTAGCGTTTTCTTAACAATGAGGACACTACAAGGTTTAGCTTGGGGGATGAGCGCTACCGCTTTATTTTTCATTTTTTTCATTTTTCTTTTAAATTTTCTTCCATATTTCAGTTTTTATTTCACTTTTTCACCAGTTTTTCACTTCCTTATCTTTTTTCTCATTCCGCATCATATTTTCTGCTTTTTTTCCCATGCATGCATCTCTCTTTCTTCATTTTCTTATTTTCTCCTCCTTTTCTCCTTTATGCTATGGATGTTCCGCATGATGATACCTCTCGTAGCCTTAGTAGTTGTTCACGATGCTTACTATCTGTTGACATGCTATTAGGGTAATTTCAGTTTTCCTATCTATATGTGTGCACATTCTTTTGCTGATCTATCTGATTTAATGCTTGAAATGAATTGAAAATCAAATGCATGAATTAGTATCTAGTATGCGCTATGTTGGGTAATGCACCTAGGTTCACGCATCACTAGAACACTTGGAGCATCTGCTTTTTATATCTTATTCACTTCTGTTTGCATGCCTGATATTGTTGTGCCTATTGCTGCATGCTTTTTCAGTATTCATCTAGAGGAATGAAAATATCCATGCTATTATTGAATTTAGTTAGAGTATTATTTTATCAATCCGTTGTGCACCTCTTATGAGTGAATCGAGAGATATATTATTTTCCTTCTTCACATATCTATATATTTCTCTACATATCAGTTGGTTAAACTCATACAGCTACCCTTACCGCATCTCTCTTCGCAAACCCAAAAAGAAAAAGTATAGCTTCTAATTGAAAAAGAGAGAGAGAATGAAAGGGAAAAAGGAAGAAAAAATGTGTGTATATATTCATATGTGAAAAAGAAAAGAAAAAGAAAGAAAATGAATAAAGATTTTTTTTATCCTTTCATTAGAAGCTATCATATATACTGGGAAGAAGAAGAAAAATTCCATATCCTATTTCTAGATGTGATGCCTCAAGCTAAGCTTGGGGGTGAACCAAGTGATCACATGAGTGAGTGTGACATTAGAGTGGAGACAATGCATAACGGGGAGATTTAATAATACTTAAACTTTACGAAACACTTTAGTTTTTGGAGATTTTTCATGAATCGAAATGAATAACTGAATAGCATGACTTTTTCAATTCTCTATTGCATGCTGTGTGATTTCTATATGCTCCATATGTATCTGTGATTGAAGAGCGCATTGCCAACTTTTTTAGATTGCATGAGATCGATATGAGTTGATGACGTTATTTCAGTAGATCCCTATCTTTTTCCTGTATTGCATGCTAGACATATGATCTGTAAACTAGAAATTGCCAGTAGCATGTATGTTTACTATTCACAACATTGTGATATTTAGGCCTGAGATCTGACCGAACATCCTTAGCACCCTTCATTCACTTCCGTTCTCTTCTCTTATTATTTTTATTTCTTATTTCTGTTTGTTTTCCTCCAGGCGTACGTAGTATTTGTCTTCCTCGAGGACGAGTAAGAGGTAAGCTTGGGGATTTTGATGTGTCCATATTTTCAACCTTTTTCATATCATCATGACATTGCATTCTATGCCATTTCCGCATTCAAATCCCATATTTTCATATGATATCTTATTTCTGACGTTACATTCGAGCTTCATAGTGTTTTATGAGTTTTCAGTGATTTTGGAGCGATTCGGGACCCGATCTGGGTATGGACACATCTGACACGCCCGTGAGCTCATTGGCGAAGTTCTACAGGAGTTCGCCATATTTTTTGGAGCCATTGGAGGAGTGGAGGAGAGAGCCAGAGAAGAGGAGAAGAGCTTCAGTAGCTTCAAGAATAAATTCACAGATGACTCGACCGAGAAGGGCAGCTGCTCGGTCGAGCAGATACAATTTGAGAAGAAGGAGCAGATACACAGCCCGCTCGGACCGAGCACTCATAGTGCTCAGTCGAGCTATTATTCTTCCTGGAGCCCGACTAATCCAGCGCACGACCCGAGCAACCTTTCAGCGACCGAGTCAGCTCTCTGCTCGGACCGAGCTGAGCTGACTCAGCCCGTGCATGCAGAGTGAAGATTGAGGAGAATTTCGATTCCCTGTCAAGCTCGGTCGAGCAATACAGCTGCTCGAACCGAGCGACCGACCGAGCAACAAGATGCTCGACCGAGTAGCCTACTCGGTCGACGATGCCAAGGCCATTTTCGAAAAGATTTATGATGCGGCTGTTGCGCAAATTTGAGAGTGAAGTCTGGGAGCTGGCGATGTCGGTAGGGGAGCGATTCATTTTCTGAGTTTTTGTATACTTTTTGGAGCGAAAATTTAGAGCGAATTATTTGTTAGGTTTTAGATTAAACTTTTGGAGATTTTTGGATCGAAATAATTGGATTGTTATTTTGGTGCTCTATTGCGATTGCTATTGGAATCTTTGGCTTTTCTTCAGATCTATTAAGTGCTATTTTTCTTCATCTCTCACTGTAAGTTTTTGATCTTCATTCTATTAATCTGCTAAGATGTTTTCTTCTCGAAAAATCGTGTTTTTATCCGTTAACATCGCCATGAGTGAGTAGTCCTTTCTAGGGTTGATGGGTTAGCCCTAAGATCCTAGGGAAAAGACATAGATCTGGATCCCTACATTGAATTAGGGATTTAGGGTAGTATTTCGGTCGATCCTACCGAATCCCTAGATAACCCGTACTGAGATCATGCCCACGGTCTATGGAATTGATGTGCTTAAGGGGTATCCTTGGGATTCAAATAGGGAAATCGGTGGATCCAACCAAGGCTCGTGACCATGCCCGGCTTGTGCCTTGAGGGGACCCATCGACGAACTATAATGCTATGTTGATGGCTACCGCCATTGCGTCAATAAGAGCTACAGAAATACCTCACAATTCTAACCCACGAGGGTTGTACGAATTGGGAGATTAATCCTCTACCCCTAATGCAACGTAAGGATTCTATTCCAACATCGAACCCTGACGATCTTAGCGGTGATCCCTAATGCCCTAGTTATTTTTATTAGTAAAACAACAACAACACCCCAATCAATTCTCTCAACACCGATATCTATCTCACTTCGAGATATAGAAGTGAACTGAGAATCCAATTACACTGTCACCGTCCCTGTGGAATTCGATATCTTTTATACTACAACTTGACACCGTCTGCTTGTGAATTGAGCCCGGAATTGAAACCTAGGGGCCATACCACGCCTGGCGTCGTGACACTGCCAGGTGGAATCTAGGTGAAGGTTTCGGGTGCATCAGACCTCCCAGTCATTCTCGATCTCCTTAGGCGTCTGTGTGCCCCTCCCGCACCACTCACTGTGCCTCACTCGCAGGATTTTACAGGGCTTGTTACTTCTTCCTGAGTCGGTTGCACCGCAGTTGGAGACTTCTATTGTTGACACACACGTTCTCACACCTGTCGACACTCCAGTAGTAACACCTTGTTCTGAGCTTGTTTTCTCTTTCGTTGCCTTACCGACCGACATACCTTTCGAGCCTACACCTTCTATGCCTGACGTCCCTATCTCTTGTCCCCATCAGTCGGACCCATCATCATCCACTCAGGGTGATGCCGCTGCTTGATCTTTACATTATTTTTGCCCTTGTCATCCCTTATTTATTTTTGTGCCCATCTGTCTCTTCGGGGCCATGTCCTTGCATAGCTTGGGGGATGACCTTTTTGCACCACCTGTGTATATTTCATCATTTTGCATTTGCATATATTCCACCTGCATCATGTCATCATTTGCATTATATGACTGCTTGTTTATATTTTTGCATCGTATGCATTAGGTCATGCACCTGCATCTGCATGTCTTCTTTTATTTGCATAGTTTCGCTTTTATTTTATTATTTTCCGTTTATTTACCACCCGCCCACTCGAGCATCATTTTCCCTTCTGCCAGTATGTTCTCAGCAGTGAGGACATTGCTGTGTTTAGCTTGGAGGATGAGCGCTATCGCTTTTATTTTTCATTTTTTTACTTTCTTTCATTTTACGCCTCTTTATTTCCATTTTCCACCCGCTTTTTCACCATTTCATTTTTCTTTTTTAGCATCATATTTTCCATGTTTGGTATGCTTGCATGCATGCTTTTATTTTATTTCCTCCGCCTTTCTCTTCCCATCCCTGCTAGATATATTTCGAATGATGATATCTCTCTTAACTTTAGTAGCTACCACGATGCTTATTACTTTTGCCATGCTATTTAGAGTATTTCAGTGTCTTACTATTCATACGCTTGCATATATATTCTGTTGACGATCTCTCTATATGAATGCATGAAATGAATTGAAACTGAAAGTATGCAATAGTATTTAATATGCCTATGTTAGATATGCACCAAGATTCACGCATCATTAGAATATCTGAAACATCTGCCTTGTTATTTTTTCACTTTCTGTTGCATGCCTGATATGTTTGTATGCCTTACTGCATGACTTATTATTTATTGAAATGAATGAAAATATCCATGCTTCCTTATGAGTTTAGTTGGAGTATTATCTTATTGAACCATTATGCACACCTTATGAGTGAACCGAGTGATTATATAATTTCTTTCTCCACATATCTTATTATTCTCTACATGTCACTTGGGTTCATCCCCTTTGCAGCTACTTATACCGCATCCTCTTCCCAAAAATTCCAAAAGAAAAAGTTAGCTTCAAAAAGTCCCAAAAAGCCAAAAAGGAGCCAAAAATATATGTATATCCTATTTCTCCTACAAAAAAGAAAAAAAAAAGAGTTCAAAAGAAAAGGAAACAAATAGTTTAAAAACCAAAAAGAAAAGAAAATTATTTCTCTACTTTCATTATTTGGAGCTACACAAAAATACTTGGGAAAAAGCCACAAAAAAGTCCTTTATTATTCCTTAGATGCGATGCCTCAAGCTAAGCTTGGGGGTGAATTCATTTGATTATACGAGTGAGTACGCCATTAGAGTGGAGTTGTGCACATTTGGGGATATTTGATAATGCTTAGACTTTGCGAAATATATTAGCTATGGAGATTTTTCATAATTTGGGATGAATATATGAATGCCATGATCCTTATTCTATTCTCTATTGCATGCTTAGTATGACTCTTATATGCTTCATTTATTTCTATTGATTGAAAATTATGTTGCCAAAATTGGTATATTGAACTCTATGAATTGCACGATGTGGATATGAATTGATTGCATGATTTTAGAGGAACCCTTCCTTGGTCTTAAATGCTTACAAGTAATATGTTTAGCTAAGATATGAAATTCTTATTAGCACGTGATCCACCTTCGAACTATTGTGATATGTCTCTATGGCTTAAGATCTGACCGAATACTCTAGCACTCCACGCCATCTTCCATTCTTTTTTTTTATTATTTTATTTTCATCGCCCACTGAGCCTTGTATTCTTCTTCCTCGAGGAAGAGTAAGAGGTAAGCTTCGGAAATTTTGGTGTCTATATTTTACATGTTTTTATCGCATCATTTCATGTCATATCCGCCTCCAAACTCCATATTTTCATATATTATTATGCTTCTAACGCCATATTCGAGTTTTGTATAGCTTTATGTATTTTCAGGAGTTTTGGTGTGAATTGGAGCTATTTTGGGACATGAACACATCTGGCATGTCCGAGACGTCATTGGCAAGACTCCATGAGAGTTCGACAAGGCAAGGAGGAAGATTGGAGGAGATGAGGAGAAGAGAGCGAGAGACGACCAAATTCAGCATCAGTTTCCTAGGTGACTCGACCGAGTGGCATCAGCTACTCGGCCGAGTTGACACGCAGAAATCACACGGAAATGGCCTCAACCTACTCGACCGATCAGACAGCCAACTCGACCCGAGTTGCATCAAACAGAATGACGGTTTTGAGCTTTTCTCCAAGGCACCGTAGCTCGACTGAGCAGCAAAGCAACTCGATCGAGCAGATCACATACTCAACCCGAGTCGTCATCCAACAGAACAACATTTTGGAGGAAGTTGTGATCTCAATCGAGTAGCCTATATCAGTCAGAAGCAGAGCAGCAGCAAGCGGAGACCGAAGTCAACTCGACCGATCAGGCACCGCTACTCGATCGAGTAGTGCGACACGCCCAGCAAGTTGCGGGCCCAAGTTCCCAGATTTTTTGATATTTTTGTGGGGTCCGTACCCCTTGTATATAAGCATGTTTTAACCCTATTTTTGGAGACATCTAGAGTTTTAGTCGATCTTTAGTTTTAATTAGTGTTTTTAGATCTAGAGAGTTTTGTGTCGTCGCTAATTTTGTGAAGACTAATTAGGGATTTTTATTCTCCCTTTGCATAAGGAAACTCTATTTTCTTAATTCTTTTTGGTTTTCTATTGCTCCACGATGCGTTGGTATTAATTCTGTAAACTTTATATTGATTTTGATGTCTACTATTACCATGATGAATTCCTTTGCAGCTATTGAATCTTTCTTTGCTATTGCTATGAAGCACGAGTAGTTCTATCTAGGGCTAATGGAGTGGCCCTAGGATCTTAGGATTTAGATGTAAAGTTAGGATTTTTAGGTTGCGTTGGTATAAAAGGGACGTATTTTGGTCGATCTTGCAAAGTTTATTAGAGATCTCGTACTGAGATCGTGCCCACAATCGGTTGAATCGATTGGCTTAAGGAGTACCCTATAAACTTGATTAGGAAGTTAGTGAATTAAATTAGGGCTCGTGACCATGTCCGGCTCGTGTCTTGGTGGGATCCACCGACGAACTATATTACTAATTGACGGTTACATTCGTTGCGTCAATGAGAGCCACCAAATACATCGAAACTCTAACCCACGAGAGTGGCGTGAGTTAAGATCATTCTGACCACAAGAGTGGCATGAATATTGTCGATTCTTAATGCACAGATCGTGTGCGATTGTCGCGAGAGCGGGGTTAATGAGATACGTTAGATTCATGGCGCTTAGAGCCATGAATTCCACATCTTAGATGCGACAATCCCTAATAAAGCCAATGCAACGTAAGAGTCTTAACCTAGCATCAACGTCTGACGATCCTAGTGGTGAGTCCTAAATCCCTAGTCTTTATTAATTGATCTCAATCCCAAACAAATAATCTGTTGAAACCGACTGCTACCAATTCTGAGATTTGGAAATAGCTGGAGACAATAACATCGCTACCCTTCCTGTGGGATCGATAATCTTTTATACTATTACTTGACACCGTACGCTTACGTAAAGTGCCGGGAATTCGTATTTAGAATACATCTAGCCCTTGGCATTCGTGCCTTTTCTAGGTGGCTTCTAGGTGTAAGTTTCGGAAGCAGTAAAGAACTCATGAGGTCTATAAATACCAAAAGGTTCCAATTCTCAAGGTACAAGATCTAATACATAGACTCTATTCTTTCAGCTTACAATTCTTCCACTAAAGAGCCTGCGACGTCAGATCTGAGACGAACCTTCGTGGGTCGATCTCAGCTACTCCAATCTCTCTCTCTCTCTCTTCCTTATGTTCCCGTACTAACTTAAGCATCGGAGGGGATTTGGGTTGGGACCCAGATCTGACCCACCCTGATGTTTCTTTGTGGTGTAGATCAACGAGTCTCCGTCTCTCGTAAGGGTCTCTTCCGAGCTTCCCAGCCTCAAACAATTGATGTAAGAGCTGATCGAGGTTCGATCGGGCATCGCATCCTAACCGACATCGATCAACCAACCCAGGTTCTACCAACTTAGGGTCCCATTCAACTTGCTGACGAGGCTCCGACTCAGCGCGAAGGTTCCACGTTATTTAGACAACTGTCTCGGTCATTTTTGGCCTTGATAATTTGGCGCTGTCTATGGGAAAACATTAACCATCTTGACATCTTGAAGCAATCAAAAAGCTATGTCGGCTGGACCCAGCAATATCAGACCGATCCAAGGTCTGAAGGAGAAACAGAAGGTGAATAGTGTCCTGGTGGAGGATGTCGTCCTGGTGGAGGATGCCTCGGGCTCTATGTCCCCATCGAATCAACCTGCGAAGGTCACCAAGGAGCCTAAAGTGACCCAGAAGGAATTAACCCAATTCACAGAGCGTGTCGACTAGAGTCTCAGTATTTTGGCGACCTTGATACACCAAAGAATTGGGGGTCCATTGCTCTTAAATGAGCAACTACCGCCTCCAAACCCGACCCTAACGCCAACTAGAGGTGCAGCCTTGCTCAGGGAATAAGGAGATCCGAGGGCAAATCGCAGGAGATCAGCCTGCACAATACAACCCCCACGTCTCACCAATATGGCGGCATGGGGATTGACAATCGTGTCTTCGGTTTCCAGTGAGAACCTGGGCCTCCCAACTATAAGGAAGCGACCCGCTGCATCCTAGATCAGGTAATACACGAGGCTTCCCTCGGATATATCCCCCTTAATCTTGCAGGTGGATATGGGCTTGCAGGTGGATATGGGAGGAGAGATGAGATCCCGAGCCAGTCATCGGGAGGTAATTACGTGCAAGGTAGAGAAGAGAGATCTCAACTCATCTAGTCGCCACTTCGAAAAACCCCACTGAAGGAGAATATCACTTCCGCTCCTCCTCTACCGAAGTTCAAACTCCTTGTCTTACCAGCTTATGATGGCAGAGGCGACCCATGGTCGCACATCCATAAATATCTGAACGTGATGCTGCTTCATGGGGCCGACGAGACATACCTTTGTCGAGCCTTCCATGCTACCCTATTTAAGAGGGCAGAAGGTTGGTACTAAGGGTTACCCGATGGCTGTATCGGGTCATTCGACGAATTAGCTGATATGTTCTGCAAATAATTCGTCGCGGGTCGACGTCCTAAGAAGAAGTCCTTCCACCTCTTCTTGCTCAAACAGAACGAGATTGAGTGAATTCGAGCCTTCTTCCAAAGATTCAATGACGAGAGGCTCGATGCAGAGGAGACACCAGATATAACTGTTATATCGGTGCTCACTCAAGCAGTACGGCACAAACACCTGCAAAGGGCACTCCACCAATTCCCACATAACAACCTTGCAGAGATGTTCAATGTAACAGATCGGTTCACCATCTCCAAAGAAGCAAAGGAACCGGTCGGAACTAATGGAAAAGGAACTCCTGCCCGCCGTGGAGACACCTTGCAAGAGAAACCAACTCAGGGAACTCCTCGCCAAGAGTCTCGAGACAAGAGACACAGGGAGAGGAGCCCTCAAAGCAAGCAGCACCCTACATATGCAAAGCCAAGCGCTCCTAAGACGGAGGTCCTCACTTACGCTCCACGGGAAGAGCCGGTCCAAGAATCAGCCAAGAAAGGCAAGTATGAGAAGAGGAACGACCTCAAATTTTGCAAGTACCACAATGACTACGGGTACGACACCAATGACTGGTGGACTCTTAAGAAAGAGATTGATGCACTGGTCAAGCGAGAGCATCCCAAAAACCCAGCCAACAATCAACCTAGCAAGGAGGGACCCTCGAAGCAGAAGGGCAAGATGACACTGTCACCTATCACCAAGGTGGTTGACTAGCAAGCCACCAAGCTCAGGGTCGAATAAAAAAGGCATGGGACGAAAGCATCTCCAACGAAGTTCGGAAACACATGTACGCCTTTTAATTTTTATTCCTTTCAATAAAGCATGTTTTCTCATCAAGTAAAGTTTTGCCTCCTTTTTGAAACTAAGCATTCATGAATGTTACAAGAGCTATCCTATCACGCTCCCCACTAAAAGGATCTAATCTCTGGGGAAGCTGGATAAGCTGAACCCATATTGATGAGACTCATGCGAACGACTCCTCTAATGATTCGTTCGGCCATAAGCCGAGGGGCCACCCCTTCGCCACTAAACGACTCTCCTAATGCGTCGTCAACCGTAAGTCAAAGGGGCCATCCCTTCGCCACTGGACGACTCTCCGTATACGTCGTCAGTCGTAAGTCGAAGGGGCCACCTCTTCGCCACTGAACGACTCTATATATACGTCATCAGCCGTAAGTCAAAGGGGCCACTCCTTCGCCACTGAACAACTATCCTAACGCATCGTCAGCCGTAAGCCGAAGGGGCCACCCCTTCACCACTGAACGACTCTCCTAATGTGTCATCAGCCGTAAGTCGAAGGGGCCACCCCTTTGCTACTGAACGAATCTATGTATACGTCATCAGTCGTAAGTCGAAGGGGTCACCCCTTCGCCAGAGAACGACTCTCCTAATACGTCGTCAGCCGTAAGCTGAATGGCCACCCCTTCACCACTAAATGACTCTCTGTATGCGTCGTCAGCCGTAACTCGAAGGGGCCATCCCTTCGCCATTGAACGACTCTCCTAACGCGTCGTCAGCCGTAGGTGGAAGGGGACACCCCTTCGCCACTGAACGACACTCCTAATGCATCGTCAGCTGTAAGTCGAAGGGCCACCCCTTCGCCATTGAACGACACTCCTAATGCCTCGTCAACCGTAAGTCAAAGGGGCCATCCCTTCGCCACTGAACGACTCTCTAAATATGTCGTCAGCCGTAAGACAGAGGGGTCACTCCTTCACCACTGAATGAATATCATAATGCGTCGTTAGCCATAAGCTGAAGGACCACCCCTTCGCCACTGAACGACTCTCCGTATGTGTTGTCAGCCGTAAGTCGAAGGGGCTACCCCTTCTCCACTGAACGACTCTCCTAACGTGTCGTCAGTCGTAAATCGAAGGGGCCACCACTTTGCCACTGAACGAATCTCCTAACTCGTCATCAGATGTAAGTCGAAGGTGTTAAGTATTGGTGTTTCATACCAATCTTATTTTGATGATGATCACAACATTATGCTGTTGCTAATGATTAGTCTCTCAGTTTTATTTCAAGAATATCTTTCTTGGAGACTAATCACTTGGTGCAAAGATGGACATCAAGTGGAGAAGAGCCAAAGCTTGGACTCAAGGAGTGCTAAAGCTTGGAGATGAGGGAGAGCAATCAAGGCATCAAGATTGATGACTTAGACTCTAAGAAAAGCATTGTAATCCATGTAATTTACTTTATTGCTTTCTCTCCCTTTTGAGTCTAGGATTAATGTAATGCCTTGTTAGATGGTTTACTCATTCATGCTTATACATTCAACCATCTTAGTGAGCCTTAGGATTATCATAGAATCCAACCTATTAGGTTCACTTTTTTCAAAGACTCATTTGGAGTCTCTGGCTTTCCAGCAGTCACCTGCTGAAGGAAACAAAGTCGACTGGGTGATTTCCAGTCGCCTGTAGATCCTTCTACAGTCGCCTGATATGCACAGCTCAAGTCATCATTTCAATTGACTCAAACTTGAGCTTTACGCACAGTCGACTACTAGTCAGTTTATAGTTGTCTGTATATTTACAGTCGCCTGTAGATTGGTCATCAGTCTCCTGTATAGCGTAAGTGCATTCTCTGCATCTCTCTGTTGTTTCTCCATCTTATACAGCAGACGACTGATTAAGGTTTTACAGTCACCTGACTAATAGACAGTCGACTGTATTATTGACATCAGTCGTCTGTGTGCTTAACTGGAGAAAGAGTGCAGCTCTCTATTTTATTCCATCCCCTGCAGCAGTCGCCTGCTGAAGGATTAACATGTGCATGTCCTGTTTACAGTCGACTGTATCGACTTCATCAGTCGACTGTCCTGGCTCAGATTATAGTCGTTGGATATTTTCTAGCCGTTGATCAGTCGACTGTCTTTTGATCATCAGTCGACTGTTCCTGTCAATTTCGCCCAGTTTCTAGTCGTTGCAGAATTGATTCTTTGGCTGTTTTCTTGGGGTTTGGGGTTTGATATAGGGTTCCTATATATATGAGTGTGCTGCTATCTCTTATACTTCTTGATGCTATTGAATATCTTAAGAGATCTATAGGCAACTCATAAACTCCCTCAATTCCCTCTCAAGAGCTCTCATTCTTCTTCATGCATTGAAGTCCAGCTCAAGGGCATTCATCCAATGCTCTCAAGCATATCTCAACACTTGGAGATCCTCTTACATGCCTTTCATCCATTCATGAGTAAGCATCTCAAGGCATAGGTAAAAGTATTTACTTGGTGTAATTTGTGTCTCTAATTCTCTTTGTGGGAATTATAACTTTTTCTCTTTGTGGGAGGTTGTCTCTTTGTGGGACTTAGGATATTCTCTTTGTGGGAATAACTCTTTTTATGGGAGTAACTCTCTTTGTGGGAGTTTAGTGTCCTAGTGAAGGGCTAACCCTAATTCTCTGAGTGGGAGTTAATGATTCTCTGTGTGGGAGTCGTGATCCTCGTGTAGGATTGGTTGGGTCCTTGTGTAGGGCATAAATCCTCTTTGTGGGGGTATCTCCTTGTGAGATTTGTATTCACTTCTCTGTATGGGATTATAGTGAATATTGGTGTGGCTGGATGTACCCAAGTTTGGGGAACCAGTGTAAAACTTTGTGTTTGTGTAACGACCACTTTTCGTTGTACGTTGTTCGTGCACGTGCTTTTGACTGTGCACGTATTAATTTTAGACTTTGTTTGTTTGTGAACACTCTAGTGTGATATGCCGTTGTGAACGTCTCTGAGAGTAGTAAATTGTGGCACTAATTTGGAACGACATTTCTAGAGTCGTTTTCCCACGATTTGATCTTATTCGAAGAGACGTTGTGATTTTCACTTTTGACGGGAGACGTTTCTATTTTTAGTTTCGTCGTCCGACATCGAAATTGAGATCCGACTTCTTAGTTAGCTTCCTTTCGTCATCACGATCACCCCGATATTTATTTTATAATTTTTGGAGTTCATTTGACCACTTTTACATTTTTTACAAAGCTTTAAATATTTTTAATAGCTACGTTTTAAATTATTTTCGGTCAAATAAAATTTATTTAAGTTTAAAACATTTTAAACAATTTTTGAGCCAAACCTTAGCCCCTAGCTTGGCCGCCCCCAATCCCTATGTGATTAGGAAGGAGAGATTTGAATTTTAAATTATTTTAAACTCTTAATCCTATTAGATTTAGCCCTAGACCAAGTCAACCCCTCTACACTATATAAACAACCCCTAGGAAGACTCATTTTCGCAAGAAAATAACCCTAGCCGCTTCCAAAACCAAAATTCACGCTTGCGACGATTCGTCGCAACGTTGCAGCCGTCGCAAGTGTCTGACCGAGCCAAACCGCCCCAAATCCCCCGCACCGACCAACAGCCGCCCCCGCATCTTGCCCCGCTCCGCACCGTGCCTTCGCCCGCTCTGTTCGCCCGCACCGACCGAGAGGAGCTCTCGGTCTGACCGAGAGCTTGGCCCGCTCCGCACGCCCCGCTCCGCACAGCCCCGCTTCACAGACCCCGCACCGCACCGTGTCCGACCGAGGTGCCTGCCCGCTCACGCCCGCTCCCCGCTCCGTTGCAACGTTGCAATATTGCAACGTTGCAACGCCCCGCCCAAGCGCCCGACCGGCCCGCTCTCCCGCACCGACCGAAGGAAGCCCCCGCACCCGCTGCTGTGACCGACCCGTAGCGCTGCACAGCCCCGTTCCCCCGCACCGACCGAGCCAAGTCCCCGCACCAAGCGTATTTGACCGAGAGGCAATCGTCGCAACCCCGCACCCGTCGCACCACTTGCCACCGTGGGCCCCCCAAGTTCTCCAGAGGTATTGTGGGTCCCCTATTGGTCCCTAGGACTACTGTGGGCCCCACCTAGGTGCTTTCTCTCCGACGATTTGCCGCGTACGACGTTGCGATACGTCGTAGCCCGTCGTCGCACGTGCTAGCTTTGGAATCTGGATTCGTTGCCCCGGTTGCTGCTCTGAACTTTCCAACGAGGAATCTATTTTGGAATCAGGACTTGGAGCGCGTTCTTTTATTCCAACCCCTGGCGTCGCTACCCGACGCCAGTGTAGCTTCCGCGTCGTGTTGAGGTAACGCTTTGCACCCCTAGGACCCCCAACCTATTGCCTGTTAATCAAGACTAAAATTGATGTTTTTAAAGTATTTTAAATTTTTTATAATTCACTAATCAAGATTAATAATATGGACTTTAGGCCGGTGGACTTGTGCACGTAGGATAATTGTGACTTTGGACTCCTTGGACGGTGTTGCTCAGACGTGATACTTGCAGGCAAGTGAAACTTGCCAACTCTTGTGTAGGGCCATGTTTTTAGGCCACTTCCTTGTTTTTAGCGTAAAAGAGACTAGACAGTGAAATGATAGCTGTCTAGACGCAACTTTAGGGTCTAGCTTGATAACGAAGCTAGATCCGTCACCCTGCCATGTCATGCATGCATTGATATCTGTCACGTTTAAATTCCTTAACTGTACACACTTTTAACTGCCATGCATTGCATTCTACATGTCATCCAAGTTGATTGTTGCATTCGTAGCACACGCTACAATACTTGTACTTGTACTTCCTTGTCCGGCTAGGTGCACCCCTATGCCATCATGGTAAAACACTTCCTGGCTCGTGATCCATAAGCGGGCCTCATGTGTTGGTCAAAACCCAATACCCGATACACGTGGAGGGGTAGGGATAAGCGATCACTTGAGCTTAGGAGTAGGCCCGATCAGCCACTCTAGCCAAAAGGCGTAATCTATGTGCACGAGGTGCTTACTTGACTTGTACTTGTCTTTGTGAATGATTCATGTAAAACTTGTCATCCATGCCATGTTTAAATGCCATGCTCGTACTTTAATTTACCTTACTTTACTTTACTTTACTTGTTGCACTCTTACTTCAACTGCCATGTCATTACATCATGCTAGAACTACTAGGTTGTTTTACTTCCACTTTCCGTTTTCTTGCACAAGTCTCTTGTAGACTTGCTGACATGTGCCCCTTGCTCTTTTGGGTGTCACATGTTAGACCTTGAGCCAGAGACCGTAGCTGAGTACGTGGTCGTTGCTGACACTGAGCCTGAGCCCAAGTCTGTCCAAGAGGAGTTTTGCGGACACCGGTGACCTTTCTTTGTGACCATGCTGAGTTCTCCTTTTGTTTTAGGATTTCTGTTAGTTGTCGATGCGTGGCACCTTTGTTTTGTACGTTGTACTTTTATCGGCCATGTTTGGGCCTTAGACTCTTCTTTTTCTTTTAGCCTGGTGGCTTTTCTGTGATGTTGAAATTTATTATTATGGATGTTCTGAGATTTCTCTTTTGTCTCATTTCTTTATTATTATCTTTGTTTCGTTTCACGTTGCAAGGACCTGCAGTTTTTAAGTTGATTGACGCTTATCGGACTTGTAGCTTGTAGCTTCAAGTCTGAGCGGACCTTCTCACGTCTCGCCTCCACTTTTTTGGGAAGCGGGGCGTGACAGGTTTTATTGGTGGCCCATGCAGGTCCGTCTTGCAATTGCGAATTAACGGAACAACGATAATAATGGAATGTCCATTAAATAAATTGCAACATCCGAGTCATAAGCCTTGAGTCTAGTCGTTTTCTTATGACACTAGGTGGTAAGAAGACTTAGTTAGACGTCTGTGCTTGCTAGTTAGAGGCCTCTGATTGTTAGTTAGACTCACTGCTAGCAATTGATTTAATCGTCGTAGGAGTTACCTTAGTGGTTCTTGTCTAACTCTGACCATATTAGACATCTAGAATTTCCTTTAGTCGTTCGTTTGAGGTCATCGATTTCGGACCAAGCTGAACGCATTTCATTACCGTCTAGCCCCTTAAAGAGTCTTAGCGCTTAGCTTCTTAATACTTGGTTGGTCGACTGTAGGAGTTTTCCCCGTAGATTTTCCTGGTTCATATCCTAGGCGTATGTATGTATGACCATCCGACCATTTTCCTTGCCTCGATTCACGAGATCGCCTCATGACGATCGTCGTCAATTTTTGAACCTCTCCGTTACAAATCTTGAATCTTCTGAAAGTATTTTTCGATTTCCTCTTTCACTAAGTTTAAATTGTTCAAATTTTAATATATATATCTTATATTTCATACTCCTTCGTTGACTTGAATTCTTAAAACTTTTGTCGAAATTTTGAATACTAGCTTATGGTATTTTCCCAGCCTACACTTTTGTACCTATGAAAATACATTTTCCTTTCATGTATTAATTTTATTCTGAACCGTACTTTTATTTTGTCCAATTCGACTTATAATTTTATTTTCTTATTTATGCCATTTCGAATGACACATCGCGCTTACTTTTAATATACTTTTCAAGTCACATGGAATTTCCGCTTTCAGCAAGTCGATTCTATGTTCATCGTTTGCCATATTTCAGATTTTTTAAAAAAAAATTACTATTTCATAACCACCTCCTGATCTAGACCCTCCATAATTTGGTTTCAAAGCTTTACTATCAATTTTGATAATTCTATTACTAAGTTATTATTATCTTTCCGCTCACCATACGTGCTTTTAGAAAAATTTCTAAACTAAATAGAATTTCAAATATTTCTATATATCCGTACCAAGCTCGTCGTGCTCGTATGATAAGAACTTTGTGTAAATCCGTTACTTTTTGGTATCCTGGCTCCTTTAAAAGTAGTTTCGATATTGATTATTTTAAAATTTTCCCTAGCCTAAAGGTTTTGAAAGCATTTAACATGAGCTTAAATTCTTCAGTTACTTAATTTCATTCTTTGACTTTCAAAACTTTTGCCAACATTATATTAAATTACTGACGTATAATATTTTCTAAACTATGTCCTTGAATGATTTGCTTCCTTTTCGTAATAATTTTCGATCAGTCAATAAACCATTTTCTCTTATTATGACTATTCGACTCAATTTATTTTGAACAACCCGTTTTATCGATCTCCAAATATTTTATGCATACAAGGATTCCAACTTTTGAAGCACAACGGTTTTCAATATCACGTGTTTTAGCTTTTGACAATTGCACTATTTTCTTTTCTGTATCCTATAAGTGTATCACTACACCTCCCTTCCTCTACCTAAGCATTCACAATTGATTCGCTGTTTCACCTAATCAAGATGTCTCCTTTTAGTCGTCCTATCTGAATTCGTGCTTATCGATCCTTCCCTCGTCACGCGTTCGACCTTCCTCTATTGCTTAGGCTTTAGTGCTCGTCAATGACTGTGTCAACCCAAATTTGTTAAGTAGGCCTTGGACCTTTGTGATGTTGTCGTAGTGCATGTACCTAAGTTGTGTACGTGGGCTTGAATGAGTGTACTTCCCCCATAGTAAATTAATGTTTGCCTATTGTGTGATATATATATATATATATATATATATATATATATATATATATATATATATATATATATATATATATATATATATATATATATATATATATATATACTCAGAGTTATTCATGATGTTATGAATCTGTATGTGTGTTAGTATGTGTGAGGATAGTTATACCACTCTAGGGGCGTCTGAGTATATATGAATCAGTGTAGAAATATCTAAAGGGGTGTATGTAGTTGGAGATACTTATAATGGTTGGTAAAGCTATATGTATGCTAGGTGTGATAATAATAGGTGTACGTATAGTTAAGTGGGTAGGCCTATTATATGACCTGTATGTTAGTACGTGTGAGTATGTGCTTGTACGTAGATATGAATTGTGCTTAAATGTAAGTAGTTATGTATTTGCTGCATATGTACATAGGTGATATACATATGATAGTAGGATCATAGTTTTGATTGGTATTGCTTGCTTTTACGGATGTTGTGTGAGTGTATACTATGAGGTATACACGACTATTGCATACCTTAGCTATGAATGAAGTAGACGTGTTGGTATACTAATTATAGGTAATAGGATATGGTGTGAATATATGTTATACATGTGTGTGACTATACGGTGAATGCATGTATTAGGGAGGGTATTATAATTATACGTATGCTGATGTCTGTATTATTATTATGGTATATAAGGTGATTGAACTATGTGAGGGTTACCTGACTAAATATTAAGTGTGATGGACATATGGTATGTATATGGTTGTATTGGTAGATGTGTATACATTGGAGTGGTATTGGTATATGTATAAATACCGTGTTATGTATATAGAGTAATCTGATATGTGTTTCGAGTCTCACTCAAGCCTGAGTGGGTATACTCCAAGTATATTGTTATGTATGACGGTGGTTGCATATAGCGATGTTCGATGTATGTATAGTGATAGTATTGTTTGTGCCTGGTTGAGCTACGCACAAGCTTGTGGGTCACTATACCAGTATATAGTTATAGGTGTTGGTCTTGAGGTATAGTTAATTACTAAGAACTTGCCTGTGTGAACGTATGTGTGCTAGCTAAACTAGGTGTGTAGATGTGCTAGCTATATAATGGTACGATTGGTACGCGTGAATGAAATGTTAGCATGTATGGGTGTGCACCATGCACGGGTAAGTATGTGCTTTGTTATAGGTATTGATGATTATGGTATGTGTGGCGTGTCGTGAATATAGTTATAGGACCGTATGTAATGTGAATGTATGGTGAAACAATTGCATGCATCTGAATGACTATAAATTGTGAAGTTATAGTAGTGGTGAATGTATATTAGATATAGTAAAACTTGAATTAATAATGGTATGGTGTGACTACATGAGTTGATGTGTTTGGTGTTGATAGTACACTAGGAAATATTAGGGAGTCGTATACCCATGTTGGTTTTGTGCATAGGTAGTTATCTATATGTAGAGCAATGATTGTATTTGCTAAGTGTGAGACTATCCTTATGTGAGTATCTGAACTATTGTTTTGTGCTAGGTAAGTAGTAGTTATATAAGGGATGTACGTATATGTATATGATTGAAATACATGTATGAAATTGACTGACTATAATAGGTATAAGTGTATAACGTACGTGAATATATATATATATATACATGTTGGTAGTGTTAATGTTTGACTACCTAGTCCATATATAAGCACTTGTAATGACTATACCTGGTTTGAATTATAATGTGACATGATTGGGGTAGTTACTAGAACGACTAGATATGTTAGAAAGTCCGAGGACGGACTTTATTCTAAGGTGGGGAGGATGTAACGACCACTTTTCGTTGTACGTTGTTCGTGCACGTGCTTTTGACCGTGCACGTATTAATTTTAGACTTTGTTTGTTTGTGAACACTCTAGTGTGATATGCCGTTGTGAACACTCTAGTGTATTAATTTTTTACAAAGCTTTAGATATTTTTAATAGCTACGTTTTAAATTATTTTCGGCCAAATAAAATTTATTTAAGTTTAAAACGTTTTAAACAATTTTTGAGCCAAACCTTAGCCCCTAGCTTGGCCGCCCCCAATCCCTATGTGATTAAGAAGGAGATATTTGAATTTTAAATTATTTTAAACTCCTAATCCTATTAGATTTAGCCCTAGACCAAGTCAACCCCTCTACACTATATAAACAACCCCTAGGAAGACTCATTTTTGCAAGAAAATAACCCTAGCCGCTTCCAAAACCCAAATTCACGCTTGCGACGATTCGTCGCAACGTTGCAGCTGTCGCAAGTGTCCGACCGAGCCAAACCGCCCCAAATCCCCCGCACCGACCGACAGCCGCCCCCGCATCTCGCCCCGCTCCACACCGGGCCTTCGCCCGCTCTGTTCGCCCGCACCGACCGAGAGGAGCTCTCGGTCTGACCGAGAGCTTGGCCCGCTCCGCACGCCCCGCTCCGCACCGCACAGCCCCGCTTCACAGACCCCGCACCGCACCGTGCCTGACCGAGGCGCCCGCCCGCTCACGCCCGCTCCCCGCTCCGTTGCAACGTTGCAACGTTGCAACGCCCCGCCCAAGCGCCCGACCGACCCGCTCTCCCGCACCGACCGAAGGAAGCCCCCGCACACGCTACTGTGATCGACCTGCAGCGTTGCACAGCCCCGTTCCCCCGCACCGACCGAGCCAAGTCCCCGCACCAAGCGTGTCTGACCGAGAGGCAATCGTCGCAACCCCGCACCCGTCGCACCACTTGCCACCGTGGGCCCCCCAAGTTCTCCAGAGGTATTGTGGGTCCCCTATTGGTCCCTAGGACTACTGTGGGCCCCACCTAGGTGCTTTCTCTCTGACAATTTGCCGTGTACGACGTTGCGATACGTCGTAGCCCGTCGTCGCACGTGCTAGCTTTGGAATCTGGATTCGTTACCCCGGTTGCTGCCCTGAACTTTCCAGCGAGGAATCTATTTTGGAATCAGAACTTGGAGCGCGTTCTTTTATTCCAACCCCTGGCGTCGCTACCCGACGCCAGTGTAGCTTCCGCGTCGTGTTGAGGTAACGCTTTGCACCCCTAGGACCCCCCAACCTATTGCATGTTAATCAAGACTAAAATTGATGTTTTTAAAGTATTTTAAATGTTTTAGAATTCACTAATCAAGATTAATAATATGGACTTTAGGCCGGTGGACTTGTGCACGTAGGATAATTGTGACTTTGGACTCCTTGGATGGTGTTGCTCAGACGTGATACTTGCAGGCAAGTGAAACTTGCCAACTCTTGTGTAGGGCCATGTTTTTAGGCCACTTCCTTGTTTTTAGCGTAAAAGAGACTAGACAGTGAAATGATAGCTGTCTAGACGCAACTTTAGGGTCTAGCTTGACAACGAAGCTAGATCCGTCACCCTGCCATGTCATGCATGCATTGATATCTGTCATGTTTAAATTCCTTAACTGTACGCACTTTTAACTGCCATGCATTGCATTCTACATGTCATCCAAGTTGATTGTTGCATTCGTAGCACACGCTACAATACTTGTACTTGTACTTCCTTGTCCGGCTAGGTGCACCCCTATGCCATCATGGTAAAACACTTCCTGGCTCGTGATCCATAAGCGGGCCTCATGTGTTGGTCAAAAGCCAATGCCTGATACACGTGGAGGGGTAGGGATAAGCGATCACTTGAGCTTAGGAGTAGGCCTGATCAGCCACTCTAGCCAAAAGGCGTAATCTATGTGCACGAGGTGCTTACTTGACTTGTACTTGTCTTTGTGAATGATTCATGTAAAAATTGTCATCCATGCCATGTTTAAATGCCATGCTCGTACTTTAATTTACCTTACCTTACTTTACTTTACTTGTTGCACTCTTACTTCAACTACCATGTCATTACATCATGCTAGAACTACTAGGTTGTTTTACTTCCCCTTTCAGTTTCCTTGCACAAGTCTCTTGTAGACTTGCTGACATGTGCCCCTTGCTCTTTTGGGTGTCACATGTTAGACCTTGAGCCAGAGACCGTAGCTGAGTACGTGGTCGTTGCTGACACTGAGCCTGAGCCCAAGTCTGTCCAAGAGGAGTTTTGCGGACACCGGTGACCTTTCTTTGTGACCATGCTGAGTTCTCCTTTTGTTTTAGGATTTCTGTTAGTTGTCGGTGAGTGGCACCTTAGTTTTGTACGTTGTACTTTTATCGGCCATGTTTGGGCCTTAGACTCTTCTTTTTCTTTTAGCCTGGTGGCTTTTCTGTGATGTTGAAATTTATTATTATGGATGTTCTGAGATTTCTCTTTTGTCTCATTTTTTTATTATTATCTTTGTTTCGTTTCGCGTTGTAAGGACCTGCAATTTTTAAGTTGATTGACGCTTATCGGACTTGCAGCTTGTAGCTTCAAGTCTGAGCGGACCTTCTCACATCTCGCCTTCACATTTTTGGGAAGCGGGGCGTGACAGTTTGCGTTTGAATTGATTGTACCTTTTAATTCCTCTTGCATTTATAATTCCGCATTTGCAAGTTAAATTTTAATTGGACAATTTTATTGCCATTACACTATTCACCCCCCTCTAGCGTGTGTTGTTGGTATTGCAAGGGTAAGGTGATCCTTACAATTGGTATCAGAGCGAGGTTATAGCATACTGCAACCATGGCATTCAATGCCTCATCCGCGTCTCATGAAGAAGGTCATTCAACCGTTTGACCCCCGCTCTTCAACGGAACCAACTACCCAAGTTGGAAGATCAGGATGATGGTCTATTTGAGGGTCACGACCTTTGGGACATTATAGAGTCGCCATTTGAGGAGCCTACTTCACCCACGGCCTCGAGAACTAAAGCGGAGAAGGATTCGATCGGAGTCAATGCTAGGGCTATGTGTGTACTCCATTGCACCCTTACTCCGGATGAGTTCGATCGCATCTCCATGTGCAAATCGGCCAACAGTATTTGTCATACTTTGGAGATTTCTCATGAATTGCTTCTTCAGCATAAGGAGGAAGTTCAACCAACCAAGCCCGAGAAGGAAAAGAGGGTTGCACTCCATGTTGAAAAGGAGTCATTCAAGTGGAAAAAGAAGTTCCATCAAGATACTCCGAGTGAAGAAGAAGAAGATATTAGCTATGATGATTACATCGAACTTGCCAGGCAATTCAAGAATTTCAAGGCATTCCTTAAGGACAAACAAGGTATATCTTCGTCAAAGTTTGCCTCTCATTCTAACAAGTTGATTTGTTTCAATTGCAGTGGAAGAGGTCATGTTGTTACCGAATGCCCTTCCAAACCCACCAAAGATACCTATAAGGGTAAAGGGAAGAAATATTGGAAAGCCAAGTCCAAGGTCAAGAACCAAAAGAAGGGACTTATTGGCACATTTGATGATTCCGATGTGGACACATCAAATGATGAAGAAGAATGTTGCTTCATGGCTAACGGGAAAGAGTTTTCGTCAAGCTCAAGCGAGGAGGAAAGCGATGAGGAAGTCGAGGAGGAAAGCGATGAGGATGTCGAGGAGGAAAGTGATGAGGAAGCTGAGGAGGAAAAGCCATCCTATGAGGAGCTTGAATATTGCCTAAATGTGGCCTCCAATTTGGCAAGTAAGTGCATCGATTCATATGATAAAATGAAAGCTAAACTTGATAATGTTATGAGTAGGGTTCATGATTTAGAATCGTCTAGTGTAAATATTCATGATGCTTTGCATGTTTGTGACTCTAGTGTGAGAGACACACTTCTCTCTCAAGTTAAGGAATTGAGCCTTACAATGAAAAATTTGTTGCTCAAAACCTTAGATTAGATTCTCACATTCAACAACTTACGTTGAAATGTGAAGAGGAATCCCGTAAGCTCATAAGCTTTGTGTATTCTAGGGATTCACTCCATGATTTGTTGGAAAAACAACATCCAGCAAATTATAGAGGAGGTTTGGGTTATATTCAAAATGTGGTACCCAAACCCACCTCTAATTCCTCTTATGGTGCAAATACAAGAAATATTGCTAAAGCACATAAGAAGAATCACCATGCTTTCTTGTACAACAATAACATCAACAAGAAGCATGTAGATCACGAGGTAATGAGGAAGAATAAAAAATCTTCATTTTTTTGCTAAGAAGCAAAATCATCATTCTTTGCATGCCAAGAAATTCATTTCTACACCTAAGCATGCCACATTCACCCCTCTTGCAAAGGTAAAACCATTGCATAGGAAATCCTTTAGATTATGGATTCCCATTAAGGTTAGTGTGTAAGAGAGGGATAGCTACATCAACTCTCTAGTTAGGGATGTGATCACCTCATGTGATTCCATTAGGAAATCAAACTCCTCTTGGGTTTGGTTGCCTAATTTTTAGGTTCCTCACACATATGCATATTGCTTGGGTATTGTGCTTGAATGTTTATTTTTAACATACCCATTATTTGTGTGTGTTTCATGATTTTGAAAATATTTTCAAACTTATTTTTCATGAAAATGAGGACCTTGGGGTTTATTGACATGCATGTATTTTTAATCCATGTGTATGTCAATGGGGAAGTTAATATGTTATATGTTTAAAGTATTTTAGACATATTTTAACTCTCAATTCGGAGGTTATTTGAGATCATTATTCACATTTGGTTGTTTTTGATCTCAAACCAAACCTCTTGTTTATTGGCAACTTACTTCATGTTATATTTGTTTTGGCAATATTCTTTGTGTATCATTAAAGCTTGATTTTTCCATATCTATTGCTTTGATACACGTCTGGCCCATGGCTCCATTATTTGTATAATTGGTATTAGATCCTAGAAGTCAAAAATTGACCATTTCTATGATCTAGGGGGAGCATGGGATAGTGAATTGATACCCACTAAATTTTTCAATTTGGTATCATACATATCTTTCTTTTCTTGCATATTGTCACATCTTGGTTAAGATGACAAAGGGGGATTTTTTTGATGTCCACCTTTTTGACGATGTCAAAGGGAGAGATATATGCATTATGTAAATATATATGTGGAGATATATTCATATGCATATGGGGAGAGATATATCTATGGGGGGAGAGATATGGGATTAGATAAACCTTGCATGTTTGCATGATAATTGTCTTTTACAATTGGTTTACAATTGGTTTATGTAATCCATGCCTATTATAAGTCACCATAATCTTATTTGGTAGAATGAGCATTTACTATTGTGTAGCTCATTGTTTATTTGGTGCATATAAGTAGGGGGAGCTCATTAGCATTGTGCTTTAATACTTTGTATTTTACATAATGTGTATCATCATCAAAAAGAGGGAGATTGTTGAGTATTGGTGTTTCATACCAATCTTATTTTGATGATGATCACAACATTATGTTGTTGCTAATGACTCTCATGTTTTAGTCTCTCAGTTTTATTTCAAGAATATCTTTCTTGGAGACTAATCACTTGGTGCAAGGATGGACATCAAGTGGAGAAGAGCCAAAGCTTGGACTCAAGGAGTGCTAAAGCTTGGAGATGATGGAGAGTAATCAAGGCATCAAGATTGATGATTTAGACTCTAAGGAAAGCATTGTAATCCATGTAATTTACTTTATTGCTTTCTCTCTATTTTGAGTCTAGGATTAATGTAATGCCTTCTTAGATGGTTTACTCATTCATGCTTATGCATTCAACCATCTTAGTGAGCCTTAGGATTATCATAGAATCCAACCTATTAGGTTCACTTTTTCCAAAGACTCATTTGGAGTCTCTGGCTTTCCAGCAGTCACCTGCTGAAGGAAACAAAGTCGACTGGGTGATTTCCAGTCGCATGTAGATCCTTCTACAGTCGCCTGATATGCACAGCTCAAGCATCATTTCAATTGACTCAAACTTGAGCTTTACGCACAGTTGACTACTGGTCAGTTTACAGTCGCTTGTAGATTTACAGTCGCCTGTAGATTTGTCATCAGTCGCCTGTATAACGTAAGTGCATTCTCTGTCTCTGTTGTTTCTCCATCTTATGCAGCAGACAACTAATTAAGGTTTTACAGTCGCCTGACTAATAGACAGTCGACTGTATTATTGACATCAGTCGCCTATGTGCTTAACTGGAGAAAGAGTGCAGCTCTCTGTTTTATTCCATCCCCTGCAGCAATCACCTGCTGAAGGATTAACAGGCGCCTGTCTTGTTTACAGTCGACTGTATCGACTTCATCAGTCGACTGTCCTGGCTCAGATTATAGCCGTTGGATATTTTCTAGCCGTTGATCAGTCGACTGTCTTTTGATCATCAGTCGACTGTTCCTGTCGTTTTCACCCAGTTTCTAGCCGTTGCAGAATTGATTCTTTGGCTGTTTTCTTGGGTTTTGGGGTTTGATATAGGGTTCATATATATATATAAGTGTGCTGCCATCTCTTATACTTCTTGATGCTGTTGAATATCTCAAGAGATCTATAAGAAACTCACAAACTCCCTCAATTCCCTCTCAAGAGCTCTCATTCTTCTTCATGCATTGAAGTCCAGCTCAAGGGAATTCATCCAAGTGCTCTCAAGCATATCTCAACACTTGGAGATCCTCTTCCATGCCTTGCATCCATTCATGAGTAAGCATCTCAAGGCATAGGTAAGAGTATTTACTTTACTTGGTGTAATTTGTGTCTCTAATTCTCTTTGTGGGAATTATAACTTTCTCTTTTTGTGGGAGGTTGTCTCTTTGTGGGACTTAGAATATTCTCTTTGTGGGAATAACTCTCTTTGTGGGAGTAACTCTCTTTGTGGGTGTAACGACTGCTTTTCATGTATCTGGAATTATTATAATATAATATATGTTTTGGTGGATTTCCTCCTCATGTGTGGTTTTCGTCTCCGTAACTTTCATTTTCGATCGTTTCGTCGTGTTTTCTCATTTCTTCCTTAGGATCGTCGATTTCGGAGTAAGTCATTCATGACGGGCTTCATAACGATCGTATCTTACTATTAGATCAAGCCTAGGAGTCTTAGGAATCGATCCCGGAGCTCCGCGCTCCGTATCGGAACTTTTTGTGCTAATTAGCCGGTGTAAGAAGGGCCACCGACCGACTAGATGATGATCCAGTCGGTCGACAATCCTTCTTGGACCGACTAGTTGGCTTCCTAAATTATTCAGGAGTTACTGTTTATCGTTAGTCGGTCTAAAAACGTTGGTTGACCGACTAGGTTGCAAACTAGTCGGTCGGCAATGCTTCTTTAACCGACTAACTCATCAACTATTTTTGACACTAGTTACTGTTTACTCTTAGTCGGTCTAAGAACGTTCATCGACCGACTAGATCTCAAACTAGTCGGTCAGTAGTTGTTCTTGGACCGACTAACTCTTAGTTCAGGTTTTCGACTGGAGCTACTGTTTACACTTAGTCGGTCTGCGTTGGTCAACCGACCGACTAGTTCTCAAACTAGTCGGTCAGCAGTTGGTCTTTGACCGACTAAGCAGTGCAGGAAACCCTAGTTTTGTCCTAGCCGCCACCAAACTCTATAAATACCCCTCCAAACGTTTTCTTCTCCTCCCTCACGACCCAAAACCCTAATTTCTTCCCCTTTGAGCCCCCATCTTCCCCAAAACCCTATTTCCTTCATCCAAGCTCATCCTCCATCATCCAAACCCTCCCTCCACTCTTTCCACCTCTCATCTTCCCCAAATCTCCATCAAACCCCCAAAATCCCCCAAAACCCTATTTCTCCAAACTTCTCCAATCATTTCCAGATCTGAACCCTAGGTTCCCCGGAGCGTTTCTTCCGTCGCCGTGGTTGCTCGACATTATTCTTCCGTTCCCTACGCGGTAATACTCGATTCCTTTAATTTTAGCATAACCCACATTGACATTGTGAAACCCTAATAAAATGGATTGATTAGATGATTAGGGTTCTAATAAGAAACTTATTTAGGATCATTGTGCTAATAATTGTTTTGCCATAACAGTGATCCATTCCGTAGTTAGCTTGTGTGACGATCTTCATTGCTCGTCAATCCCGGTATCAGGCAAGTGAAACTTGCATCTCTTGATTTAGGCCATGTTTTAGGCCATTTACCTTGCTTTAGCGTAAAAGAGACTAGACGGTGAAAGGATAGCCGTCTAGACGCCATTGACCTAGCTTGACAACGAAGCTTGGTCCGTTACCCTCATCATGCTTGTATGTCACGTTTAATTTCCCTAAACGGTACGCATATTAACTGTTCATGTCATCCATGCATCCTTACCTGCTATTGCATTTTAACTGCCATGTTTAATTTTATAAACGGTACGCGAATATGTTCATGTCATTGCATTCTGCCTGTCACGTTTAATTTCTATTAACGGTACGCGAATATCTGCTCATGTCATTGCATACTTGAATACTCATCGTGATTGCGTAGCATCGCTACATACTAGTGCTACTTGTTCCGGCTAGGTTCACCCCTACGCCATACTTGTTAAATACACCTTCTGGCTCGTGTTCCAGAAGACGAGCGCTTCACAGCCTGAGGGCATAGGGCACTCGTTAAGTGATCCCTTGTACTTGACAGTTGAACATAGCCTGAGGGCATAGGGCACTCGTTGAGTGATCCCTTGTACTTGTACTTGTTACTTGACACTACTTGTCACAGCAACCACTTGCCACTTGTACTCTCCTTTACTTTACTTGCTACCACCTTACTTTACTTGCCATGCACCATGTTTTAACTGCTAGGTTGCTAGTTTACCTTTATTCCCGTTTCCTTGCACAAGTCTTTCGACTTGCTGACATGTGCCCCTTTTCTCTTTTGGGTGACACATGTTAGAGCCCGAGCCTGAGTTACTTGCTGAGGACGTGGTGTTCGCTGACGCTGAGTCAGGACCCGCGTTGATCGAGGACTACGTTGACACTGGGGATCAGTCTTAGTGTCGTCGTTTAGCTACTTTTGTTGGATTGCTTAGTTGTCGGTGTGTGGCACCTAGTTCGATACTCTGTTATGTTTGTGTTGTTTTGTTGGCCTTGTTCTGGGCCTTAGACTCTTTTCTGTTAGCCTGGTGGCTTTTCTGTGATGTTGAATATTTTGTGGACGAACTTTGGGATTGGTATTTTATATCCGTCTCATTATTATTATTGTTGTTGTTGTTCCTTTTGCGATTACAGGGACCTGCTTATACTAAATTGACGCTTATCGGGTTTGGGGCTTCGCAGCTCCACTCTCGTGCGGACCTTCTCACGTCTCGCCTCCATTTTAGGGAAGCGGGGCGTGACAGGTTTTAGTGGTGGCCCATGCAGGTCCCTCTATAACTGCAATTATCAGGGATAACAATAATAATATAAGATTGTCCAACAAATAAATTCGATATCTGAGTCATAAGCTATGAGTCTAATCTGCTTCGTTTTCTGTGTCACTAGATGGCAGGAAGGCGATTCACCCGTGGTGGAGGTAGTGGTGCGCCTCCTCATGATGAGGAGCCTGAGCGGGAACCCACCAACGGTGAGATGATGCGGATGATGATCCAGATGATGCAAGTGCAGCAGGGCGTGCTCCTGCACGTCTAGAATGCTCCACTTGCTCGAGCTGCCCGGGCCCTTCCGGATGCCCCTCGCTCTGAGCCGGGAGCGAAGCAATTTCGGGAGCTGGGTCCCGCATATTTTGATGGATCTGAGGGTCCTCTGGCTGCCGACGAGTGGATAAGGAACATTGAGGATAACCTGGTGATGGCGAAGATTAACACGGCTGGATGGGTTGATTTGGCTAAGAGGCAGCTGAAGGACAACGCTAGGAATTGGTGGGATGCGGAAGAGAAGATGCTGGTGGAGCCGATCGTCTGGGCTACCTTCAAGTCCAGATTTGATGGAGAGTTCTTCCCGAAGGCTGCTAGGCAGGTGATGCTACAGCGCTTTATAGATCTAAAGTAGGGGAGCTTGTCGGTGGATCAGTACCACCAAGAGTTCACGAGGCTCAGTCGGTTTGCACCTAAGATGGTGCAAGATGCCGATGAGAAAGCTCAGCGATTTCTTCAGGGACTTGCCTTGGAGCTTCAGAGCTTTGTGACCTCTTCTGACTTGGAGACATATCAGAAGGTTCTGATTGCTGCGAGGCGGCAAGAGTTGAATTTGAATCAGAGGAAGGGACATGTTTCCGGAGCTGGGAAGAGGCCTATGGAGCAGGCCAGGGCGGTGGTTAGGCCTGGTTTTAAGCCTAATCATCCGGTGCAGTTCAAGAGGCCAGGAGGGCCTATTCTGAAGACTTGCCATTTCTGTGGCAAGACTGGACACCTCAGGGATCAGTGTAGGAGGTTTCTGGGGCAGTGCATTGTCTGCGGAGATCCTGCCCACACCATCCGGGAGTGTCCGAAGTCGAGGCAGCCTTGGCGGGATCCTATTGCAGCACAGCCGTTGCATCAGCGAGCTCCTGTGCCCGTTGGACATGGAGCGCCTCTTGTTCCACAGAGACAGGCCTTTCGGCAGGCTGTTCCACCGAGAGGGCAGGCCTTTCTGATGACTGAGGAGGAGAGCATGGCCGTGGATGAAGTTATTGCAGGTAACGCTCATTCTAGCTATTTATCTTCATTAGTAGTTTGATCTTTGATTATGTTGGTTGCTTGCTCATGATCGCTGCTAGACTAGGATTTGATTGTTAATTGCTTGTTAGGTGTGGTTTTGGTTTGCACATTTCCTGCACGAGTCCTCTTTGACTCTGGTGCATCGATGTGCATTCTAGCCCGGAGCTTCGTGGAGAAGCATTCCTTGTCGACGTCCCCTCTTCCTAAGAGTTGGAATATCGTCACAGGGAACGGTGTAGTCTCGGTGCATCGTGGGTGCAATTCTTGCCCGTTGGTGGTTTGTGGGCGTGAGCTTTGTGCTGATTTCATTGTCCACGACATCATCAATTACGATGCGGTCCTTGGGATGGACTGGCTTGCGAGCTTCTATGCTACGATCGACTGTCGGAGAAAGAAGGTGGTGTTCGAGATTCCCGGACATCCGGTGTTTGAGTTCAATCGTGGTAGCAGTTCGCTGGGTCCGGTCAGATTTCGGGCCAGACCAGTGGATGTCGTGGCTATGCAGATGGAGTTGGAGTGGCCAGCTGTGGTGCGTGATTTTGGCGACGTCTTCCCCGAGGAGATGTCTGGTTTGCCACCTGATCGAGCTCTAGAATTTTCTATTGATCTTGTTCCAGGTGCGCAGCCGATTTCGAAGGCGCCGTATCGTATGGCACCCGCTGAATTGGAAGAGTTAAGGAAGCAGTTGGATGAGCTCTTGCAGAAGGGTTATATTAATCCTAGTGTGTCTCCGTGGGGAGCACCGGTGTTGCTGGTAAAGAAGAAGGATGGTTCGCGTCGCATGTGCGTGGACTATCGGGAGTTGAATGCGGTGACCATTAAGAATAAATACCCGTTACCTCGCATCGATGATATTTTTTATCAGCTTGGAGGTTCGAGGGTGTTTTCTAAATTGGATTTGAGGAGTGGTTACCATCAGTTGAAGGTGAAGAAGGGAGATGTTCCGAAGACAGCGTTCAGGACGAAGTATGGACACTATGAGTTCGTGGTTATGCCTTTCGGCGTAACTAACGCGCCCGCAGTTTTCATGAATATGATGAACCTGATTTTCTATGACTTTTTGGATAAGTTTGTCGGTATATTCATTGACGACATTCTGATCTATTCGAAGTCGGAGGAAGAGCATGCCTCGCACTTAAGGACGGTGTTGGAGATTTTGAGGAAGCATCGTTTGTATGCTAAGTTTTCGAAGTGCGAGTTCTGGCTGGATAGAGTTGCTTTTCTCGGGCATGTGGTGACTGGAGATGGTATTTCAGTGGATCCCGAGAAGATTAGGGCCATCAGAGAGTGGCCTGTTCCATCGTCTGCGTCTGAGATTCGGAGTTTCCTTGGACTTGCTGGTTATTATCGGCGATTCATTAAGGACTTTTCTCGTATTGCTGAGCCGATGACCAGGTTGACGCGGAAGGATGTTGCTTTTGTTTGGTCGGGTGATTGTGAGAGTGCTTTTGGTGTTCTGAAGGAGAGGTTGACGACTGCCCCTATTCTTGTTGTGCCTGATCGCAGCGGTGGATTTGAGATCTTTTGCGATGCTTCTGGTAAGGGTCTCGGTTGTGTGTTGCATCAGCATGGGCATGTTGTGGCGTATGTGTCTCGTCAGCTTAAGGTTCACGAGAAGAATTACCCGACGCATGATTTGGAGTTGGCTGCCGTTGTGTTTGCTCTTAAGATTTGGAGGCACTTCCTGCTGAGTGAGAAAGTGAAGATCTTCACCGATCACAAAAGCTTGAAGTATATTTTCACTCAGAAGGAGCTCAACATGCGATAGCGTCGATGGTTGGAGCTTATGGCGGATTATGATATTGATTTGCAGTTTCACCCTGGCAAGGTGAATGTGGTCCCTAATGCGCTGAGTAGGCTTCCAGCGGTGATGGTCTTGACCTCGCAGTGGAGATTGCAGCAGGATTTTTGCGAGTCTGGCGTGGAGATTGTTCTTCCTGGGGAGGCTTTTTCGTTGATGTACATGCAGGTACAGTCGACGATCGTGGATCGGATTAAGGCTGGCCAGGCTGAGGATCCGAAGCTGGTGAAGATTCAGGAGCAGGTGGAAGCCGGTCTGCGGACTGACTTTTTGATTCATGAGGATGGCTCGCTGAGGTTCGGAGCCAGGTTGTGTGTGCCAGCTGGGGATATCAGAGAGGAGTTAATGGTGGAGGCACACAGTTCGCCGTATTCTGTGCATCCTGGTGGCACCAAGATGTACCAGGATCTTCGTCTGAATTATTGGTGGCATGGTATGAAGAGGAGTGTGGCTCGGAGTGTAGCCAAGTGCTTGGTTTGCCAGCAAGTGAAGGCGGAGCATCAGCGTACGGCCGGGTTGCTACAACCGCTTCCGATTCCGGAGTGAAAATGGCAACACATCACTATGGATTTCGTGACTGGACTACCTCGGAGTCCGAAGCAGAATGACGCGATTTGGGTGATCGTAGATCGATTGACCAAATCTGCGCACTTTATTCCGTTCCGAGTGGGACAGCCCACTGAGGCGCTAGCAAGGAGATATATGGAGGTAAAATCCTTTTACTCTCCGTTTTTATTTCCTTTTCCTAGTTTGGATAGTGATGTAACGTGAATCGTGCAGGAGGTCGTGCGACTTCATGGAGTCCCCGTGAGTATCGTGTCTGACAGAGACACGAGGTTCACATCTCAGTTCTGGCAGAGTTTGCAGAAGAGCTTGGGTACGCGTCTGAGTTTCAGCACGGCGTATCATCCGCAGACGGATGGCCAGTCCGAGAGGACGATTCAGATTTTGGAAGACATGCTGAGGGCGTGCATGTTGGATTTCAAGGGTTCGTGGGAGGACCATCTACATCTGGTAGAGTTTTCCTACAACAACAGCTTCCAGGCGAGTATTGGCATGGCGCCTTTTGCCGCTCTTTATGGGAGGAAATGTCGGTCGCCATTGAGTTGGGATGACATTGGTGATCGGGAGCTGTTGGGACCTGAGATGGTCGTGGAGGCCGTGAAGATCGTCAGGAATATTCGGGAGAGGTTGAGGATTGCTCAGGACCGTTTTAAGCATTGGGTGGATGCTAAACGTCGTCCTTTGGAGTTTCAGCCGGGCGACCATGTGTTCTTGAAGATTTCCCCGAATCGTGGTTTGATTCATTTTGGGAAGCGAGGGAAGTTGAGCCCGCGATACATTGGACCGTTTGACATTCTGGAGGAAGTTGGCGAGGTAGCTTATCGCTTGGCCTTGCCGCCATCTTTGGAAGGAGTTCACAATGTTTTCCATGTGTCGCAGCTTTGTCGATACATTAGCGATCCATCTCATGCTGTGGATTTTTCGGAGATTATCGTTCGCCCAGATTTGACGTATGACCAGCATCCAGTGCAGATTCTGGACAGGCGTCAGAAATCGCTTCGGAACAAGATTGTCAATCTTGTGAGGGTGATGTGGCGACACGGCTCACCTGGAGAGTCTACTTGGGAGAATGAAGATGAGATGCGAGAGCGTTTCCCACTTTTGTTTCCGGACTCGTGAGTGTTTGGAAATTCCGAGGACGGAATTTTTCTTAAGTTGGGAAGGATGTAACGACTGCTTTTCATGTATCTGGAATTATTATAATATAATATATGTTTTGGTGGATTTCCTCCTCATGTGTGGTTTTCGTCTCCGTAACTTTCATTTTCGATCGTTTCGTCGTGTTTTCTCATTTCTTCCTTAGGATCATCGATTTCGGAGTAAGTCATTCATGACGGGCTTCATAACGGTCGTATCTTACTATTAGATCAAGCCTAGGAGTCTTAGGAATCGATCCTGGAGCTCCGCGCTCCGTATCGGAACTTTTTGTGCTAATTAGCCGGTGTAAGAAGGGCCACCGACCGACTAGATGACGATCCAGTCGGTCGGCAATCCTTCTTGGACCGACTAGTTGGCTTCCTAAATTATTCAGGAGTTACTGTTTATCGTTAGTCGGTCTAAGAACGTTGGTTGACCGACTAGGTTGCAAACTAGTCGATCGGCAATGCTTCTTTAACCGACTAACTCATCAACTATTTTTGACACTAGTTACTGTTTACTCTTAGTCGGTCTAAGAACGTTCATCGACCGACTAGATCTCAAACTAGTTGGTCAGTAGTTGTTCTTGGACCGACTAACTCTTAGTTCAGGTTTTCGACTGGAGCTACTGTTTACACTTAGTCGGTCTGCGTTGGTCAACCGACCGACTAGTTCTCAAACTAGTCGGTCAGCAGTTGGTCTTTGACTGACTAAGCAGTGCAGGAAACCCTAGTTTTGCCCTAGCCGCCACCAAACTCTATAAATACCCCTCCAAACGTTTTCTTCTCCTCCCTCACGACCCAAAACCCTAATTTCTTCCCCTTTGAGCCCCCATCTTCCCCAAAACCCTATTTCCTTCATCCAAGCTCATCCTCCATCATCCAAACCATCCCTCCACTCTTTCCACCTCTCATCTTCTCCAAATCTCCATCAAACCCCCAAAATCCCCCAAAACCCTATTTCTCCAAACTTCTCCAATCATTTCCAGATCTGAACCCTAGGTTCCCCGGAGCGTTTCTTCCGTCGCCGTGGTTGCTCGGCGTTATTCTTCCGTTCCCTACGCGGTAATACTCGATTCCTTTAATTTTAGCATAACCCACATTGACATTGTGAAACCCTAATAAAATGGATTGATTAGATGATTAGGGTTCTAATAAGAAACTTATTTAGGATCATTGTGCTAATAATTGTTTTGCCATAACAGTGATCCATTCCGTAGTTAGCTTGTGTGACGATCTTCATTGCTCGTCAATCCCGGTATCAGGCAAGTGAAACTTGCATCTCTTGATTTAGGCCATGTTTTAGGCCATTTACCTTGCTTTAGCGTAAAAGAGACTAGACGGTGAAAGGATAGCCGTCTAGACGCCATTGACCTAGCTTGACAACGAAGCTTGGTCCGTCACCCTCATCATGCTTGTATGTCACGTTTAATTTCCCTAAACGGTACGCGTATTAACTGTTCATGTCATCCATGCATCCTTACCTGCTATTGCATTTTAACTGCCATGTTTAATTCTATAAACGGTACGCGAATATGTTCATGTCATTGCATTCTGCCTGTCACGTTTAATTTCTATTAACGGTACGCGAATATCTGCTCATGTCATTGCATACTTGAATACTCATCGTGATTGCGTAGCATCGCTACATACTAGTGCTACTTGTTCCGGCTAGGTGCACCCCTACGCCATACTTGTTAAATACACCTTCTGGCTCGTGTTCCAGAAGACGAGCGCTTCACAGCCTGAGGGCATAGGGCACTCGTTGAGTGATCCCTTGTACTTGACACTTGAACACAGCCTGAGGGCATAGGGCACTCGTTGAGTGATCCCTTGTACTTGTACTTGTTACTTGACACTACTTGTCACAACAACCACTTGCCACTTGTACTCTCCTTTACTTTACTTGCTACCACCTTACTTTACTTGCCATGCACCATGTTTTAACTGCTAGGTTGCTAGTTTACCTTTATTCCCGTTTCCTTGCACAAGTCTTTCGACTTGCTGACATGTGCCCCTTTTCTCTTTTGGGTGACACATGTTAGAGCCCGAGCCTGAGTTACTTGTTGAGGACGTGGTGTTCGCTGACGCTGAGTCAGGACCCGCGTTGATCGAGGACTGCGTTGACACTGGGGATCAGTCTTAGTGTCGTCGTTTAGCTACTTTTGTTGGATTGCTTAGTTGTCGGTGCGTGGCACCTAGTTCGATACTCTGTTATGTTTGTGTTGTTTTGTTGGCCTTGTTCTGGGCCTTAGACTCTTTTCTGTTAGCCTGGTGGCTTTTCTGTGATGTTGAATATTTTGTGGACGAACTTTGGGATTGGTATTTTATATCCGTCTCATTATTATTATTATTGTTGTTGTTCCTTTTGCGATTACAGGGACCTGCTTATACTAAATTGACGCTTATCGGGTTTGGGGCTTCGCAGCTCCACTCTCGTGCGGACCTTCTCACGTCTCGCCTCCATTTTAGGGAAGCGGGGCGTGACAGTGGGAGTTTAGAGTCCTAGTGTAGGGCTAACCCTAATTCTCTGAGTGGGAGTTAGTGATTCTATGTGTGGGAGTCTTGATCCTCGTGTAGGATTGGTTGGGTCCTTGTGTAGGGCATAAATCCTCTTTGTGGGGTATCTCCTTGTGAGATTTGTATTCACTTCTCTGTGTGGGATTATAGTGAATATTGGTGTGGCTGGTTGTACCCAAGTTTGGGGAACCAGGATAAAACTTTATGTTTGCGTTTGAATTGATTGTGCATTTTAATTCCTCTTGCATTTATAATTTCACATTTGCAAGTTAAATTTTAATTGGACAATTTTATTGCCATTACACTATTCACCCCCCCCAGTGTGTGTTGTTAGTATTGCAAGGGTAAAGCGATCCTTACAGAAGGAGCCACCCCTTCGCCACTGAACGATCCTAATGCGTCATCAGCCAAAATTCGAAGGGGCCACCCCTTCGCCATTGAATGACCCTAATGCGTCGTCAGCCATAAGTCGAAGGGGCCACCCCTTCGCCATTGAACGACTCTCCTAATGTGTCGTCAGCCGTAAGTCGAAGGGACCACCCCTTCGCCACTAAACGACTCTCTGAATGCGTCCTCAGTCATAAGACGAAGGGGTCACCCCTTCGCTAGTGAACGACTCTCCTAATGCATCGTCGGCCATAAGCCAAAGGGCCACCCCTTTGCCACTGGACGACTTTCCGTATGCGTCGTCAGCCGTAAGTCAAAGAGGCCTCCCCTTTGCCACTGAACGACTCTCCTAATGCATCGTCAGCCGTAATTTGAATGGGTCACCCCTTCACCAGTGAACGACTCTCCTAATGTGTCGTCAGCCATAAGCTAAAGGGCCATCCCTTTGCCACTGGACGACTCTCCGTATGCGTCGTCAGCCGTAAGTCGAAGGGGCCACCCCTTCGCCACTGAACGACTCTCCTAATGCGTCGTCAGTCATAAGTCAAAGGGGCCACCCTTTCACCGCTGAACATCCCTTCGAATGCGTCGTCGGCTTTAAGTCGAAGGGCCACCCTTTCGCCACTGAACGACTCCCTCATGTCGTCAGTCGTGATTCGAGGGAATAGCTCCCTCACCGCTAAACGTTGCAGTCTATTTCTTACATGGTTCGATAGCTTGCCCTCGATCATCTTGAGCAAGGGTCTAACCCATCGAAAGGGGCCATCAGGCATTTTGACCATACGGCAAGAGCGATGACATACAAAGAGATACAACGACAAACAATGATATGCAAACCAACTCTCCTGGCGCTTTTTCTATAAAATTGTTTTCGTTTACGACTACATTATCCCAAATACATTCAAAAATTAAATCAGGAGTAAAAGGAGCGCCAAGATTCTACAACGGCTGGCTAGGCCCTTAGTCTATGTCTAGTACGACACCACGGGTTCGAAGCACCAGCTCCTGCATTGTCACCCGTCATGGTGACAACTTCACCGGAGGGAGCAGCCTCCTTAGTGCCTTGACTCAATTCGTCGTCACCGAGGTCCAGAAACAGCACCGAGATTCGGTCGATCTCAGCGAAGAGGTCAGGGAATCGGTCCTTCAGTTTCGATCGGCATTGCTCGTAGCCTTCATTGTACAGCTCGTCAAAATCGGACAGAGAATCATTGAATTCATGGACCGCCCTCTCCATTATGACCTCGGCGTTGGATCGCTATTCCAACAGATCCTTCTCAGCTCGCTCTCTTAGAGCGGCTTGTTTTGCGTCCCTCTTGTGAGACTCGTGTAGCTCACAATCGAGCCACAGAAGGTTATCCATTCTCAATTCGGAAAGAAGGCTTAGTCTAGTCAGCTCAACTTAAGACTTCTCCACAGCCGACCTAACGGCCTCCAGGGTGACTTCGTGATTGGCCACCGCCGGATCGTGTCGACGCAACGTAGCGGTGGCCACAAGAGCCTGCAAACAACGCACGATAGTCAATATCCATGCTTGCATCACCCATAATGGAGGCTGGTGCAGTGGTGACCTGGACGTTAGCATGGATGGCTATTGATGCAAGCCACTCATAATCAACCCTCTCCACGACAGCCCTGTCCCGTGGAAGGGTTGCATTTGGTCCCACAATCCAGAAGTGCAGAATCTTCACGCCTTACCAAAAACTCCATCCGAATGAGTTCCTATGCAGAACAATTGTATGGGGTCTGAGGATATCAACTCTTTAGTAGAATCGGTCTGAATTCATCAGGGATGTCTTCAGACAATGGTACAGGAGGGAACATGCCTCCCCAAGGCCAAGAATCCTCGTGCAGAAGGAGCTTTGAAGGGACCCGTGTCTCCCTCAAGTCTCCCTCTGGGAGAGTTCCCTTCTCATACTGAGGGACCTGCTCCATGGCCTCAATCGACCCAGAGTGCTCCAAGTCCCTAAGAAGAAGTCGTCACTTCCTCTTACTCCCCTCAATTGCAACCACCTTGAATTCGGAGGCAGTCCTCTCCTTTTGCTTCAGCTGGAGACGTGCCACCTAAGTCGCCCTCTCAACGACAATGGGTCGATCTTCTGATGGATGAGCCGTCCTTTCTCCCATAGACGACACTCGAGGAGATACCATGCTCACCTCTGCCTCTCTGATGGAAGCCTCAACTGCCTCCCTCAACGCAGGGTCCACCTGGTATTCCACACCGAACATGCCTGTAGGAAAAACAAACAAGTTAAATTGGAGAACGAGGGTCGAAAAGTTGACATGCACGATCGAATCAACCTTTTGTTCACACAGTCCAACGTAACACATCGTTGGACCATAACCACTTCATCTTACTGCGTTCTCTGGCACTCCCATCAATGCATCAGTGGCTTCCTTCTCCTCTCTACTCAAAGGCTTGTCCTTGGCGGGGCTTAAATCAGGAACGCGCCAGCTGGTGCTAATACTCGCTTCTCCTTGGAAGACGACAAACACAAATTTGTATTTCCATTTGGGGTTAGAGGAAGGGAGGTCGTCAAACAGCTTCCTGCCTCGACGGGCCGTTAACGTGTACCAACCCAAGGTCTTGACGGGAGGGATTATGAAGAAGTAATTAAACAGACTCAGTGATGGTTCAATCCCCTTCATCATGCACATAGTTATAAAGCCCATCAGTGTACCAATGGCATTTGGCATCAACTGGCAGAGAGAAAGGTTCAGGATGCACAAGAAGTAACGCATGAATGGGTGCATGTGGAATCGAAGCCCTCATTGGAAGGCTTTAACGTAAACCCCAACTTCCCGGTCGCCAAGGTGATAGACCCTCTCATCTATCCCCGATACTTGGATCTGATAATCGAGGCGGACGTAGCTTCTCTGGAACTCGGTGATCTGATCGGCACCAACTTTGGACCTCAGGTTCGCAATCAGACCATACTCCATGGCCCCCTCCTTGTTCTTCTGCATGACTGTAACCAAGCTCGACGAAGCCATTTCTTCCAAAGGGAGAAAATCTAAATCAAGAAAGAAGAAGAAGGTATCTTCGAATCCTGTCACTGGAACCATCTTATAGCAACAAAGCGACAGCTGTATGATGAGACATATGTTGAAGATCCAAGGAAATACATATCTTGGGTTTCGAACCAGCGGCTCATCCGAATTGGCGAGGCGAACGTTTTGGCGCCTAGAACTCGAGTGCTAATTCCTCAACTGCCATGTCCATTAATGCGATATAACATCACTTGACTTCAAAAGGCGGACCCGTTGAGGTCGTGCGATGGGGACCATTGTTGAACCATTGGGCCGGCACTCAAGACAAATCGACCGACGGATGTTAAGGCCCACAGGCAAAGCCCGACATCGACTCGGCCAAAGCCCATCAGCCAGTCGCCTGTTGCACTCCCATCACTCGAACGTGGGAATGAAGGCGGCCTCATAAATAGCAAAAACGTGGGCAACGTTTGCTCCTACTAAAGAGGGGAGATCATGGCATCTTAATGGGTGACCATTAACTATCCAACGTCACTGAAAAGATCTATAAGGTCTATAAATATCAAAAGGTTCCAATTCTCAAGGTACGAGATCTAATACATAGACTCTACTCTTTCAGCTTACAATTCTTCCACTAAAGAGCTTGCGACATCAGATCTGAGACGAACCTCCTTGGGTTGATCTTAGTTGCGCCAAGCTCCCTCTCTTCCTTAAGTTCACGTACTAACTTAAGCATCGGAGGGGATTTTGGTCGGGACCAAGATTCGACCCCGAGCTTCCCAGCCTCGAACAATCGACGTAAGAGCTGATCGAGGTTCGATCGAGCACTGCATCCTAACCGACATCCATCAACCAACCCGGGTTCTACCAACTTAGGGTCCCATTCAACTTGCTGACGAGGCGCCGACTCAGCGTGAAGGGTCCACGTCAGCTAGACAACTGTCTCGGTCATTTTTGGCCTTAACAGATCCCTCATACAAAAGATGCATCACCAAGATCTTTCATCTCAAAGTTCTTAGCCAGAAAGTTCTTGAGTTCATGCAATAAGCCTTCATTGTTACTGACAAGTAAAATGTCATCGACATATAAAACCAGGAAAGCAAATTTACTCCCACAGAACTTATGGTATATATATTCATCAACCAAATTCATCTCGAATCCAAATGAGATGATAACTTGATGAAACTTAAATACCATTGCCGAGATGTGTAAGGATTGTCTTACCCTTGCAATACTAACAACAACACACTAGGGGGATGAATAGTGTAATGGCACAAATTACGTATTTAAAAATTAAACTTGCAAATGCGGAATTATAAATGCAAGAGGAATTTAAACACCACAACAAACCAAACGCAAACACAAGAAATTACGCTGGTTCCCCAAACTTGGGTACGTCCAGCCACACCAATATCCACTATAATTCTCGCACAGAGAAGTGAATACAATCTCACACAGAGATACCTCACACAGAGGATTTGGATTCTCACACAGATAAATCCTTACTCTCACACAGAGAGACCTCATACAGAGGATTTGGATTATCACACAAAGAGATCCTTGCTTTCACACAGAAAGACTTATGCTCTCACACAAAGAGACTCAAACTCTCATACAGATAGATCTCAACCAACCCTCACACAGAAGGTTCTACTCTCACAGAGAGAGTAACTAACTCTCTTACAGAAAGCTAGGGTTTCAATGAAATAACAAAGTAAAAAATACTCTTACATATGCCTTGAGATGAACTTACTCATTAATGAATGCAAGCCATGGAAGAGGATCTCCAAGTGATGAGATGTGCTTGAAAGCACTTGGATGATTTCCCTTTAACTTGACTTCAATACATGAAGGAGATTTAGAGCTCTAAGAGGAAAATGAGAGAGTTTGAGAGTGGATTATTTAATCTCTAAAGATTTTCAATAGCATCAAGAAGTTCCAATGAACTCAGCCCTCTATATATATAGGAACCTTATAGGAACTCTCAAAAGCCAAGAAAACAGTCAAAAACAAAAAGCTGCAACGGCTAGAATCTGGGCTGAAATGTCAGCGACAGTCAACTGATGAACAAATGATAGTCGACTGTCCAACGGTTTATCATTCATTAGTCGACTGCTGCAGGGGATGGAAATAAACAGAGAGTTTTAACTTTCGCACTTACGCCTTTCAGACGACTGTTGACCATTTCATAGGTGACTGTAAATATACAGTCGACTGTAAATATTTCATCAGTCGACTGATGCGAAAAGCTCAAGTAGAGTCAATAAAAAGTTGACTTGAGCAGTGCACCACAGTCGACTGTAGAAGGCTCGACAGGCGATTGGAATCACCCAGTCGACTGTAAATCCTTCAGCAGGCGACTGTTGGAAAGCCAGAGACTCCAAATGAGTCTTTGGGCAAGATGAACCTATTGGGTTGGATTCTATGATAATCTTAAGGCTCACTAAGATGGTTAAATGCAAATGCATGAATAATTAGACCATCTATCAAGGCATTACACTAAACCTAGACTCAGAAGGAGAAAAGCAATAAATGAAATATTACATGGATTACATTGCTTTCCTTAGAGTCTATGGCTTCAATCTAGACAGCCTTGATGCTCCCCATCTTCTCCAAGATTTTGCACCCCTTGAGTCCAAGCTATGGTACTTCTCTTGATGTCCATCCTTACATCAAGTGTTTAGTCTCCAAAAATGATATTCTTAAAATGTAACTAAGAGACTAAAACAAGAGAGTCATCAGCAACAACATAATGTCATGATAACATTGGTATGAAACACCAATACTCAACAAGACGCATGTTTGAGTCCATAGATTGATTTCTTACGTTTGCAAACCATATCCTTTGGGTCTCCCGACATAAAGTTTTCTAGTTTCACCATATAAATTACCTGACCAATGTCCCTATTAAGGAATGCTGTTTTCACATCTATCTGATGTAACTCAAAATTGAAATGTGCCACCGATGCCATTATTATCCTGAAATGAGTCTTCGTGGAAACCGGAGAGAAATTCTCATTACAATCAATGCCTTCCTTTTGAGTAAAGCCCTTTACAACAAGACGTGCCTTATATCTTTCCACATCATCTTTTGAATCCCTCTTGGCACATCTCTGTTTGTGACTATATTGATTTCACGGGTAATCTGAAATTAAAATCAAATAAGTAATGGCCCCTGAGAGTGGGTCGTTACAGATCCACAACATGTAGGCTCTGATACCACTTGTAGAAACTAAAGATCTATATATGTGATGAACCATATCATATATATATATATATATATATATATATATATATATATATATATATATATATATATATATATATATATATATATATATGACAGGTAAGTGCGAGTCTTAATTACGGATGTACAAAACAATACAAAGATTAATAGGGTATTGGGCTCAATAGAGAGAGGATAGGACACAAGCGTCGTCACTCTCTACTATCTTGTCCAAACCCTATATACAAAGAAAATGCAACAAACAGTCTAAAACTACAAAATGATCGGGGATTTCATCCTTTATTGGTAATACCCCAATTCTCAAAGGCTTCAGAAGCCCCATATCAGTTGCTTCTTGATTCCTCATTATTATTCTAATGTCCGCCGAAATATCTTCAAAGAGGATTGTTTTGCATCTTTTGGTATTATCAAAGATTCGCCTGTTTCTTTCTCGTCAGATGTGCCACACCATTGCTACAACAGCGGTTCTTCCAAGCAGACACAGTACATTATTCCCCCATAATGAGATAAGAAGTGGTTTGCTACGTCAATAAGCGAATCCCCTAGGGGCACAGCAGACCCTAACTTGAGCAGTGATCTCTGAAGGATGTAGGCAGAGTAAGCACAACCGAAAAACAAATGGCCCACGTTTTTGTTGCTGTCAACATCACATAGCACACAAACGACAGGGGTGCGGGCATTCCATTTTGATAGCAGCTCACGGGTTTGCAATTTTCCCTTAATTGCTCGGAGTAAAGTCAGGGCAAATTTAGGAATATAATTATCATACCATATCAATTTATAAAAGGGAAACTGAGAACATCTTGTGCGGACGTTATCCCACGCATCTTTGAAGTGGAAAGTTGGTCCAGGCTTCCACTCCCAAGAGTCGGCCCCTGGCAGTAGTCGAGTTTGCTCCAGAAGCGGCCTGTGGTGTTGAATGGCCGGGTCATTTATCCAATCATCGCCTCCCCAATATTACCGAACTCGTCGTCTCCTAGCCCCAACAGGTACATCATGAAGGTTTTTCAGTGGGCCGCATGGAAGCCAGTTGTCCTCCAAAAAGAGAGTGTCATTACCATCCTTCACCTTCTGCGCAATTAGCTTTTGGGACATGCTCCTGCAATGTAATAGGAATTTCCAGGTTCCGGAATGTGTGGTCTTTCCTTCTGCATCAAAGAACGAAGCTACATCCGGGTATTTTTCTCTCATATACTCCGCCCATAGACCATTAGATGTCAATAATATCCAAGTGAGCTTAATACCAGCAGCCATGTTCAGATCAGTTAGGAGTCTTAAGCCCACTTCTCCTTTCCTCTTTGGCAAGCATGAGTCCCGCCATGACCAGATTTTTGTGGGGCCCCAAATGAATCTACTACAAGTTGTCGTAAGCCTACGGAGGATGGTGAAGGGGATCTTGTATACCTACACCCGAAAGGCAACCATACCATAGACGACAGTTCTCACTAGTTCAATCCGGCTCGCTATGGAAAGCGTAGAAGAGGTCCATCCGCTAAGCCTCTTTTTAACCTTATCAACAAGTCTGCTATACATATGAGTCTTTGGATAGTTTGACGAAAGAGGCAGTCCCAAATAGGTGGTAACCGACGTCACTAGCTTGGTACCCATGTAGTCTGCCAACACTTCTGGATTTTTAGTACCTTTACTGAACATCACTGAACTCTTATCCCAGTTGATATGAAGACCAGTTAGATTTGTGAACTCCTCCAACAAATTTTTGAGACCTTTCAAAGACTTATGGTTTGCACGGTAGAATACTAGCAAGTCGTCTGCAAATAATAGATGAGATATGGACCATGTCCGCCTCATAGATTGAATTGTACCTCTCGTTATACTTTTAGCAACAAGTAGAGAGAAGGCTTCCATCACTATAACAAACAAATACGGTGAGAGGGGATCTCCTTACCGAAGCCCCCTATTACCTTCAAAGTAACCTACTGGGGATCCATTTACCATCACAGAGAATATTGGTGTTGAAATGCATTCTTTAATCCAGCTGATGAAGGTGCGGCCAAAACCCATCTGGTGAAGAATAAAGTACACAAATTCTCTATTCACACAAGTCGAAAGCCTTTCTAAGATCCAGCTTTAGGCACGCTCTGGCCCCCATTGGATTACTGAAGTCTTTAATCTGCTCATGAGCCAGGAGGGTGCAATCAGAAAGAAGTCTCCCCTCAAGAAAGGCTGCCTGATATGGAGAGATAAGCTTGTGTATAACCATCTTTAGTCTGTTGCAAATGACCATTCCAATAATCTTGTACAGAAAATTGCAGCAGGCAATAGGCCTATAGTCCCCTAAAGTGGAGGCATTAGAGTTTTTGGGGACCAAGGTTAAAAAATTGTGATTCAATCACCGAAGAAGGGAGCCAGATCTGAAAAAAAGAATGAACCGCAGCAACAATATCATTACATACCAGATTCCAATTATGCTGAAAGAAAAAGGCATTATATCCATCTGGGCCCGGGGCCTTGTTAGGTCCAATTTGAAAGACTGCATCCTTTATTTCATCATTTGAGACCCTTCTTCAAGCCAGTTAGAGCCCTCAAGTGTCACTTTTCGCTTTAGGACAAGTTTGGGAAATACATTCCAGTAGTGAGTTTGAGTATACAGCTCTTTGTCATAACTAATAGCCTCACTGTTTAACTCCTCATATGACTTGATCTGGATTCCATCAGCATCCACCAAGTGCGTTAAATTGTTGTGGGTGTGCCTTGCTCTCATAGCATTGTAAAAAAATTTAGTATTCCTATCTCCCAGATCTAGCCAATCCTGCCTGCTTTTCTGGCGCAGCATCTCCTCCTCTAGCCCCATGAGATTGGCCAACTCATTAGATAGTTTATGCTCTTTAGCCTGGAGGATCTGATCAGAATGAATCGAAGCATTGTTTCTAACTTCTTCCAGGAGAATTCGGCATTTATGTGTAGGATTATCAGCCTGTTGCTCTTTTGCCCATTGACGCAGGTATGATTTTAGGAGCCGCAATTTTTCAGCAACACAAAACATCGGAGAGCCATAGATGAATTGGTTCCAATTGGATGCAATGATCTCCTTGTATCCAGGCAAGCTAGTCCAATGATTATAAAATTTAAAAGGCTTTGGGTCAGATTGTACCTTGGGGTGGAGATTGACAACCATAAGCGAGTGTTCACTAGTGAGGGGGTCCAAATATTGGACGTAGGAATCCGGTAGCTTGTTGACCCATTCCACATTACAAAGAACTCGATCTAGTTGTGCTACAATGCGCCCATTACCCATTCGCTTATTAATCCAGCTGAATCTAGTCCCTGAACTCTTGAGAGCGAGTAACTAACAATCTCTGATACAACCATTGAAGTCTTTAACCATACTTGCTTCCAACCTGGGACCACTAATTTTGTCTTTGGTGTATAAGACACAGTTAAAATCCCCCCTACCATCTAAGCCTCCCCTCCTAGCATAGCAGCATCCGCCCGCAGGTTATCCCACAAATCCCTCCTCTCCGTACCACTATTGAAGCCATATATTCCAGTCATAACATATGAAAACCCGCCAACATTAATGCAACGAACAGTGATGCTCTGCTTGGAGTGAGAGATAAGGTTTGCATGCCACAGCAAAGGGTTAAGTCCAAGGAGAATGCGCCCTCCTTTTTGCAAAGAGAAATTGTCAAAAGTGACCCAGCCTTTTGGAATGCAAGATTTCTTACTGATAGAGCTAGCTTTCAGCTTGGTTTCCAGTAGAACAATAGCAGAAGGCTTAAGATTCTTCAACCTGTCTTTAAGATCCATATGCCTCGCCAAGTTGTTGAGGCCCCTTGTATTCCATATGAGTATAGTCATTATGAGGGGGTTGATGGTTGGCGCTGAAAGCTTACGTCCTTCAGCCGTGTACTCTTACGGGTAGCAGCAGCAGCTTGGTGATCATGCTTGTTATTTTTTGCCTTCTCCTTTTCCTGTATTAATGCACTGTGCTCAGCATCCCACTCAGGGTTATCATATGTCATTCTCTCAGGGACAACATCGGTATCATTTCCAGCTTCAGCATCTAGGAGAGAAGTCCTAGCCCCAGCAGGTAGAATGATTTGTGAAGCACCGCTAGTAGCAGTAGAGATGGCATCAACAATGAAACAATTCGGCGCAGCAATGTTGTCCGAGGGTGGGAGCGTAGTTGGTGGCTCAACTCTCTGGATTAGTTTCGGAACAGCGGGAGGAGGTGCTCTCGTATGAACTTTTTCTGATAGGTCCAACTCCCTAATATTGGTGGGTACAGGGATTGCAAATGACAATGGGGGAGTGATAATCCTGGCCTCAGTACCGCCAGCAGGATCATATAAGTTAATATGAGGTATTTGCATAATTTTCCCACCCATATGAGATGCATTAGCTTCACCATTGCCAGCACTAATCTTTTTGCCTTCCTTATCTACCGCACAAACAAGATCTGAATCAGAATTTTGCACATCCATTTGCAATTTATTAGACTTACCATTATCAACAACATGACCATGCCCAGTTGCAGGGACCTGCTGAACACCATTCTCGCTGGTTTGGATTGAAGGCAGATTGACTTGGGTAAGGCATTGGATGTCAGTGTGGCCAAAGCAGATACAATAAGAGCAACGAGGCAGTTCTCCTTCAAACTTTGCTTCAATGGATACTATAGTCCCATCATCAAGCTCTACTTCAACTGAATGTGGCAGTGGCTTCCATGCATCTACCTCAACCAAGCATCTAGCGTAAGTAATTCTCTCCATCTTAGATGTAGCTCGATCCAAGCAAATAGGTGTTCCCACTACTGAAGCGAGGATATTTAATACCTCCAAATTCCACATATTTAAGGGCACTCCATGGAGTTGCAACCAAACTGGAACAGAAGTTAGTATATCACGGTCATGTCGTAGTGTTGGGCTCCAGCGCTTCAACACGACCAAACGCCCGTCAAAAATCCATGGGCCACCATAGAAAATCCTTTCACAGTCATCTTTGGACTCAAATTTGAAGTAAAAGAAACCGTTTTCTTTACTGTAGACTTGGACCCTCTGTCTTAGCTTCCACAATCTCTCCAACCACACTAAGATCTGACCCTAATACGGAACATCACCAAGCACGTAACCCACCAATGTGTTCTGCCATTGTTCAGCCCCTTTCACCAAAAGCGCATCAGAGACACGAGCAATTGGAGTTCCATCGTCCGAATCTTTGGAGGAACTAAGGTCATGCCCAAAGACTCCCCATATGTGCATCTATTAGCACACACATCAGACCAAGAAAGCTTGGATGCAGAAGTATTAATCTTGATAGAAACATTTGTCCTCACAGGAATTTTAACAAACACCTTCCCTACATCCCCCGCACTAGGTCTGTTTTTAATTGGCCCAGGATTCGTTTGATTTGTATATACCTTAGTCCCCCGTACCTGATGCCTCTTACCCAGGTTGCCACCTCGATCAAGCCCTCTAGAGACGTGCCGATGATTTTTAAGGCAGTGGTCCTTCCTTTTAACGAACTTCCATGGACCGCCCTCTTCCTACTGCGAGTTCACAACGCCCTACTGAGAGTTATCAAGACCCAGTGACAGAGCATCCAAATTAGCACTCCCATTGATGTTGGAGGTTCCAGTCAAAGAGCCAGCGTCGATCGCCGCAGAGCCATGGCAGACCCCTGAAACACCGCCAACACCGACCCTTGAAACTCCAACCACTGAAGAGTTATTGACGTTCCCTGAAACAAGATTGTAGGAGTTGCCATCACCAAGCTTGCCAGAGTTGCCATCCAAAACCCTGTCGTCGCTAGGGCAGACACCACCAACACCAACCCCTGAAACACCAACCCCCGAAGAGCTGTTGACGTTCCCTGAGACACCAATCCCACCGCCAAGGATGCCGGAGTTGTCATCCAAGACACTGCCGTCGCCAGGGTCGCACCAATCGCCCCTTCGCAAATCACTCATTGACCTAGGTTATAACCCATTGCTCTGATAGAACTACAATTTTGATGTTCTTCCCTCCTCATTAAGTATATTTTTTTCACTAGTGTGTGTGTATATACATACATACATACATACATACATACATAGGAATCGTACTGAGTCCATGACGACGATCTGGATGATGCAGCGGACGATCTTCCAGATCCACACGAATCAACCTGGAGAATTTGGCTCTCTCCCGGTTTCTCTTTTAGCGACGGGACGTAGAAAAGACGGCTACTTTGTTCGTGTGGGGATCACGACCACTCATATATATATATATACATATATATATATATATACATATACATATATATATACATATACATATATATATATATATATATATATATATATATATATATATATATATATATGATAGTCTCCTTAACACCTTAATAGACTCAGTAAGCCCACTTAACCGGATCATTTATTTTGGGCATTAATGACAATGTAGTTCCAACTATTGGATAAGTCTATCGATAAGTTATGACCCTGTGGACACGATATCAAGATAGCACTTATCATATCTCAAAGTTTCTACAATCTTGGATTGCGCTATCCAACTATCGCATACACTCGCATATGAACTCGCTTTTCCGGTTGCCCCAAGAAGATCTTTCCGCCAGCCTTGGACGTGTGCATTACCACTTGATGGGGGATCAATCAATAACCCCGCGCGACAACGAACAAAGCTGACGATTTGCAACAATCATATATGGCATAAGTAACATAATAATAAGTGATATTACGACGTTCGCTGATGAGCAATCAAATTACCAAGACTTGTGATATTGAAATATCATTCTTATAACAATATCACTAGCAATGAGGTATAAAACAACATTGTGAATCTCGATTTGTCTATTAGACAATGTGATGATTTACAACTCAATTCTAAGCTAACATATGCTAGTCAAATGTCTAAGTGTGATGATACCTGATTATATTCAATGACTAGCAAATAACCCCTGCACACGTGCACGTGGCTGGAAAACAGTCAGAAAATGAAAGGGAAAGAAGAAAAAGTGTGGGTGTGTTGTGGGAGGGTCCATGGGATAAAATGCAAAACCCGGGAAAATGATTGGGAAATAAGGAAAAGTGTTGGTGTGTGTGTAGGGTCCAGTGGCATAATGCAAAAACTGGAAAATTGAAGGGGAAAGAAAAAAAAGGGTGGGTGTGTGTGGATGGTACAGGGGCAAAAATGCCAAAACCAGTGTTGTATGTGCAAAATGCCACACCTCCTCTCTTATCCCTCAAAATCTCATCTCTTATCCAATTTTCCTTGTTCAATATCTCTTACCCAAAACACATGATAGCAAATAACACGTGCACACGTGCATGTATACTGAAAAAAACCGGTCAGGGAAGGGGGAAGAAGAAAAAGTGTGGTTGTGTGTGTTGGGAGTGTCCAAGGGCAAAAATGCAAAACCCGGGGTTGTATGTGTAAAATTCCCCACATCCTCTATTATCCCTCAAAATCTCATCTCTTATACAAATTCTCTTGTCCAAATTCTCTTATCCATTTTCTCTTGATAACATCCATCGTTGTAAAATAGATATCCCTCAAAATCTCATCTCTTATCCAATTTCTCTTGTCCAAATTCTCTTATCCAAATTCTATTGATAACATCACTCATTTGAAATATAGATACATACAAAGTTCGATCATTGCCCAAAGTGTAACAAAGAGCTTGCAAAGTCAATAACCTATTTGGATCACATCATTTGGGCTCATGAGACTTTAATAAATTAATTAAGAATTCATATGTAAATAAAGGGAAAACAACTTGAGATATTTGTAGCTCGCATTTTATATTCTTGCATTTCCTTTTCTTTTTGTTGAATAATCTTAGATTAGTTCCTTGCTAACATTAGAGATTATGTTGCAGTGTTACATAGTTTCTGTTACGACTAATATGGACCAGCCCGAATTACAACGGTCCACGGCCCGACCTCAAAGGAGAGGCCCACTAGAGAAGACGGGCCCGCCCGAAGGGGGTCCGCGGACGGGGCTGAAGGCCCAGCCACTTCGCCCTCGGGGCACCCGACTAGCCCACATTCGGCCGGATTAACCGCCCCTCTTAATCCGCGATCCCATGATGGCCATTAACGGACCCGTTAATGGGCCACCCCTCCACTACGCGCGAGTGGGAGGAGGCGGAGTCGGATCGTGGGGACGTGAGAGGAGGCAGGACGTGGGGGAATCACGAAAGACCCTATAAGGGGAAGGCCAGGACGACGGAGAGAGGGATCGAGACTCAGGTAATCAACAGAAAGGTACTCCATCAACGACCTAGGCTTTCGCCACTCCATTTCCTCCCTCCCCCTTTACTCGCGCCGCCTGGGTTGACGTTCCGACTTTCTTGCAAGCCAGATCTCCCCCGCCGAGTATCCTTTCAGATCTTGATCTGACTTAGGCATCGGAGGGGATTTGGCCGGAACCTAGGTCCGGCCTCCCTGACGAGTTTCCTCATCTGTCCAGGAAGAAGATATCCGAGGCGCCGAGGCTACCCCTCAGCGCCGGTCGGCTACCCCCATCGCAGTCGTCAGGTGGACGGCTGCTCAGGCATCATCCCACTTGTAAGGCGCCGAGGCTACCCCTCGACGCGGATCCGACCGAGGCCGGACGCGACCCAGCCGAGGCTGAGCGCGACCCACCGAGCCGAGGTTTCCTCTCAGCTCTCCAATGCCGAGAACAAGCGGGCTCGGCGAACCCAAGAGACCCCCAAGTCGGCCCCTTGACCACGTTGACCACACAGCCGACGGTCAACGAGCTGCGGTGAGAAAACACCCGTAAACAGTTTCCAATGATTAAGTAGAGCTAATTGACTCAAAGCCAAGTATTTTCTTTTCCTTTTTAAAAGGGGGTTTGGGTTTCTTTGAGGTTGATCCGTTGATATACAGATTCTAAAATTCTAAAGCCTCAAATACGGATAACTCTAAAAAGATTTAACACTCGATCGGATCATTACAAAAGTGATATTACATTAAACCATTGAATTTATAACAAGCAGATGGAACGTCAAATAGCGCTGGATTCCCGTGATTTTTGGTATGTGATCATCGATGGTGTGTAGAACACATTTGATCACTGACCCACCACCAGAAAATGGAGCATCGTAGAAAAGAAGCCCAACGCAGGCAGCTTCGCTGGCAAAGAATTTGAACCAACGTCTCTCTAATTCGGGTCGATTGTCTGTCGGGTATGGGTCTGTCGGGCTTAATAAAATTCGGAGCGGGTTAGCGGGTCAACGACCATTTAGAGCCTGTTTGAATCCCTCCGACGGCAGACTTCCTTTTCTTGCGTTTCTGTTACGTAGTGCCCGTTCGCTCATCCTAAATCCTTTTCACTTCCAAACCTCAATTCTACTTTCTGTTGATTTCTACCTGTTTTCAAACTGGTTATCGCCGTGCCCATTCATTTTTCTCGAGTCCTTATGCTCAATCAGAAGTCTGTCTTCTACATTTGAGTTCATTTAGCATTGCACATGAACTGTTCGATGAAATGCCCATGTGGGTTTTTTTACCTGCTTGATTTTGCATGAAAAAGCCAATCTTCACATTGCACTGGTGTTCCCAGACTTTGCACTTTCCTTTTAATGCTCTCCTTTTCTTTCATTTCCTCAGTAATCTTTCACTTTGGATCAGTTTAGCTGTTTACGATATACTCTTCTGGATTATATCATATGGGCCTTGTTTGAAATGGCTCGGTTTCGGCAAATCTTGATGGCTTCTTTGCAATTTGGAGTTGAATATAAGAAACATGGAAGTTTTCACAAAAACTTCTTTTGTGGCTTTTGTAGCAGAATAGAGTCACCGGAGCTTCCTGATTGGTTTAAATTATCAAAGGGAATGCAGTCTCACGAATTAGATTTGGACGATGAATTTGTTCTCCCTACCCAGATGGAGAATTCAGAGCACGAACAAAGTTGCGCCAAGGCCCATGATCATGCGGCTAATTTTAAGGTTATGACTCAGGATATCACTGGCCGTGATGTCGATGAAGTTAGTAAAATTTTGAATGCTAATTTCTTGTCCCCTGGGGTGGTTGTTAAAGCTCTTGGGCAATGCTCATTCAAGGTTTCAAAAGAATTGGTAGATAAAATCTTAAGGAGGTTTTGCAATGATTGGATCCCGGCATTTGGATTCTTTCTGTGGTCTGATTCCCAACTTGGATATAAACACGCACCCGAGGCTTATGGTATGATGCTCGACATTCTTGGAAAGTCTAAGCAGTTTGATTTAATGTGGGGACTGTTGGAAGAAATGGTCCAGGTTGGTGGGTTGGTATCGCTGGTGACCATGGCTAAGGTCTTGAGAAGGCTCGCTGGAGCTGGTAAATGTACAGACGCTATAAATACATTCCACGCCATAGAGCGTTTCGGAGTAACGAAAGATACTGACTCTATGAATGTTCTATTGGACACCTTGTGCAAGGAAAGAAGTGTTAGGCATGCTAGAGAAGCCTTTTTGGAGTTGAGAAGTGGCATCCCACCAAATGCTACCACCTTTAATGTGCTGATACATGGATGGTGCAAGGCAAGAAAGCTTGAAGAGGCTCGAAACACTATGGTGGAAATGAGAGAGTCTGGTTTTGATCCTTGCGTGATTAGTTACACTAGTTTAATTGAAGCGTATTGCTTGGAGAAGAACTTCCAAATGGTTTATGCTATTCTTGATGAGATGAATGTGCAAGGATGTTCTCCAAATATCGTGACCTATACTATTGTGATGCATTCTTTGGGGAAGGCGAAGAAAACACAGGAAGCTTTGGAGATTTTTGAACAGGTGAAGAAAGACGGGGTTGTGCCTGATACTTCATTCTATAACTCTTTAGCTTACATCCTATGTAAAGCGGGACAGCTGCAAGATGCCACATATGTATATGAGGAGATGTGCAAGAATGGAGCCACTCCAAATGTCACTACATACAATACCTTGATTTCAGCTTTCTGTCATCTCTCTCAAGAAAAGAATGCTTTGAAGCTACTTCTGAAAATGGAAGCGAACTCTTGCAGACCTGACATCAAAACATATGCCCCTTTACTAAAACTGTGCTGTAGAAGGCAATGGATAAAGATCCTTCTGTATTTGTTGGGACATATGTTTAAAAAGGACATTAGCCCTGACTTTGGAACATACATTCTTTTGATAAATGGGCTTTGTCGGAATGGGAAACTAGAACAATCTTGCTTATTTTTCAAGGAAATGGTGTTGAAGGGTTTACGTCCTAAGCAATATACATACAATACACTAGTGGAAGCACTTGACAGGAAGAAAATGGACAATGCAAAGGAAAAAGTCCGGAAGTTGATGGTGGGTGCACAAACGTTAAGAGCCTTTGGAGATCGTTCATTGCTTAAGCAGCAACAGAAGAGCGGTTAATGGAGTTTTATTTATGCCAATTCTTTGAGGTAAAATTTCTCTTGCATAAATTATTTCAAATTAGTGTATATTATCTTACATCTTCGAGACGGAGATCCCTGGTCTTGCTATATTATCCATCCTTTGCTCTTTCCATTTCTTTTGGAGCGTTAGACAAAATGACAATAACTTTATTCTCGTAGACTGACTGTAAATATTCTTCCTATTCTCATTGAAGTTGTATATCGTATCCTCATGCTTATCCAGTTTTAATACTAAAATTGCTTCTATTTTACAAGTGCCTTCCGTTACTCAATGTTATATATCCATATGAGATAAGTTGTTTGCATAGTCATGTCATAAGATCTTTCTCATGCATTGTCTGCATGTCAAAAATGAGTTCATGCAGTAGAATTCAGTAAGCATGAATACAAATATGGGCTAATTGGTACTAATGATGATCCATATAAAAGTTGATGGAAATGATATCAGAAATAAAACACAAAATTGTGAAAAATAATTATTTTAGTATTCTTTATTGCGGAGATACAAAAGAGAAATGAGGTATAAAGATGTTACATTTCAACACACACACGTGTAATGACTCAAAATGCTCTTAATGGCTCTTAATGTTTCCTCACAAATCACTTACTTATAATAATATTTTTTGCATCACTTAACATCCTTGACTGGTCAATTTTTTTATTAATGATCAGAATGTCATCATCTTTTCTTCCTCTTCTTTCTCCTCCTCCCACTATTGATGATTCTTCTTCCATTTTTAGATTTCTTCTTCTTTTTCTGTTGCTTTCTTCACCTCGTTCTTCTTTCTTTTTCCTCCTGCTGGCATTAGCATCTCTCTCAATGTTGATCACGAGATCCATACCCCCTCCGTCAAGATCCATGCCACCTCTCCCATCCTATTCTATTTCCATTGAGATCCCTACCCCTGTCATCGTCACCTATAGCATCACCTTCGATATATTAGGAGCGGCATGATTGATCAAAATAGATGGATGGGTTGAGAATAAGAAGAAAAAGAAAAGAAGAAGAAAAGAGGAAAAGAAAAAGAAAAGAAAAGGAGACGATGATAAGGGGATGCAATGCGAAGAGAAGAAACGAGGAGGAGAAAGAAGAAGTAGGAAGAGCAGAGGAAAACAACATCAATGGCAGGAGAATGAGGAGAAAGAAGAGGAAGAAGAAGAATATGGTATTTTGATCATTAAAAGAAAAATTAATAGCTCATGAGTGTTAAGTGATGAAAAATTTTTAAGATAATTTTTAAGGAAACAGTTAGGGTATTTTGAATTATTACTTATATATATGAAAATTTTCCTTAAAACCATGCAAAAAACATGGTGCAAAAATGAAGAAATGGGGGTTTAATGATTTTTATATCTAGACTGTTGGATGTGATTTACACATACTGATTCCACACGTACTAAAAACAAGTGAATCTAAACCAACTTTCAATCAGATCGTTTCAAAAAGTTCTATTATTATTAAAACCGTTGAATCTATAATACTTTGATCGCGAGTCAAATTCACTGAGGTTCATCCCAAATTTGGGGTTTTTGGTATATATATGTCTAGATCAATCTTTAAAAAATATAAAAATTAAAAGAAAGCTTTTGACAAATTTTTCGCACCAAACTTGGTGCGAAAATTTTCGCACGGGAAATCCGCCATATATCTATTATACAAATGAGGTATGTTTTTGAATAAATTTACTGACTAGGACAAAGAGGTAGATAGAAATACGGTAAAGATTTAATATTTAAGAATCAATTGTTCGAACGAGAGTTTATAAAATTTTTGGAGAAAAACCTTAAAACTTTTGGGGGGACTAAATTTAAGTGGAACAAAATTTATCGATACTAAAATTTTAAATTTTGAGACGGACCTAAGTCTGGAGGGAACACAATGTTGGGGGAAACTAAATTTTTGAGAGAACTAAATTTTGTATGGGGAACGAAATTTTAATTTTAATTTCTGAGAAAACTAAACCTAGTTGGAACTAAATTTTAAGGGAACTAAACTTTTAAATTTTGATGGGAATAAAATATGGGGTAAACTAAATTTTAAGGGGGACGAAAATTTTTTAGGGTGAATTAAATTCTATCAGTAAAATTAATTTTAGTTTGAATGTTAAAAAAATTTGTTGGAATAGAATATTTTGAATGAGGATGTAATTTTTTTAGGGGGGGGAGCTTTTGAATGTGTTGAAATTTTTCGAGTGAATATTTTCAGTGCCACGCGACATATTCAATGCTAGAAAACCGAAAAAATTTGAAATTTTTTCTAAGTTATTGTACACATTTTAAAACCCCAGAATCCCAAATATGGGTGGATCCTTTGGGTATTTGACTTTCGTCTACTCGTTACAAAAAGTTCTATTGTTTTGAAATCATTGAATTTGTAATAATTAGATCAAGTGTCAAATAACGTTGGATTCACTTGATTTTTGGTGTGGTGATCATCTATGATGAGTTGAATTAATCCCTTAATTTTTTAAAGAAATAAATAAAATGATGTATATGTACGTTAGCACAGGAAATTTTCTCGCGCTGATAGCACATATACATTATTCTCATATACATATATATGGATTTTCTGGTGAGGCTATTCTCACCAAGAACTGTAATGTTGCCGGTCTCAAAAACATGTTAAATTGTCTTAGATATAATCTATATATTTTATAACCTTGAAATATAGAATTTTAGGTGAATCCTAAATGATTTGATCCTCGATCAAGCAATTACAAAAAGTTATATTAGTCTGAAACTGTTAAATTTTGTAATAGCTTGATTTGGGATCAAATAGCATCCGATTCATCTTAAATTTTGTATTTTAGAGTTCTAGAACATATAGATTACATCCAGAAAAAATTTGAAATTTTTTAACCATGTTTTATGTTGGTTGCACCGAAGCACTTGGTCAGTCTGGTCTCATTTGAAAATTTACTTATATATATACAAAATAATATATATGTGCTAACATCACAAGAAACATACGTGCACTGGAAACACATTTACATATTTAATTTATTTTTTTAAAATTTTTTTCGAAAGTGATCGACACATTATGGTGATCATCATACCAAAAATGAAGTTAATCCAGCTATTTACCCCTCGATCCGATCGGTATCAAATCAATAGTTTTATAGCAACACACTTTTTGTAACGAGTGGATCAAGTATCAAATTACCTTAGAGTTCACATATATTTGGGATTTTGAGGTTTTAAAATATGTACAACCACCTCAAAAAAATTCAACGCTTAAACAGGAGATTTTTTTTGTTTTCTTTTGGTTTTTTTTTTGGTGGGGGGGGGGGGTTGTGTTGTCATTGCTTTTTAAATTAGCATATATGAAACTAAAATATTTTCAAAATATTCGGCATATGGGGGCTTCTCGACATCAAGCACCTTTCCATCCTTACATCAGCATCTTTTTTAAATTTCTTAGCCGGATCATTTCATTTATTAAAAATTCAGGTTTATCATTTGAAATTTTATTATTATTTATAAGTTTTTGACTGATGAGTTCTATTAGTCAAATTTCTATATATTTTTCTTTACAACAGCCAACCAAAGGAGTACTGAGGGCAGTTTGTATTCAAATTTTTTAATTTTGCATATCACCATAATTCTTAAGAGTTGCCGTTTATGCTACAGTTCTACACTAAGGATGGCACAATCTTTCCTTTATTCAGATATGCCCTAGAGAATGCATTTAGGATTTCTGTAACCTATAAAAAGCCCTAAAATGATGTTGCATTAGTGATTCTGTGTTGGAAAATCCTATAAGATAACTGCCGACGAATTCTTCATTCCGATGTGCACATTTTATGATATGTACTATTGTGGATTTGAACTTAATAAAATGCAAACTTCCTTTCCTGATTCTTATATATTAATGCTTACCTTAATCCTGTACAACTTGTGTCAGCAACACATCGCAATCTTTTTGAAACATGTGTGTATATATCCTTAATGTGCATTCTGGCCAACTATTAATTTGCTTAATTTCTGGGGTAAGAGGTGCTCGATTCTTAACCTTGTTACAGTCGGTTGTTTTGCTTTTTAGATGCTTGAGGACTTGGTCTGTTGGTTTTACATTGTTGGATGAAATTCAAGGAGTTCATAATAATCTGATCTTTTAATTTTCTTTTGGTTGTTAATTTTTGAAAATTTGTTATTGATGGATAAAACTTAAAGAGTTAGTCTTTTAGTCTTTTGGTTACTATAACAAAGTTGTTAGTTTCCACTTGGGAACGATTGGAAGTTGGATTCTTAATTTCGTCTCACCTGAGATTTGTCTAAATATAGTGTATGATGAAACTATAGCACAAATCTTTACAGATCCTTTAGATCATTTTTAAATTAAATACTTCTAGGATCTCTTAATTGAAACAATCAATATATATCCTTAAGTTGGAATAAATGTTAGTTTCATTATATTTCATACAACTTAAATCTTTATAGGATGAACTCAGTTACATTATCTATGTCACTCATGTATATGTAGTAACGCTAAAGCATTATTAATCAAAAAAATCAAGATCGTGGCATGCCGTTTCTTTAAGGACATCAGTTTCCGGAATGGGAGTGGCGCAAGATAAACCAGAGGGGGGCATTTTGAACTTAGAGAAAAAATAATTATTTTTTCTTTTAAATTCTAAATGCACTAAGTGTATGAGAGGTATGTCTTGCAGATCACCAAAGACCAACACATACATAATCATTATACCAAAAATTACTTATAAAAACGTCTCCTTAACAATTGGAGTCACAACATGTCCATGATACTAAAAAAATGAAACACATCATGGGCCAATGGCCTTACAATTATTGAAACAACATTATAAAACCATTAGGAGAACTGACAGCTAAATTTTTAGTTCTACTCAACAATCTCTGGATCCTTAAAATCAGAACTACCTCCAAAGTCTGCTCCAGAACCTAACGGGGGTGAACAACTTTCAGGTTATAAATCCTAAAAACCATAAAATAAGACATATTAGATTGACATATATAACGTGATAAATCGAGCACAATAAAATAGTGGTATCATGATTTAGCTAATACAATAAAAATAGCCGTGCATTGAGTGACAAGTAAGATGACAATATATGACATGAAAACAATATGATGTACTAACACTTTCTATATAATTATGCAGATGGACAATAGATCTACACTAAGCCGTACTCGTACTGGAGGACACAGTATGCAACGTACGAGACCATTTGTGCTAACGTGGGTGCTCACCGAGTTGAATCCAAACAGATACAGTCAGAAATAGTCAGATACATTAATAGATCAATTAGACACATAAATATAAATAGTCAGATACAATAAAAATGGCTCCAGTCGCTCATACACCATTTGTAACATGAGTTATCACATTGCCAATGTGTCTACATAGTCGTCTATGGTGTATGTAATATGTAATACTTAATATCATGTACCTGTGACATCAGGGATATCTCTAGTGTACTGCCACATCTATATGTAAATGAGAGTGTGTCATGTAATCGATCATGTACAATGTATTTGTTTGGTACTACCAGTTGCAAGCAATTGTTTTCAAGTATTATTCTTGATTTTATTGTGGGATTTATTCGACATGCATTATATATGTTAACGAGACTAAGTCTTGAAAATAAGCCTTAAGGCAATACCATGAAATCATCTGTATAGTCAAATAAATGGCCTATGTAATGTGGGTCAATGTATGTATAATATCAATTATAAACCAATATAATATCCACAAGATCAAGACCAATCAAATCCAAGATATAATCATAACATGGCCTAAAACTTGACTATAAAGATCGACAATAAATCAAACGTAGTGTATAATTATCTATGCACCCGAAGTAATTCCCATAATAATTAAAGGTCATCAATATTTAATTGAACATGTATCTCAGAAACAATCTCATCATCGATAACTGCAATTCTCAACTCATACAAAGATAGTAAGAGCATATAATCAAGCCCAATGCATCATGTAAAATGGATCCAATATATATCATCAAAGAGGCCCAACACTAGACCTAAATAATCAACCAATCAATACCCAGAACAGTCAACAATAATTGGACTAGAAATAAGTCCAACTTAAACCCAAAGAGGGCAACAACTGTAGTTGCAAACAGAGACAATAGTAACGGCTGCAAAACCCAATTCAAGTATTGCAGGAAAAGCAACAATCAAGCTCAAAAATAGCAGTAAGAAGCTACAAAAGCTGAGACCCAGAGGGATAGCCGAGGGCAAAGGAATTCAGTAGAGACTAGCAGCCAAAAAACACAACACAGGGAGTACACCCAAGAGCAACACATAGGAACAAACGAGAGCTAGACCCGAGAACATACAGTAGGGAACAAGGAGCACACGAGACCACACAGAAAGCAAACCCCAAAAAGCACACACATGAAAACACGCAGTAGGGAACATGACACCTGCGAGTAAGAAAATAGCGAGCAGAGCACCACAGAAGAAGCAGTGGGCACATAGAATCCACCCCAGGGAGAGCAGAAAACCGAAAGCAACCCACACAAGACACTCGAGAGCACAAGAGATGGATCACACCTGAAAGCATAAGGCAATAAGGAGAGCACACCCAAGAGCACATGGAAATATGGGGGCTCACATGAGAGCACATGACAACATGGGGCTCACCCGAGAGCACATGGCATCGAGGGGAACCCGAGAGTAACAGCCAGCAGGGAAAACACCCGAGGGCACACCTATCAAAAAACACCCTAAAGCTGAGGAATCAATCACAACCCAATACACAACATCATATAATATCAAAATTTCAAGCAAAAAACATCAATTTATATGCTTAGCTAAAAATCATCATCGCATAGGTTAATTTTTCATCACATCAACCATGGAGCAAAACATGTGATTGATTGCAACACATGGCAAGGTGAAAGATCCATGCGGTACTTCTCAAAATCAGGAAATTGCTGAATTTATCGAGACCTTAAATTTTCGTTAAGGATATCAATTGTTTATCGGAGACGAGATCGTCGAAAAATCTCACCGGACCTTGCCATCTCGTCGTATGCTACGACTGCCTCGATGGAAATTTGGGTTTTCCAAAAAAGATCGGAAGGGATTCAAAGCTCCAGCAACACAGATCAACGAAAATTTCCGCATGAGTTGAGGAAACTAGGGGATTGTCGTGAGGAAGAGAAAGATCTAAAATAGAAAGGGGGAACGGAGAGAGAGAGAGAGAGAGAGAGAGAGAGAGAGAGAGAGAGAGAGAGAGAGAGAGAGAGGCCATTGCTAACAGCTGGAGAGGGGGGCAGCATGTGCCATGCCCGTGCCTATTTTGCGGGGGTTTCGCTACTTATCTTGTAGAGAAATGAAGCAGCACAGAAAGAGAAACGAGGCCGGGCATGTGGAAAAGAGAGAAATAAGTGTGATTAAAAGTCAACGTGTTTTGATATAAAAGGGTTTAGGTCTAAGTTAAATGGGTTGCAGGTTTAATATAAATTGGGGTTATTGGTTTAAAAGAAAATCAATCAAAATAATTATGGAAAAATTTCAAAAAAATTCCAATAATTTTATTAAACTTGTTATGAATAGGCCTTGTGACCTTTGGTATTAAAACCTTTGGTATCCACCATGATTGTAAAAGACCTTTAGTATCCATCTTAATATATATATATATAGTCATTACCCGTGCCCATAGGGCACAGTTTATTTAATGGCTGAGTTTTTCTCCCCCACAAATTTCAAGTTCACCCAAATTTCAAGTTTTCCCACAAAATTTCAAGTTTCCCCCCAAATTTAAGTTTTCCCCCAAAATTTAAGTCCCCCCAAAATTGTCATTACCACCTAGGACAAACTTGCCACGTACTAGGACAAAGCTTTGTCCTAGTAGGATAAGATTCAAAATCTTCATAGAACTGGAAAAAAAAATGGCCGGAAGGGGTGAGAATAAAAAGTGTGGGTATGTGTGTGGGGAGGGTCCATAGGCAAAAATACAAAAACCGGGGTTGTATATGCAAAATTCCCCACCTCCTCTTTTATCCCTCAAAATCTCATCTCTTATATTTTCTCTTATTCAATTTCCCTGTTTTATATAATAGATATCCAAATTCTCTTATCCAATTCCTCATGTCCAAATTCACTTATCAATTTCTCTTGATAACATCCGTCTTTTATATAATAGATATCCCTTATCCAATTTCTCTTGTCCAATATCTCTTATCCAATTTCTCTTGATAACATCTCTCGTTTGTAATATAGATATCTCTTATCCAATTTCTCTTGATAACATCACTCTTATCCAATTTCTATTGTCCAATATCTCTTATTCAATTTCTCTTGATAACATCCCTCTTTTATACTATAGATATCTCTTATCCAATTTATCTTGTCCAATATCTCTAATCCAATTTCTCTTGATAACATCCCTCTTTTATAACATAGATATCTCTTATCCAATTTCTCATGTCCAATATCTCTTATCCAATTTCTCTTGATAACATCCCTCTTTTATAATATAGATATCTCTTATCCAATTTCTCTTTTCCAATATCTCTTATCCAATTTCTCTTGATAACATCCCTCTTTTATAATATAGATATCTCTTATCCAATTTCTCTTGATAACATCCCTCTCTTATAATATAGATATCTCTTATCCAATTTCTCTTGTCCAATATCTCTTATCCAATTTCTCTTGATAACATCCCTCTTTTATAATATAGATATCTCTTATCCAATTTCTCTTTTCCAATATCTCTTATCCATTTTCTCTTGATAACATCCCTCTTTTATAATATAGATATCTCTAATCCAATTTCTCTTTTCCAATATCTCTTATCCAATTTCTCTTGATAACATCCCTCTTTTATAATATAGATATCTCGTATCCAATTTCTCTTTTCCAATATCTCTTATCCAATTTCACTTTTCCAATATCTCTTATCCAATTTCTCTTAATAACATCCCTCTCTTATAATATAGATATCTCTTATCCAATTTCTCTTGTCCAATATCTCTTATCCAATTTCTCTTGATTACAACCCTCTTTTATAATATAGATATCTCTTATCCAATTTCTCTTTTCCAATATCTCTTATCCAATTTCTCTTGATAACATCCCTCTTTTATAATATAGATATCTCTTATCCAATTTCTCTTTTCCAATATCTCTTATCCAATTTCCTTGATAACATCCCTCTTTTATAATATAGATATCTCTTATCCAATTTCTCTTGTCCAATATCTCATATCCAATTTCTCTTGATAACATCCCTCTTTTATAATATAGATATCTCTTATCCAATTTCTCATGTCCAATATCTCTTATCAAATTTCCCTTGATAACATCCCTTTTTTATAATATAGATATCTCTTATCGAATTTCTCTTGATAACATCCCTCTCTTATAATATAGATATCTCTTAACCAATTTCTCTTGTCCAATATCTCTTATCTAATTTCTCTTGATAACATCCCTCTTTTATAATATAGATATCTCTTATCCAATTTCTCATGTCCAATATCTCTTATCCAATTTCTCTTGATAACATCCCTCTTTTATAATATAGATATCTCTTATCCAATTTCTCTTTTCCAATATCTCTTATCCAATTTCTCTTGATAACATCACTCTTTTATAATATAGATATCTCTTATCCAATTTCTCTTTTCCAATATCTCTTATCCAATTTCTCTTGATAACATCCCTCTTTTATAATATAGATATCTCTTATCCAATTTCTCTTTTCCAATATCTCTTATCCAATTTCTCTTGATAACATCCCTCTTTTATAATATAGATATCTCTTATCCAATTTCTCTTGATAACATCCCTCTCTTATAATATAGATATCTCTTATCCAATTTCTCTTGTCCAATATCTCTTATCCAATTTCTCTTGATAACATCCCTCTTTTATAATATAAATATCTCTTATCCAATTTCTCTTTTCCAATATCTCTTATCCAATATCTCTTGATAACATCCCTCTTTTATAATATAGATATCTCTTATCCAATTTCTCTTTTCCAATATCTCTTATCCAATTTCTCTTGATAACATCCCTCTTTTATAATATAGATATATATATATATATATATCTATTATACATTTGATATATATATATATATATATATATATATATATATATATATATATATATATATATATACTAGAAAATACCCCGTGCACGGGTGCACGGGCAAAAAAATTCCGGGGGTGAAAAAAATTCGAAGGGGTAAAAAAACAATTCGAAGAAACACTAAGGGGGAAAGTGAGCAAGAGTGGGGGGTGTGTTGGGAATGTCCAGGGGTAAATAGGAGCAAGTGTGGAGCTTTCTTGCAAAAGGAAAAAAGTGTGATGAGGTGGCCAAATCCCCACCACATGCTTACCAAGATTAAATCCTAGCCATCCTTCTATCAACCTCTTTATACATCATGCTGACATCATCTTGTCCCAGTCAGCCCTAGTTGTCTTTTAATATATAGATATATGATCTATGGCTTCTACCATAGAGATTGATTCTCAACACGTTATTAGCATGATAGTTTCTACCAAAATTCTAAGCAAGATCTATTTTTTCAGCCGTGATTTTGCGAACTTTGTAAGGAGCGAGATCAGTTTATTTGCTTCGGATCTTCCCGAGATCTAACGGATTTAGAGTTACATTGCTCAATTTTTTAAGATCTAAACTTATTATTTTATCATATGGTTTAGATCTATATAGTTTGAATGTTGGCCAACTTGATGATACTAGACTTGCTGGCTTGAAAATGCCGATGAAATGAAGCAACTTAGAATGGCTAGCATTTTAGCCCATTGTTGCTTAATGTCATACTGCCAAAATATGACAATCATCAAACAAGTTGGACCTTTTATTCATTCAGATTGATCCCAAGCACATGTATTATCACCCGATGCGCTTAGTTTAATCACCAGACTTTATTTTTAAACCCTCAAGACTTGTTTATTTCGAAAATTCTTGAAGGCGAGGGTTCCATCTGAGTATTTGTATCAATTGATGTATCAATAACCATTTGTTTTTGAACAAGCCATTCTAGAAATTGCCAATGTAATTATTTTGCAAATTGTTGATCTTACGAACAAGGCCATTGCAATTTGGGGATTCTTATTGCTTGTTCAGAACATTGCTTCATTTGAGATTGACACGCGAGCTGTAACTGGAGCAATCAAAAAAGTTAATGTGGAATTTTCTTCATTTTCATTTTAACAAGTGTTTCAAATTCTCACTAGCACGTTTTTGGAAATTCTCATTCTTATCTTAGTATTGACAAGTGATTTTACTTCATGGAAGAGCACAATGGTTTACTTGGTTGCATTAGAACCATGCAGTAATTTGACTGGACTTTCTTTATGTTGTTAAAGACATGTGCTTTTGATTAATTATATCCAATTAATTATGAATTGCTTCTTAGGCTCACATCTTTCCTTACTTGAGAGCCATCTAGATGTTAATTGTGATCACTTAATCTCCCGAGTCATAATCCCTGAAGGCAGGGGGTGTGCTGCCCGGAAGACAGCTCCCCACTCTGTGCCTTCTGCAACCGTCGGCGAAGGGGGGGCCTACTGCCCGGATGACTGCGCCGACGCCGATGAGGGGGAGCCCTCAGTAGCCCTATTGGCTGCCTCCCTCCCTAATTTGATCACCACCGGTAAAAGGAGGGGCCCCACGGTCCTGACAGCTGTGCCCCCCGCGCCTAAAATCCTAGCCAAGGGTTTTTCGCGGCCCTGAAGGCTGCCACCGTGTCCTCGTGCACCTTCTGCGACCCTGAAAATTAAAAAAAAAATCCATAAAAATCAAGAAAAATTCTGAAAAATTCTGAAAAATTTTCAGAAAAATCAGAGAACAAAATGTGAGGGGATAGACAATGAAATACATGTTTTTTGGATAAACTTGCTTGGGAATATCAATAAAATATATTTTCGAGCATGTTCAATTTAAAATTTTTACAAAACATGATTCGATTGACCATGCGCATTTCGTGGGCGGCCCGAAGCCTCCGTTTCTACCACATCCTCCGAAAATTTTCATTTTGGGTTAAAGTCCCACGAAATTTTCATGAGTAGGTCATATAAATTAATGCATCTTAATAACAAAAGATTTATTGCACAATTGATCATAATTATATTTTTTGCATGCATTAATTAGGATTTTTTTTTCATGTTTCATATGAATTCCATATGATGACACACTTAATATACATATACTCATAACTATAATTATGTATTATGGCACACGATTAATTATTATTTTCAAAAGTTTAAAAATCATATATATATATATATTGACGATTGAACCTGAAGTTCAAATCAAATGTCAATACCCTTCTAACCAATAATTAAAAACAATAAAAAATACGAGGGATTATGCGAAAACAATTTATGACATCTTAAAAAAATGCGCACTTCGCGGTAAATAGATCTCACATATCTATGGTCTATATAGACCAATATGGACACCAGAAGTTTGCCGTAACATCGCTAAATTTTTATTTACAATAATCTCACTTTATAAGGAATGATTTCTACATCTATCCTTGAATATAAGCATACGTCTTTAGTCGTGGCTTAATAGATAAGTGAAATATTTTCGCACCCACGTATTTATTCCACTTAAACATGTTTCTTTACCTACATAATACCTGAATGACTCAAGAAAATAATGGTCTGAAGACCATACTTGATTATTCAAATGGACTTTCAAAAGTCCCACATAAATATGAAAAGTGGAAGTATAGAAACAAGTTCACTCTCCTGTATATGTCTCCTTAGTAAGACTAATATTCATTCTTCCTTATAAATAACAATATAAAAGACTGAAAACAGGAGAAGTCCAGGACCAACAATGTTCTGATATAAAAAGAGGAAGAGATGATATGATATCCTCGACGTGGAATAAGCAATGTCAAACTAGACCAAACCCAGAAATTTTGGTAAGACCCATACTGCTATTTGCAATATGAAAGGTCATTAATTTATGCCATAGATAATATATACAAAGCTAATCAAATGACGAAATTCGATGTAGCTATTGTATACTAAGCTATTCCCCGAGAACACATAGACTTTGAAAAACTATAATTAGTTGCCATAACATAATTAATATAAGTATGTTTCTAAACTTATTAATATGTGTATGTTTTTTATAAACTCTTTTTGTTTATATGGATTTCATTCTATTGCAAAATTCTATGCTTTATTTTTAGCATATGTCAAACAATTATAGATTGACACATCAAGACGTATGCTATTAATAGCATTTCACCCTAAGAATAGTCTAGTAGAAAACTATTTTGGGAAGTCTGACTTAAGATTCGGGCTTTGCTAGCCTAAATACTCTATATGAGGATACACAGTACTCTGTGAAAAAGAAACTTATAAAGTTTTGATAGATATTCGTCAAAAAGAAATCCTAATAAATGACTCAAGAATATAATGGCAATGAATACCATACTTGAGCTTTCAAATGGATTTTCAAAATTCCTAGTTAAATTCGACAAGAGGAATTAAATGGAACCTCTGGAGTGTCCAGAATCGTCCAAGTTCTAAAATTTAGAACGATACAATATACCACCCTCGATTGATGCTGCAAGACATCATTAACCAATCATATAATTCTAAAAAACATAAATTTTCTTCAGGAGGGTGCATTTTCATTATCCCATTTAACGGGAAAAATGATTACGAGATCATCTCCACTACACATGGACATTGATTCTCAAAACTTCCTCTAATAGAATTTAAGATGACATATTTATTATCATCATTAAAATAATAAGACCTCTGGTTCTCTTGAGAGTATTTGAGGGATTAAAGTGGACTTATCCACTCCCTATATAGGGCTGATGATGTATCTTAGTATACTCATCCATATATTCTCTAAAAATGGTCATAATCAAACCTATTATCCAACCCTAGTCCAGTTTTTTCACAACATATAGGACACATTACTAAATGGAGGGAACTTTGGATAATACTGGGAAATCAACATTAATTTGCAACTGGAATAAAGTTGAACACCCTGAAGTTTGTGTTCACAACCAAAATGGGTTTATGAATAAATCATTAAAATGATTTAAACGGGTTAATCATCCGTTACAAATCCAGTTGCTGGTGACTGCATGTGGACATGCAATTACACTGCAGACCATTAAAACGCGGAACCTATTTATTTGGGCCTGATCACCCCATATAAACAGTTTTCGACAACTCCTAACGAGGAAAGCATTTAGAGCACATCTTATAGATTGTGCCATGATGTGTCCACATCCCCATAGCACCACTATAGACCATTAAAATACCGTCTTAGAACTATTTATCGGAAGTAATTACCTCGGATAAATAGATTCCGAGCAATCCAAACGGGGGAAGCATTTAGCGTACATCTCATAGATTGTGCTTTGATGGGACATTATAAAGAATCGATAGTGAAGATTTGATCCTGAAGATCCTTCACATTCAAAACTCTTTAAATTCATAGTATTAGGTCTTGACCATTTCAAATATCATGAACCGTGATGAGATCCTGAAGATCCACACTTTTGAAACTATTAAACAGATTTCGGACATATTTACTGACAATCCGAATATTGTCAAAATCACGCATCCCTGCTGCTAAAAATCCAGCTAGGATTGATATACTAAAAATAATGGATGCAATCCACCAGTAGCAGAAGTAAATGTCCTCAATAAATGATAGGACATACCATGAGGCTCCAAAGAGAGAAAAACTCCTGGAGACCTTTAAACAATACCACCACATGAAAGTGAGCTCATCTCTATATCATCTCCCTTTCCAGAACCTCTAGAAGAGATGAATCTGGAATAAATTGAAACATTATTGAATAATATACGTACATGTAGATGTGTTTGGATAAAAAACACACTTGTCGATAATTACTCACATTTTATTTAGCCGTTTAAATGATAATTATAAATATCGTTCCACACTCCGTTTCCTGAAGCAAATGTAGAGATTGGCCAAAAATGTAGAACGAGGCAATAATAAGTTTAGCTGGACTCACTTATGAAATGTGAAGTGTTAGGACCTGAAGTCCTGATATCAAAAGATATCAAAAATGTGTGTATAATGAGTATTGAATAAACACAAATAATAAATAAAAAAATCGTATGTTATAAGCGACATGTTATAGCTTATAGGGTTATTTCGCTGAAACCAGGAAGCAAGTAAGATGAGATTGACTCACTTACGAAATAAAACTAATGTATCAGGCTCCCTGGTTATATTTGCGAAAATCCTGCGATTGGCAAAGGAAAATTTTGAGTTTTTGCTGCTATGGATGTTGTGACAGCATACCCTTATGGATTTATTTCTAATTTTCATACTTGCCTGAATAGACTCTGAGACGTCTATTCTATGAAATATAAAATATAGCCAAGAAAATTCCTTATGAAAATAATGACTTTTTCTAAAGGTTGTCTTTGCATCTTTAAAAGAGCAAAGAAAATGATTTGAGATAATATTTGTAAATGACTCAAATCTCATCGGACTCCTGAAGAGAAATCCGAACTATCTGTTTAAGCCTAACTGTCAAAATGATATGAAAGACCTAGGCAAAAATCTTAGCTTACAGACTTATCATGTAGATGAACACATCATCCAGAAGATGATCACATCATCCAAAAGATGAAACTCTAATCCAGAAGATGAATACATCATCCAGAAGATGAAACACTCTCATCCAGCAGATGAAAATCTCATTCAGAAGATGAAAATATCATCCAGCAGATGATAATATAATCTAGAAGATGAAACTATCATCTAGTAGATGAAACCTCTCATCCATAAGATGAAAATCATTTTACATTTAACTTTATACACCCGAAGTTGATGAAGAAACATGGACAATTGTATCCCACCAAATACACCTACTGGTTATATGGATACAATTAAAGTCCCTTTTCATTCGCTGGAAGAGGGGAAGGATATCCTAGGTCCTGAAGTGCCTTTCTTGAGTGTCTTTAATACACTCCTTTATTTGGCCAACTACACCCTTCTCTATATAGCATCGACATTAAATTTGTTTAGCCAGATACAGTGCAACACCTGTAGCGCGTAACTAGACCGGAGCTACGCATCTTCTGCACTACCTCCAAGGGTCACTACTATAAAGGATCATCTTCCATGTTAACTGTATTTGCAGATGCAGATAATAAAGCATCACGATGAACACCAAGAAGTACAGGCCACCTCCTGAAAATCTGCAAAGCATGCTATTAAGGCAGTATCATCATACCATTCCGAGAAGCTCATCATCCAAGAAGCAAATCGAGAGCATGCATAGCTACGCTCTGAAGTACCTTGCAGACACAGTGATAACTGGGTCAGAGACTAGAGACATGGAGCTATCTACTGACTTTGCAGACCATGCCACTTTCCTAGCTCATCCAGGAGACAGCTACATCAAAGGCGATGAGACAAAGCACACATCTTCAAAGGAACTCCATTGGATTCAGTAGCTGCCATATATGAGCGACACTTGTATAGATGAGCGATGCTTGTATTTTGTATTTTTTCTCGAAACGTTGTAAAAGAGATTGAAGTATAGATGCCTAAGGAGATGTGCAAGCCTGAAACTTGTACAGATCAGTGGGAGTTAAATGTAGAGTTGTACTCTTTTTCCTTAGCTATGGTTTTTTCCACTGGGTTACCATAGCCAAAGGTTTTAACGAGGCAACCGCATTAGCTCTGGATCCAGAAGTATCCACCCCTAGTGATATCCACAGAGCATGAAAAATTAAAGAGACTTGTAGTTCTAAACCAGGATCCAGAAGTATCCACCCTTTGTGATACTCATAAGCACTATGAATCCTGAAGCATTCATATGTTGAGTTTACAATGATGAATGAATACGGGGAAGTGTTATGAATAAGCCATGTGACCTTTGGTATTAGGACCTTTGGTATCCACCATGATTATAAAGGACCATTAGTATCCATCTTAATGTGTGTGTGTGTGTGTTCTATGGCATCCACCATAGAGATTGATTCTCAACAAAAACAATATTGATGTAAATACAATTTTTCAGATTATTACGTTTTGTTGGGACCTACGAGGATGGCAAATAGAACAGTAAGGCGGTGAAGTGTGAATGATGTTCTTGAAAATTATAAAAATCCTCTCATAATTCTACCTAACTTATTAAATGGAGTTACCCAAATAATAATTAATCTACAATATTAACTTGCAATAATAAGAATGAGTTGTAAGATCTACATGTAATGCTAAGAAACACATAGTGTAATGGCAATTTAAAGCTAATTAACAAATTTCTTGCAATGCGGAATAATAATGAGCAAGACAATTAGTAAACACACAATGAGATCAACACAAACACAAACATACGATGTATTCTTGTTCGCCTATGTCTACTCCAGTTCCACTCCAGAGTCTAAATTTCTGCTATATAATCTCTTTCGAGGCAACTCAATACAATCCCTAAAACGGGATACAAACAATCTCTTCCGAGATGCAACACAATCTATTCCAAGGTTGCACACCCTAATCCAAGGGCCACGCCTCTCTTCCGAGACACTTCTACAATCCGGGAGCAATGTTTCACAATGAAACGAAATAAGAAATTACACTCTTATTTATTGCATTGATTAGATAAATTTACTATTGTGAAGTGTAAGACGATGGAGAGTGGGTATCTAAGTGCTGGAGTCAAGCTTTAGGCACTTGGAGACTTCCCTTGAGCATTGGATTCAAACACAACAATCAAAGAAGCTCAAAGAGAGAATGAGAGATAAGAAAGAGTGAAGCTTTTCTCTTGAGATTTTGGGCTCACAAAAATGATCTCTGTGTTTTTATAAGAGTCCTCAAATCTCCCTCACAAACAGGCTTAATTAAACTCTTAAATATGCATAGAAACCAAGAAAACTGACACTGAAAAATAGCAGTCTAATGGCTATAAATGGATAGATTTTTGAGTCATCAAACGGCTCAATTTAAGAGGTCTGATGGATGAGAAACTGTTTAGTCGTTTGGGAACTCTACATCAGTCGACTGAAGCAGTGTTGGGACATATCAAAAAGAGAGACTAATACATGGTATTCATACGTCTGGAGTTCACCACTAAGTCAACTGGGACACTATTCAGGCGTCTAAGAACCCTACATCAGACAGCTGAGGCAGAGGTTGGACAAAAAGAATATATTGTCCAACTCACAGCATCTAAACGTCTGGAGTTCACCAATCAGTCGTCTAGGAAACTATTCAGACGTCTGACAAAAGAACTTCAGTCATCTGACAAAAGCTGTGTATGTCCAAGCGAAAGACAGACACACCAGACATCTGGAAGAGCTTGTCCAGCCGTCTGATCATGGTCCAAAAACACCGATAAGAGTGTTTTGGCCATGGAACTTATTGGAAAAGTTTCTAGGCTTTTCCTATGGTTCTCTATGATGGTAAATTATTGCAAATTGTGTGTGTGTGTGTGACTATCTAATCAAGGCTTACATGTACTCTACAAAATAAAGATAAAAATACATAAAGAATCAAAAGAAAATACATTTCAAGCTTTTTGATTCTTCATGCCATCTATGCTCCTATTATCCAAACCTTGAATCAACTAACCCAACATCTTTATCCTTCTTCTCCATCAAGATATAACATGTACTTAATTTGATATTAAAACAAGTAGAGTCATTAGAACAACATAATGTAGTGATCATAATCAAAACTATATTGGGCTTAATGGCCAATATCCAATATGAGTAGCGGAAGCAAATGCAAGTTCACAATGAGCACAAGAGAAACAATAGCACACAACAATATTTATACTGGTTCGGGGGCACTTCTCCTACATCCATCAATGCATCATTTATATGGCATAAATCCACTAATCACTTGGATTTACAACACGTTCCAAATGGAACAACACGTCCAACAAAGACAACACGTCTCAATGAGACAACACCTCTTTTCAAGAGGGAAAACACCTCACCAATTGTGAGAAGAAAATATACTTACAACCTTTTACCTATTACTAAATATTGAAGCTCTGATGTAATTGTGATGTGGCTATAGTGGATCTCCAAATGATAAGAAAATCAAGCTCTTAGAGATCTAGAATTTGGCTAAGAATGATTTTTGAAATCTCTTTAAAATATAGACAAATGAAAGAGGATATTGTTTAAAAGCTTTAGGACTTAAAAACTCTCTTAAAAATATTTATGATTATCCTCAGTCAATTCCAACATATACACTGGTGAAAACCCGTTGAAAATATTTTCCAAAAATACCCCGACAACAGATAAATCGACAGCTTTCTGTAAATCACAGACTGTGTCGAATCTGTCCGTTGAGCAAAACTAATCGACTCATATATAAATGATAGTTGATTCTCAAAACAACTGTAGTCGACTATTTCATGTGACAATAAATATCCAATTAAAAGTAGTCGATTCCTATTCAAGGATAGTCGACTATCTAACAAATACATATCTATATGATATAATAACTTAGAAAAAAATTTCAAAATATTTAAAAACATTTTACGCGTGTTCCTAAGTGTGTGAGCTTCAACGAAGACTTTAACATACTACCAAGAATCAAAATAAAAATTACATCAAAATGAAAATATTATATTAAGCACTTGATGCAATCTCCTCTCTAATCCATTGTCTTGATTGCCCTTGAACTCCGTTGTCTTTGTTGGCTCCTTGGTTTTCATTATTGATCTTGAAAGCACATTATCTGCACATAAACACTCAATAAAATATTAGTATTAAATATATTATTTATCATCAAAACTATATGTGATGACTCAATTTCCAACATTTTCCCTTTTTTTGATGATGACAACATTTTGCACAAAAAGTATGCAATGCCTGTCCTCTGTGGGATTATCAAAAAAGGATTAATTCTATCTTTGTATGAAATTCTCTCCCAATAAAAAGTGTAGCGACTCAATATTCAAAAATTCTCACCCTAAATATGTGATCCCCTTGGCATAAAAATTCTTTCTAAAAAAATTATGACATGACGTACCAAGTGTCTAAAATTATATCACACGTAAAAATGCATAAAGAAATACTTTTTCTTACAAACTTTGCGGTAAGTCCCCTAAAAGTATGCATCATAGCAATTGTGTATCTCCCTTAAAATATGCACATTCTTTGACGTCCATAGGGAGCTAGCTACTAATCACATCAAAATTGAGTACCTGAAAATCAAACAAATATTTCGGTACCCTTTTGCTTTCGAGTCTATGGGATTAGTCACAATGTAGAGATATCATACAACGAGAACTCAAACCATTTTGGGTCTAAATTTTCCATCACAAATATATCTATAATCTCTACAAAAATGAATATTATGCATGAAATTAGAAACGTACGCATCTTTAATATGAAAGGTCCCGCGCTTGGGAATCCATACTTTGATGAAACTATTTCTAGAGCGATGCACCCGAGTATAATCATTTTAGGCCTATCATTGGGTTTGCCATATACTGGGCCAAATTTACTATTAGAGTGTCTTTGTTTGCCGTACTATTAGATGGAGAGTTACAACTTGCATATGCCTTTGTTTGAAGCTCAATGTGTATTGTGAGAGGCTAAGGCTTAACTCTTTGATCTCAAATAGAAAAGATGAAGCTTTTGGAGATCAATGTAGATTTAACTTCGATCTTAATAAAATAGAGGATGAAAGCTCTAGAAGATTAAAAAGACTAAATGGCCAGAATTTTGCTTAAAAGCTATGAAGGAAGGAGGTCAAGATCAGGGATTTTTCTTAGAGAAATTTGAGCACTTAGAGCAAGAGAATTCTTTAAAACTTATTTTCTTATTAAAAATCCTTGTCAATAAATCACATCACTATCCTCAATATATAGCCTAAGTTTTGGGTTAGGCAGAACATCAAAAATGCCCTCAACAATTGCTCTAAACAGCTAATCACTGTTTTTGCCGTATTGGCCAACAACTAGTTACTAGTCGACCATGTAAACTTACTAGTCGACTAGTGACCCGCTAGTCGACTAGTCGATGTAAATTGGTCGACTAGTCTGGCATTGTCAAGAGAAGCTGTTGCTTTCTGTAAATACTGGTCAACCACACTTCAGGAACTAGTCGACCACATTGTAACCACTAGTCGACTAATTTCATAACTATGGTCGACTACTTTTTTGACATTGTACTAGCCTATTTCAGACACAATAATTAGTAGACTAGAGTATTAGACTGATCGACTACTTTGCCTATATATTTTCAGACTATTTGACAAGCAAGGGTGCCCTACCATTAGAGCTTGAATATTTAGTGCTAAGCAGCAAGCCTCTGTTGTGTTTCCATCAGTTTTGGTCAGGCAAGGGAACAAGTCTAATTCTTTGAGGTTTTGCCCATAAGGACGGGATAAATGCATGCTGCTATTAGTAGTAGTAAACACCAATTCATCTTGAAGAGTAAGTCTATTTCCCTTAGCTTTTCAAAAATCTAACCTTCTATTATTATTTTACAATAGTAAGTTTCTTGCAATATTTATGAATTGTGCGAGGGATTTCACACATTTCTTTCCCTTTTTCTTCTCAATAAGGAGTGAGTGTATCTTGGATATTTCTCACCCTTAATGTGAGATTGTGGGGGCATCTGAGAATAACTAAGCTTGAAGGTGCGTTTGATGCTCTACTGCACACTTGAAGCATGATGCAACAATGGATGTTCTATTAAACTTCACCTTATATGAACACTGTCCAGTTGTTCAAGTTTTAAGGAACTTAATATCTGCAGATAAAATGGATTCAAACTTTGCACTACCCAGCAACTTGTAATGGAATTTGAACAATCAGTTGTTAAAAGAATTTGACAGAGACGAATAGAACTGCTATATTAGGATGCAGAGATGAGTTAGATATTCACATACAATATGATGTAGGATATTAAAGAACCAGATACCTCACTATCAAGACCATCAAATTGCCACCTGCCAGAAAACATGGTAGGTTGTCCTACAGATACTTCTCCTGCATCTAAAGAATTTCCCTTAATTAGTTTGACTTGAAAGTTCTGCTCTTTGTAATTTTTTAAATCTGAAAATTGAAGCTGATTCGGAGAGACATAAATACTAACACCTTCAGGTTCAACGAAACCGATGCAGTAACCAGACCTTTCTAATCCTACATTCATTACTATCTTATTTGCAGTCTTTCCGGCCAAGTTAGAGGTTCATGGCTATGAAGGATCATGGCTATCATTTGCTCTGCATTGATCGCACCATTTTCAGAGCATATAATACGGAGGTGAGTGGGATCGTTGTTATCGACTATTTGTATAGTTCAAGGCGCAGGGATATTGGAGGTAATCAAATGGGCAAAGGTCGTAGGTGATTCAAGAGTAGCCGGCTACCACCGATGAATCAACATGTCTTGATAGCACCATTTTGAGAGGACATAATAATGGTGAGAATTATCGCTGCTAAGTTCAAGCCACATGGATATTGGAGGTAATCAAATGGGCAAAGGTCATAAATGAGTCGATGGTATCCAAGTGACATGAGTTAATGTATTCTTAAGCCAAGAAAAAGCATACCAGATAAGCCAACAAGTTGACCTGTCATGGGACTCCCATCAACTAGTGCATGTGCAGGGATTGCAGATTTAATTGCAGGAGGAGTTCTATTCGGGACGTTGCTCTCGAGCAATGTTGTACTGATAGAATATATCCAAGTCTATAATGCTAAATGGCATGAAAAGCACATCGAAACCATCATGGATAGATTGATCAATTCCTTATACAATATCATTGTCAATCATCAAGATTGGCGTGTCATTTGTGTAAATGTCTTATATATAAACTGCAAAATGAGCTTTAGATGTCATACCCGATACAGTGCTTCATGCATTTGTAGTATAAGGAGCAAATACTATCTTCAGAAAAGAGGGAACTCCAATTCCTCAATTCATGCATTTGTTTTGATTTCATATTTATTCTATCCACCATCAAATCATTTCCATATTGCTAATAGTAAGCTCGGTAATCATACATTCGCCAAAAATAAGCGTCTTCCCACAGATTGATAGGTTCGATCCTAAGAACCATGGAGCATTAGTTAACTTCCATAGTAATCCTCATGATATGCAAGCATAACCCCTTGTGCCTCTATGGCTGCTAGATCTTTGTGGATTTGCCTCATAGAGAAACCATTGTTACATGATGGTAAGCAATAAGAACATATCATTCGCTGCTCTCCCATGGCAAAGCTTCTAGTGTTTGGCAAGAAAGTCTTGCCAATTCGTTTTATCTTTGAATCCGAGAAATTTTGTTTCTTTAGGCTTGAGCTTGTAGGTGTATATATCACTTTTGTGATCGGCCCTTTAATTTTTCGTCAGTGATAGATGGAATGTGAGCTTTGAGAAGCAAAGTATCTAATAAGAAAATAAAGAGGAAATTGTTTTGGGTAATTTCGGGTGAAAGTGTTTATTGGATGGGTGATTCAATATTGCATATTTACCTCCCTTATTCATAGGCATTTTGTGCTTTTGGTTCCAATATGTGCATCTTTAGTATATCATGGAATATTAGATCATATCATTTATTTATGCATAAAATATAGTTTTTATAGATTATTTTTTATCTTCTTCTATTTTTCACGTGAAGATGGCATTATTACGAGTCCAACGACTATTTTTGCAGATTTTCCGGAGCTTGGATGCATCTTCTACAACCTCTGGAAGAAGATATCACAGCAAGCAACCAAACGTCTGCATGCATCAAACTAGACGTCTGGACATTGAGCGTCAGACATCGGATGCTTCCTATCAAATGGATGATAACAGTCGGCACCCAACGTGGCAAAAATAGAGAGTTCAGAAAAACTACAATCATTGCCACTCAGACGTCTGAAGAAGAAGAGCCAAACGTCTGACCGTCCAAGTGGCTGACACTCAGATACGCCAGACATCTGGGTGCTCTAAACCAAACGTCTGATCGCACCTGCCCAGCTGGAGGCTCAAGACCATCAGACAGCTGAGACATCAACTCTAGTCGGGTGACTGCACTGACTTAAAGCCAGACACTTCAGCAAAGCCAAACGTCTCGAGAGTCTTCTCCAGACGTCTAACTGGCTTCTTCTTGGCGATTTCTGATGCGTTTTCAACCGAACCAAAGTTGTTTTGAAGCGTCGGATCTTGCAATCAACGACCGAGATTTATTGGGGTTATGTGTAGTATAAATAGGACCTCTGTGTCTTAATTTTCATTATCTTTGGATGATCAAAACGTTGGGGAGCCCTTTGGAGGCTAGCGTTTGGAGGGTCTCAAGAGGGAATTTTAGGATTTCGTCTCCTTCCAAAAGATTGCAGATTTGATCTCTCTCTCCTTCTCTTGTGTATTTCGTTTTAGTGCATTGTAATATTGATTTGGATGATGTTTTTGTATAAAAGTACTTCCTTTCTTTTTATGATGAGCTAAATCACTCTTTGTGTGTGATGTGGCTAGTTTAGGGTTTTGTTATTGTGCTTCCATTCATCTCTAGCATCATTTAATGTTTTTATCATTGAAGCTATGGTTTTTTATATTCTGTTGCATATGCATTACCCGTGAGGGGTTCGATAAGGATGGCGTGTCGTGATGCACTATCTACGTGTATTTGCATTTCCTGTGAAGGGTCTCAAAAGGATGATGTGCTGCGAGGCATTTTTTATATGTAAGTGCACTACCTGTGAGGGATCCAAGAATGATGTGCCACGAGACATTATATACATGCATAAAACCTGTAGAGGGGCTCTAATAGGGTGATGTGCGTAAAGGGTTTTGAGCAAGTTTCCATAGGTTTTTCCATCGTCTAGGCCAAGGCTTAGCAGACGTGAAAAAGCGAAAAAAAGGAAAAACAAATCATAAAACTCTTTTATGAAAACGCCCTACAGAAAAATGCTCCTTTTCAGAATCTTTTACCATCTAGGGAGAAGTGCGAACCAATCTCGCCTAGACATATCTAAAATACTTTTCTGCAAAATTTAAAACATACCATATGTTTTGCCGTCGCAAAACAATCTCTTAGGACAACTCCCCGAAGCGATCCAACGCCTCTGTCAGGAGACAACCACTTGCTCCAGAAAGTTTCACCTTAGCTGAATCCTCACCACAAGCTTTGGATCTGATCCGAACTTCCTTCAAGTCTTGCTAGAACCTGAAAGGAAGTAAAGAGGAAAATGAGTTAAAATTTGGTCGCCTTCATATCTAGGTTTGCTCATTTTAATTTAGGGTGAGCTCCCTTGATCTAGACTGGGTGTAAGTTTAGGAGGAAGATGGGCTCACTATTTATAAGGGGGGCCGATGTTTCAGAGGAGTATCACATCCGATGTGGAACTAAAAAACGGAATTTAAATTGACTCAAATTTGTCCCCTTTCGAGGACCAAACTTTGAGCAATTAATCCTTCCTCTCCGTTAAGCTTCAGAATCAAAATGATACATTAATTCGAAGAGCATTAAATGGAGATCGCATAGAAACAAACGGTGCACAATTCCGAGGTCGTTTGACCCCTTAAACGATCCCCTAAAGTTGTGCCCAAAAACTGACCAAAGCCAATTTTCAAATTAGTAGAAAAAGAACCCCGTGTGGGGCCTACTAGTGGGCCCCACCCATAGCGGGTCGGGGGCGCCCGCCCACTGGTGCGTTGGGCACATGCCCGCATCAGGCCGGCGGGCCCAGCTGGGCTCTGGCCCAGCGAATTTGATAGGCACAAGCCCAGCGCTGGGCTTTGTCTTGTGCTGGGCTTTGCCCTGTTTTCATATGAGCTGGTTTTTTTTCCTTTAAAGCTCTTTTCATGTGCTAAGGAGCTTGGGCCAAGGCAATTGGGTCCGGGACATTCCCGAACCCTGTTTTGGGCATTTTCTATGCTTTTAAGGCTTGATGTCCTCTTTGCAATTATTTGCGACCATATTAATTCCCATGCATCATTTGTATTTTCCTTTTAATACTTGGACGAGGATCTCAGCTTGTGTGAGACCCTACAGCCTGACTCTACTACATGTGGGACACATAGCCCCCTGACGATAGTGACCGCGAGCAGCAGGTGCCGTCCCTGTGTTGGTATCATCATTACGTGGTCTGTCCCTTGACATAAACTGTCAGGACTACCCTCAGCTATGTCAGTGATGAATTCTACAGTTTTAATCCCTTTGTCAACACTATGTCGCTACAAAGTGTAGGGTATGGTTGACTGTCAACCCCTAATAGCTTCACGATTGATCAATATCATTCGGTCTTAGCATATCTTTGTTGGATCATATCCAACACACCTTGGCCAAGGATATCGCTAAGGACCATACTGATTCTGCGACAATAACTTTCCATATACGGGAGTGACGAATCCTCTTTTGGCCACTACTCCCCTCGTACGCTTCAAGTGTCACCCAACCTAAGACCTTTCAATAGGCACTGCCTTGAAGCTAGGTCAGAAATCTAAGTGACACTTTTCATGCATAGGCTAGTACATTGGCCTCAAGTCAAAGGACCAACTTGCCTATCATCACTTGAGAGCTACCATTGACAGTTTTGTATGTGTTATCCATGTAGCAACTCGTTTAGTGAACTCATTCTCTAATGAGCACCTATGTCTCATCTCCGATTTCGCTAAATCAAACGATCATAAGATCATCGCCACCAACGCGTGGTGAAAACAAAGCACACACTAGTCTATATGATGCATCGATGTCCTTTCTCGATGCATATATGACTACTAACCATTTTTTAGACTTATGACACTAGCGGTCGAAACACTTCTCCATGATCGAAATCCTCATTTCAAATCATGTTCGACCTTGCACTATGCCTCAAGACTTTATCTAAGTATAAAATGTAGATAAACATTATGATTATACTCAAATAAACATTACCAGATAGCATACTATCATTTTGAACAAGATGTCCCAATTATAAATAATTGGCCTCGAGGGCATGCATTTCCCAGCATCTTCCGCTTGCACTCAGGCCCAATTATCCTAGTATCACATACTACGTTTAAACACGAGTCTCTCTATACAATCACATGATAAAGCCTTTGTGAATGGATCTGCTAAATTTGTCTTCATCAGGGACATGCAGGAGTTTTACATCCTTCTTCGATTTTATATCACGCATGAAGTGATATGTACGAAGAATGTCTTTGCAGCCTTAGTTCCTTGACCAAATCTTTAATCCTTTGCAAGAACTTGAGAATTGCCTTAACTGCTTTCAGCGTCCTTCACCAAAATCAGACTGATATCGACTTACTGTATCGGGTGCAAAGGTGACATCTGGTCTTGTATGCATCATAATATACATGATGGATCCAATTACTTAAGCACATAGGATCACTATCATAATCTCTCTCTAAGTCAGTTATTGAAGACATTTTCTTGAAAGAGTTATACCATAATGGCAGGTATTAAACTACCTTAGCCATGCTAAACCATTTTAGCATAGTGTACATGTACCAGGTCTGGGAGAGACTCATCATCCTGTCAATCTATCTTTATAGATTTATTTTACACAAGGTGTAAACGATGCTTCTCTCAAGTCCTTTATGGAGAATTTATTCGACATCCATCTTTTTGATAGAGTTAAACATCTTAATGTTTGTTCCTCATTAAAAGTCACGTCATCCACGCACAATACAAGGGTGACTTAAGAATCGATACTCGTTTTATGCAATCTACACGCTTTTCTTTTGCTCCTACTGACTTTGAGACCTTCTAGCTGAGTCATATAACATTTACATCCTTCTGCCAGATTTCGTATTCATAAGCGATAACAGGTTAATCTTGATAGATTTGTGCATGGCTATTGGTGAGAACGTTTCACAACGAGCCCTAGCATTGGACGTTTTTATCTTTTCCATCTGCACCGATCTTTCCTCTTGAAGATTCATCTGCAGCCAATGTAAACGTTTTCCTTGGGCACGTTTACTAAGGTCCATTCCTTATTAATGTGCATGGAATCCATTTCGAATTTTATAGCATCAAGCCACTTTCAGGGTCTCTACTCTGAATGGCTTCCAGTAAGCTAATGAAGGGTTTTGGCAGACCCTTAGGGCTCAAATCTGTGTCCGTCCTACGTCGGACGGACAACAGAGGGAAAACATGCACAACGGAAAACCATAAACATGCCAAACATTTTAGCGAACCCTAAGGCGAGCCAAAACCTCGCCAAGAACTATGCCAACTTGGAGTGGATCTGACCACCCTAAGAGGGATCTAGCATACTGCGTCATTATTAAAATTATTCTAAAAAGCTACTAAATAACATACCCGAAATCTTGGCATTGGGTCAGACAAGATGTACCGTACCACCTTTCTTGCGCTCCTTGTAACCGGGCCGCCTCGCGCCTTCGAACCGATCTACCCGAGCCGCCTCCGAGCCGATCACTTGCCGAAGAAAGTTTCACTTGAGCAGACCCGCATCTTAGACGTCTGGATTCAATCCAAACCTCCTCGTAGTCTTGCTAGGACCCAATGGGAGGATAGGAAGAGAAAGAGGAGAGGAATTTAAGTTCCCAATCGAGCGTGCTAAAAAATCAGGAGATTCTCGAATCGATCGCTTGGTGTGTTTTTCAACGAAGAGAGTGCACCCCTATTTATATAGGGAGTAGGCTCCTCTCTTTTCGTCACGAGCAATGTGGGACAAAACTAAAATAAAAGAGTTAATTTGAGTTAATGAAGTTAGTAAGCCTTTCACAAAAGCCAACTTCAACCAATTAATTCTCCCTTACCATTGAGCTTTAGAGACGATACAAGATATCATTTTGAAGGGCTTCGAATGCTGAACGCGTAGGAACAAAGGCGATGAATTCCGACTACGTTTGACCCCTCAAACAATTGCCCAAAGATGGGCAAAAATTCAATTTTCGTAGCCGTCAAAAGGGTTTCCAAAAACCCTAATTAACTTAAGTTGCGGGCGCGACCGCTAAGCTAAGCGGGTGCGCCTGCTAAGCTAAGCAGGCGCGCCCGCCAAGGCCTATGGGCGCGCTCGCATTGGGCACGCCCGGTGCGGGCGCACAGCCTACTGAACAGCGGGCGCGCCCGCTGAACACAGCGGGCGTGCGGCCCGCTGGTTCAGCGGGCTGCGCCCGCTGAACTTAGCAGGCGCGAGGCCCGCTACCCGCTGAACATAGTGGGCTGCGTCCGCTGGTTCAGCGGGCCGTGCCCATTGTTCTTGCGGGTGAACCCGCTCGCCCAAGTGGGTCTAACCCACTGTTGCCTTTGACTGTTTTTGTGTTCCTGGGCTCGTTTGAGCTTCGTTTTCGACGCGGTTTGAACCTGTGATTAGACTGAGACGATCCCGTCATTTAGGTAACCTTTTCGACACGTTTATTCCTATTAAATATAGTCGTAAACAATTTACGAAACATTTAATCTGGTTTGCATCATATGCAAAAATTGTCCCCTATTAAATTGAACTCGCAACTAACTTGTGAACTTAAAAGTTCATTTCATCGAATGAATTCCTCTTAACGTTCTTCCTATTACTAAGACGGGGATACTACTCGGTGTGAGACCCTACAGCCTAACCCTACTACAGGTTGGGACTCGAAACTCTTAGACGACGGTAATCACGAGCAGCAAGCGTCGTCCCTGTTTCTGAATCATACTTACTTGATCGACCCAATGGCGAACGTCGTTGGGATCACTCTGATTGTGTCAGTGATGAATTCTGCAGTTTTAGTCTCTTCGTCAACACTGTGTCTATGCATGGTCTAGGGTATGGTTTACCGTCAAACCTAATAGCCAACATAGGTCAGTATACAATGGTCTTTGTTGTATTTACGTTGTACATCCTACAACGCATCCCGGCCGAGGATTAACACAAAGACCGTACTGATCCAGTGACACCAACTTCCCTTTAACAGAAGAGACGAATCCCATCTTAGTCGTCTACTTCCCTCGTAAGCTTCAGGTGTCACCCAACCTAAGATCTTTCAGCAGGCCGAGCCTCGAAGCTAGATCACAGATCTAAGTGACACTATCCATTCACAGGTTCGTACTGATGACTTCAGGTCTTAAGGACCAACTAGCTTATCATCACTATAGAGTTATTATTGACAGTATAGTTAAAGCTTAACCATTTAATAACTCTAAGTTGGTCGTTCAGTGAACTCATCTCTAATGAGCACTTGTGTCCCGTCTCCGACTTTGCCAAGTCGAATGACTATGAGATCATCATTACCCTCGGGTAAGACAAAGACACAATGGTCTAACCAATGTGTCGATATCCTATTCTTGACACATCTATGACCATGAACCATTTAAGACTTAAGTATCTAATCAATCACTAACTTCTCATAATCGAGATCTACATCTGGATACGTAGTGACCTGACTATAAGTCTAAGGAAAGTATCTGAGTATTAGAATCTACGAATTTATACTTAGGATAATTGATACCATATAATTATCTAAACGAGATGATAATCTAAAGAGAAATGCCTCAAGGACATACATCTTCCTACATCTCCCACTTGCACTTAGGCTATTTATCTCGGTATCTTATACCGCTATAGCATATCAGTCACACTGGACATTCATATGTCAAACCTAAGAATGGTTCCGCTAACGTGTATCTATTTTGCTTTTTAATGGAGTCTAAAATATATACATTAACTTAATCACACCAGGTTGATCCTTCGAAGTTGCTTTGGATCCTATCCAACAATTTTCCCTTTTGTATGCCTAACAATTTAGCTCATACAATATGATGTAGTCTTAGTCGTTTCTAAAAGTCAGTCATGGCTCATTCCAACTATTTTTTTTTGTCAATTATGTCTGGTACATAAGTGACGCCCTAAGTCTATATATGCTAGACATGATCAAAACTATTTTGATTTAATGTCGCATATAGACGATTTAATATGTTGGAAACCTTTTACTTAGTCCGAGACGGAACTAAGTTATATGCCAACTCCCACTGACTTTGAGAACTATCTGGTTAAACACTTCGACTTAAGTTTCTAAATCATATTTAGAGTATTTATTAAGTGTAACCCTTTTAGAAGTGCTGAATAGGAACATACCAGTGTCAGGTGAGTTTGACGAATGGGTCATATCAAGACCCGTTTATAGGTTTCTTGATGCAGACTTACTCAGTCAAACATCCTACACTGCACTTTCCTTCTACTACATTTAATCTTTTTCTCATAAAGTATCAAATGTAGTTTGATTACGAATTAATCTTAACTTGCGTGTAATTTGGATCATATCCAATTATACGCTCCTGGAACCTACATTTAACTTTAGATTGGCTATAATATATCGCCAACTTCAAAACAATCAAATTGAGTCAGAAGCTTCGCATGACAACTCAAGGATTTATGCATACCAACACAGACAACAACAATCAGCCACTCATGACAAATTTCAATTTTAACAAAGCACATTTTCAAGATATTATTAAACAATGGATTCATTAAAATGAATCGGACTTCGTTTATCAAAATATAAAATTTGAACGATTAACACTCAATCATTGTTTTAAACCAAGCATCGATACATTTTATTCAAAATAAGAAAAATATCGATCGCTTCATCTTCATATCTTCCGAAGTCCTTGTACGGTCCCAGCAGCAACGATTACTCCGATGTCGACCATCCATGGAACTTCTTCCATCCTCTGCTTCGCTATCAGCCACCTGTATACAATACACAGATGTCTTAGTATCTTATACCATGTAACAAAGCATTTATGGAAATTTTATATTTTTATTAAAAAAGAATTTTTGTACCTAAGGTAAAGGCACCAGTGTGCCCCCTTTTCTTTTCTGCAATGTAGACCTTGCAGTTCCTCTTCTAGTGGCCTATCTTGTGGCAGTGAAAGCACTCGGATTTCGACGGAGCCCCCTTCGTCTTCTTCCCCTTCTTCACCTTGGCTGGTTGTGGGACATGCCTCTTCTTACCTTTTCCTTTCGGCTAGTCTGAAGAAGCAGAGCCAACAACCAACACAGCCGGTTTCTTCTCGATTTCCTCAAACTGCCTAAGCATATTGAGGAGACCAAGAAGATCCGTTTCAATACTGTTCATGACGAAACTAGTAATGAATTGTTTGAAGGCTGGGGTTAAAGATTTCAGGATGATGTCCACGTCCATCTCATTGTCGAGGACAAAACCCAACTGGGCAGCATCTTCCACGTACCCGATCATCTTAATGACATGATCTTGTACGAGGCCTATCTCCATCTTAGTGCCCCAGAGGTTGCTCGTGGCTTCAAACTTGGCAGCTCTGGACCGCTTGCTATACAACTCCTCTGCATTCAGAAGCATGCGTTGAACATCCAAATGTTTGTGCTTCCTTTGCAGGTCGTTGTTCATTGAAGCCAGAGTAAGGCACCTGGCCTTCTCGGCATCCCTCTGGTACTGCTTATAGGCTTCCTGTTGTTCGTGGGTTGCATCTTTGCCAGGCTTCTCCGGAGTGTCCTCGAACAACACGTATCCTATCCCAGCTAGTGATAAGACTAACTTAATATTCCTTAGCCAATCTTTATAGTTGGTCCTGTCAAGCACGTTCTTTTCAATCATGTACTTAAGACCCGAATCCATTCTGCATTTAAATAGATATTTAATTAGCAAATGTTCGTTGTACAGTTCAAATGGTTTTTATTAAACTATGTTCTCCCACTAATTTTAAGGATTAAAGCCACAATAATAAACAATTTATTATATTAAAAAAATATTTATGGGAGAGGAATCCGACTAGAGTCAGACAACCGTGAGTGTAGCTCAACAAGTTGTCCGACTCTGCAGTCGGTAGACGAACTCTTCAACAATCATATAAAATATGATTTCCTATGAGTTTTACCCCTAGTCATTTGTGATCATGAGTGTGCTCATCCAAATCACAATGAATAGCCTAGTCAGACCCTTGTTTTCGCATCCAGCCTGACTTACGCCGCCGTTCAGTGTATTCACGACACGTCGGTTTGGGTCAGGACTAAACTTACTTTAATGACTCAACTTACGCCGGCGCTCGGTGTATGCACGACACGACGGTTTGGGTTTAAGTCTAGACTACATCATTGGCTCAACTTACGTCGGCGCTCGGTGTATTCACGACACGACGGTTTGGGTCAAGTCAAGATCTCGTCATATGTATTTAAAAAGTCGGTTTCTATAAGGTTGACATGTCGCAGCTTGAGTGTATCTCAACAACTGGAACATGGGTCCCACAGTCACCAACTCCTAAAACAAGGATGGTTACGATTTATCTTGAACGAGATTATTATCGTATTTGACTTAGGTATAGTCGATGGACTTACACAATCATGATTCGACTCCTTGCGGTCCAGCAGACGCGGCCAGGGAATTGACTAAGCCAGGACCATTTAACCCCTAGTCTAGCTAGGGTGATCCAGCAAACTTAGCCAAGCACATTGACCGACATCATGATCCATTGAAGGATACTTATCAATCTTATGTTCGTCTATCAACTAAAAGCTTTTATTAACACTAATTAATCCTAATCAACTAGTGGATCCTTAAAATTCGAAATTTTATGGATTTGTTTAATAACTTTTATTAGATCCTTATCAACTATAATGTTTGTTTATTCATCGTGCTACCCTAATCTTTATTTGGATTTTAATAAATAAATTACAAAATTTTAAATGTAGTCATTTAATCAGAATTATTATTGAAACGATTAAAATAATAATCGTCTATTAAAGAGGACTACCCTAATCGGGAATTAGGTTTAACTGTTGTAAGTGTTCATTAAAACATAGCATGTCACATTTTAAAATTTATCTTGTAAAATTTTAAAGAGTTAATGGCTAACCTAAAGAGGTTCATGAATAATTAGAATTATACATCATGTCCATTAACAACAACCAACTAATTTTATCACATAAAATAAAAGGTTCAATTATATGACATTAAAATAGAACATGCAAGTTAAAACATCTATCAAATACATAATTAACTTGCCAATCTTAAAATTTAACATTTAAATTGAAAGATATGATTTTTAAAACTTGAAACTTTTTATCTCATAAAAATAGGTTTCATAAAGATTATCAAATAATTTTTAATTATAAATCTAAGCATTTAAAATCATTAATGTTATGAATGAGGGAGGCCTTTGGCCTCCCCTCATCTTTATCCCCCCATTAATCCCCATCAAGCTTACTAATGGGGACCTTTGGTATCTCATGTCCTTTCATATTCCTTTGATTTTCCAACACGTTATCAGCACTTTAGCTCTTGTTCTTGAGCTTCTCCTTTTATCCCCTCAAATCACCCTCACCCCGCGTTGGAATCTTGGTTGCTCCGATCCATTACGGCGATTTCTGCGCGTTGAAACACGATCCCTTGGAATCTTTTGTTGCAGCGATCCGTTGCGGCGTTTTCCACGGGGCATCGGAAGCGGGGATTCATTCTACGGATCTAATATTTTTCGACGCTCGTCGCTAGTTCTATCCGATCTAGAGGTAAAATTATTTTTCCCCATGATCATAATTTTAGCATGCTAAATACGAAATTGCAATTGATCTAGGGGATTTTGTTTAAAATGCGAAATTGCATCCACTACCCATTGAATAAATATTTTGGGCAGCATCCAACTCATATTTTTGGGCTGCCTCATCTTTTTCTAATACTACGACTATCTGTTAGTGAATCATTACACACTAAATCTCAAGCGAGTAAAGGATTCACAATGTCTAAGCAAGTAATCGTAGACACCTTCAAGCTAGAATCTTGATTGCCAAATGCCACAGTAAAATGGTAATTTACATTCTACTCAAAAATTGGACATTGGGCCTTAAAGATTCAAGCAAAATTTGGCATCAACATCGAATCAAAGTGGCCATTTTTCTAACGCCACCTTTTGTTTTTGATCTCCTGTCACGTTTATTCCATATCAGCAAAATCATTTTGGCGTCGGAGCGTCGGCCACCCTTCACTTGGCGTCGGAGCTCCGGCTCCCCCTGCTGTCAGAAAACAGTGGCCGGCACCTGATAATGTCGGAGGCCTCCTCCTGTTGTCAGAGCGCCGCCCCCCCCGCCCGTCGGGGGAGGGCTGCCTGCTGTCGGGGCTTTCCTAACAACGAAATGCCCCTCCCCTGTTGGGAGGGACCATGGATTCATGGAAGCGCCGGAATGCCGCTCCCCATCGGGGGTCCGATCCATGTCGGCGAGCAACCCCCCCGCTGTCAGGGAGGGGGATTCTTTCACCGGCGGAGCACCACCATGTCGGGAGGGGGGCCTCCGTGTGGAAGAGAGTGCCTGACGGGGGGCCTCCACCTTCGTACCCCCGGATCGCCTGTCGGGGGGTGATTTTTGAAGCACCGAAACGTCCTTCGATCCGGCAGCACACCCCCCGTCGAGGGGTTTTGGGGTGCCATTTGATTTCGCCACTCCCCCTGTCGGAGGGGGTCTGCCTGGCCGCCAACTTAGAGGGGGAGCGGGGGAAGGGGGGCGCTGCTCCGGCCTTGGGGGGCTCTGCCTGCGTCGTTTCGCCTCCCACCTGAAGAGGGGGCGCCGAAATAAATATGGAAGGTGGATAGGTGGAGTCTTTTTGACTCCCCTGGCGGTTGTTTTACCCCTTAAAACTCTAATTAGGGTTAGGGGAGAGTGAGGCTTGGGCCTTCCCTGATGGGCCAGAAGCCCAATAATTAAATAAATAATAAAACAGATGGAAATTTCTTTGGCTAAAGGACCTGCAGCCCGCAGCCAGCCCGCACGCCTCTGGCCCGCAAGCCAAATTTTATTTTAAATTCAAATAAAATCCAATTAAACCCTGAAAATTCTGGAAAAATCCAGAAAAATCATGGAATATCAGGCTGATGTTATTGTGTTTGATTAACTCTTTTTTGAGTTTTTGGCGCAAATTAAAATTTTATTTAATGAAGTTTATGTTTAATTCATTAATTATCGCTTTATTTTAATTGGATAAAAATAAATATTAATTTACGTTTAAATCAATACATGGATCCTGAGACCGCTCTGCCTTTAGCTTAGTTATCTAACCTAACGGGTAATGACGTTTCCCTCTGGTCCAAGTAACTTTTTTTAACGTAAATTTAATATATTTATCCAATAAAATTGCCTGCAATGTTGAATAATTGTATTGATTATGCCTAGGTAATTGCGTGGTTGATTTTTATATTGCATGTAGCATATATAAACTGCGTGGATGTTGTAAATAATTCAGTCTTGTGGGTTGGGATCGGCCATTTTGAGATACACCTTTTTATATTCCTCGCTTTCTTTTTCTGTTATGAGAGATTTTGTAGTGAGGTTATAAATGTAAAATGCCAATGACCGGAGCTCAGCCAAATTGAAGACATACATGAAATCTGCAATATGCTGGGACCTAATATGGGTTTCCATTTTGTATTTTTCATTTCTTTTGTATTTCATCTTCATGGACTGTTTTCGGACACTTTTTGGACATTTTTATTTCTAAGGGTATCTGGTCGATCCCCACATGAGTGATTATTTATGTATTTTTGCGTGAATTTATTTTTCACAAATATTAATTCATGCGTATTTAATTGCATAAATAAATGTTAATATTGGTGCGCGTTGATTTTGATGTATTGGATGTGGCAGTAAATAACTATTTGAGCTGTCGGGTGGACCTGAAGTTACACCTGCGCTCAATGGCTCTTATAAGTACTAATCTGGCTCCTACTACTGCTCCTGCGGCCCCAGCAGTGGCCCCGGCTACTTCAACCGCGACCCCTGAAGCGGCGCAATCATCTGTCTCTGATATAGATAGAGACACAAAAATCAGACCTTAAAAGGCGAATATCTGACAGTAGAGGATCCACTTGAGTTGTGGAGGACACTGGAGGCACGTTATAAACATCAGATTGATGTTATACTGCCCCGTGCTAGTTATGAGTGGGAAAACCTCCAACTTCAGGATTTCAAGTCCGTGTCTGAGTATAACTCAGCACTCCATAATATCACCTCACGCCTGAAGCTGTGCGGTGAAGAAGTATAGGAGCAACGCATGTTGAAAAAGACTTTCATGTCTTTCCATGAAAAGGATGCAATCCTCATGCAACAGTACTGTGAAAGACATTTCACGATATTATCTGACTTACTCTCCTGCCTCCTAAGGGCGGAGCAGAACAGAGCCTTGTTACTAACCACTCACAACCTATGCCCTGCTGGGACTGCTCTTTTCCTTGAAGCCCATCTTGTTTCTTCCCAGAAGACGAAGAACAAGAAGAAGGTCAGAAATTACAAGGGTAAAGCTGTGATGTAACCGGCTAGAGGACCTCGACAGAACAATATCTACAACCAGGGGAAGAAAAAGAATACGTGGACAAGTAACAACAATTGCCAACCGTCTATTCCCAAGAAGAACTGGGTGGACAAGTGCCAGAGATGTGGCATGACTGTACATTGGTCCAGGAACTGCCGCACTCCACGTAATCTCCAGGATCTTTATCAGGCGAGCCTGCAGCTTCGTCCTAAAAAAATCTGGTTGAATCTCATCCTTCAACCAAGCTGCCTGCAAAAGACTTCGATCACAACGACTTGCTCGACTGAGTCTTATCTTAGTTTGCTTTTATATATGCATTTTAAATACTATTTAACTTCATCTGTATTTTCTTTTTAAACAAAAAATTTTATGAATGCATATTTAGCTTTATTTTATAAAGTCTAGTCATTCAAATATATAGATGAAGTGTGACATATTGTAAACAGTACCTCAATGCACTGATGAAGCATTAAAATTGCTCCCACATACAACGAGACTATAAGATGCAAATTTCTCTCCTTATTCATATAAGAATCTCCCAAGTTTCAAGGATATTTCGTTTAAAACGATTATACCTTGGAAACTATGGATAATAATAGTGAATATCTTTATATAACTCGTCAAACGGATGGCCAGAAGACCATCTACGCACGATTCGTTGGACCGCCGTCGGGTCCATATCATTATAGATATTCATCCTATATAAAGCCAACTTGACTGTGCACCTGAAGTGCCTTTCATTGCCAGAGTTTTCAACTCTGGCACAATAAACTTGGTCATCCTGGATCATCGATGATGGACGCATCATCAAATACATCCTTTGGAGAACCTGAAGATTCTTCAAAAGGTTGAGTTTCCTTGTCCCCCTTTGTCAAAAGAGAAAACTTATACAGAGACCTTCCCTCCAAAAAGTGGGATTAGAGTCTCCTGGCTTCATTGAGAGAAAACATGGTGACCTTTGCGGGCCTATTCATCCCTCAAGTGGCCCATTTCGGTACTTCATTGTACTGATAGATGCATCTACTAGATGGTCTTATGTGTGCCTTTTTTGTCCACCCGCAATCTAGCTTTCTCAAAAGCTGATAATGTGGGTGAATTCACTACACATGTCTTTCAAGACTACTGCCAAGCAACTGGCATTGAAATTGAACATCCTGCAGCATGTTCATACTCTGAATAGGTTATCAGATTCTCTGATAAAGAGACTCCAATGGATTTTACGTCCGTTGTTAAAACCCAATTGCCTGTGGATGTTTAGGAATACACCATACTGCCTTCCGTATCGTTTATCAAGTTACGGTCCTCTCGTGGCATAACTGATGCGCTTGCTTATGGTCTACCACCAAACATATCTCATTTGAGAGTGTTTGGATGTGCTAATATTTGTCCCCTTAGCACCACATCTTGATAACTATGAATTTGATGAGCAAAGTCTCATTAAAATATACACGCAGTCTTAAGAAGCCTGAAGCTTCTGAGACCATATCATGGGACACAAAAGTCCTAATCTCATTATTATCTACATACTATTTCTGTGTGAAGATGAGATCCAGAAGATCCTTCACATTCAGACGAAAGTACATCAATTGCCGGATAAATTCACGGACAACCATAAGATTGCTTATTCACACGTCCCTGCTGCCAACACGCTAGCTAGGATTGACATCCCCAAAGATTGATGCAATCCACCGGCAGCAGAATTGGCTATACCTCAATTGAAAAGAGGACGCCCGTCAGGTTCAAAATATAAAGTTCCTCGAAAGAGGAAGATTCCTGGATATATTAAAATGATCCCACCACAGGAAACTGAGCTCAGACCAGCGACCTCTCCCATCCTAATTTTTCCTGCAGAGGAAACAAAGGATAAACATCATTTTATTAAGTACGTACTGGAGAGGTACTGGACAGATACAGCACAGTCGTCGACCACGATTTGCTTTCGCTATTGTCGTTCACGTCGCTGAATACGACGATGACGTTCAACCCACTTTTCTATAGCGTTAACGCATAGATTGGCCAAAGTGGAACATGCAATAAGAGTAGAGCTGGACTCAATCTTGAAAAGCAAAGTCTTTGGACCAGTAGTCCATACACCTGAATGTGTAAAACCTGTGGAATATAAGTTCGGTTTTCATAAATAAATGAAGGAAATGTGATCATCTTCCTATTTCATACTAAGCCTAACGTCTCTGGAAAAGCCAAGAAATGCAGCTCATGGACGTTGTGACTGCATATCTATACGACAATATAGATATAGAGATCTATATGAAACTTCCAGAAGGGTATACTCTAACCACAGAGATGAAAGAGAGACGTAGGAACGTCTTCTCTATAAAGGCTTCGAAGATCAGTATTTGATTCTAATAGGTTCTCCTGCAGAGACCATTGAGATATCAGATACATAGTCAAAACAGGGTATTGTCTCGGCTTACAGATTAAAACACCTTTTGTGGTGGAATCCTGTTATATTCTTCATACACCAGGAGTTTATGAAGAAAGATGCCCATTTGCAATCTATTAAAAATGGATGCTTATTTATGACCCCTTCCAGTCGCTGGAAGAGGGGGAGGACATCCTAGGTCCTGAAGAGCCTAGCTCTAGTGTACTAGATACACTCCATTATCTGTCCAACTGCACGTGTCTCTATTAGAACGTCTGCAGTAAAGCTGTTAGCCAGGTACAGTGCTGCCCTGGAGAGCACCACTGGACCAAGGATAAGCTGCTCCTGTGCAACTTCCAAGGGTCAAGGAATATATATCACATATGCAGGTTTACAGATCATCGCGATGACTAAGCACAAATGGTCGGCCACCTCCTAAAGATCTTCACATCAATTTCCAAAGTCTACATCTTCTGAGAAGCTCATCATCCAAGAAGCAAGTCTAGAATACGCTCAGCCAGGTCCAGCAGTACCTTTAGACACAGTGAAGACTGAGTAAAAGAATTCATTCGTGGAGTAATCTACCGATTTTGAAGAGCATACCACTCTAGAGCACCACTATCTTCCAGTAGCCGCTAGATATGAGTGAAACTTGTATAGATGAATGATGATTTTATTTTCTTTCAGAACATGATGGATGTATAGACGAATAGGAAATGATTGTATAGATACATAGGAGATCTGCAAGCCTGAAGCTTGTACATATCACGGGAGTTGATATTATATTTGTACTCTTTTCCCTTAGCTATGGGTTTTCCCACTGGGTTTTCCATAGCCAAAGGTTTTTAACGAGGCAACCTCATTTAACTCAGGACCCTGAAGTGTCCACCCCTAATGAAAGCCGAAAGACCTCCAAGTCTGAAGCTTGTATGGATCAGGGGGAGTAACATGTGGGTTGCACTCTTTTTCCTTAAGCTGTTGGTTTTTCACATTGGGGTTTCCACAACTAAGGTTTTAACGAGGCAAACACGATTACTCTGGATTCAGAAGTATCCACCCCCTTCGCATTATACGTTAAGACCACAGTAATGGATGGATAAGGGGGAGTGTTATGAATGAGGGAGGCCTTTGGCCTCCCCTCATCTTTATCCCCCCATTAATCCCCATCAAGCTTACTAATGGGGACCTTTCGTATCCCATGTCCTTTCATATTCCTTTGATTTTCCAACAATTAAAACATTTTAGAATGCTTACTAAAAGTATTTTATCTCACTAAATAATTTTAAAAGCATTTAATCACAAGAGGCTAACTTAAACTTTATCACATAAAATTTTAAAAAGTCTCTTAAAACATTTTTAAGATTACATTATCGCATAAAACAATCTTTAAAACTTTGTGTAATCATAAGAAATCAAATTTTAATAACATCTCATGAAATTAAAAAATTCTTAAGGTTACATACACTTTAAAACATTTTAAAAAAATTTTAAAAAATGTTGAAACTAATTTTTAACATTATCAGATAAGGTTAAAAAATCTATATGTTCAAAAGTAAGCAATTTTAATAATTAAAATAACATCGCAGGCTTAAGATCAAGCAAACCAATAGCTCTGATACCACTGAAGGGTTTTAGCAGACCCTTAGGGCTCAGATTTGTGTCCGTCCTTCGTCGGACGGACAACAGAGGGAAAACATGCACAACGGAAAACCATAAACATGCTAAACATTTTAGCGAACTCTAAGGCGAGCCAGAACCTCGCCAAGAACTATGCCAACTTGGAGTGGATCTGACCACCCCAAGAGGGATCTAGCCTACAACGACATTATTAAAATTATTCTAAAAAGCTACTACATAACATACCCGGAATCTTGGCCTTAGATCAAGCAAGATGTACTACACCACCTTTCTTGCTCTCCTTGTAACCGAGCCGCCTCGCGCTTCGAACCGATCTACCCGAGCCACCTCTGAGCCGATCACTTACCGAAGAAAGTTTTACTTGAGCAGACCTGCGTCTTAAATGTCTGAATCCAATCCAAACCTCCTCGTAGTCTCGCTAGGACCTGACGGGAGGATAAGAAGAGAAAGAGGAGAGGAATTTAAGTTCACGATCGAGCATGCTCAAAAATCAAGAGCTTCTCGAATCGATCGCTTGGTGTGTTTTTTAACGAAGAGAGTGCACCCCTATTTATATAGGGAGTTGGCTCCTCTCTTTTCGTCACGAGCAATGTGTGACAAAACTAAAATAAAAGAGAGTTAATTTGAGTTAATGAAGTTAGTAAGCCTTTCACAAAAGCCAACTTCAACCAATTAATTTCTCCCTCACCATTGAGCTTTCGAGACGATACAAGATATCATTTCAAAGGGCTTCGAATGGTGAACGCGTAGGAATGAACGACGACGAATTCTGACTTCGTTTGACCCCTTAAACAATTGCCCAAAGATGGGCAAAAAGTCAATTTTCGTAGCCGTCAAAAGGGTTTCAAAAAACCCTAATTAACTTAAGTTGTGGGTGCGCCCGTTAATCTAAGCTTGTGCGCCCGCCAAGGCCTATGGGCAGGCCCGCATTGGGCGCACCCGGGGCAGGCGCACGGCCCGCTGAACAGCGGGCCACGCCCGCTGAACAGCGGGCGTGCGGCCCGCTGGTTCAGCAGGCCGCGCCCATTATTCTTGCGGGTGAACCCGCTCGCCCAAGTGGGTCTAACCCACTGTTGCCTTTTACGGTTTTTGCGTTCATGTCGTTTGAGCTCAGTTTTCGACGCGGTTTGAACCTGCGATTAGACTGAGACGACCCGTCAGCCAGGTAACCTTTCCGACGCGTTTATTCCTATTAAATATAGTCGTAAACAATTTATGAAACATTTAATCTGGTTTGCATCATAAGCAAAAATTGTCCCCTATTAAATTGAACTCGCAACTAACTTGTGATCTTAAAATTCCATTTTATCGAATGAATTCCTCTTAACGTTCTTCCTATTACTAAGACGTGGATACTACTCGGTGTTGTAGGATCCTGTCCAAAACAGAGTTAGGATCGATAATATGAAGTTTAGACTTACGCTTGCGTACGCTGCACGGTAGTCTACGAACTTCGCCTTCGGATTCGCCACGACGGATCGAGTCTACTCACGAACGGAGTAAGGCTACTAAATCCACAATCTAAATCTCTACTTTAGATTAAGAACTTGGATAGAGGGAGAGGAAATATTTCTGCAGAGCTTCGCTAGGATGAAGATGCATGCATGAATTTCATGCAAAAGGTGTAAGAAATGGCTTACCCTTGGGTCTTATTTATAGCCCCCAAGGTAGTTATTTTAGGGTAAGTTGTTCCTTTGGAACAACTTAATTAAGGTGTACCATGATACATGGCACATTATAAGCTTAAGTTGTACCATATGCATGGTACAACATAAGCTTAAGATATTCCCCCTTTATAAGCCATATGTCGCATGCACTTATGCATATATAATGCGACTTTCCCACTCATCCAGAGATCCTCTCCGCAAGGGAACAGATTCCCTTTGTACACGACTTCGTGTACGCGACGTTCGAGGTCCGTATTCCCTCGTACATCCCCCACAAGGGTGTACAAACGTCTTCCATATCCAACATCTCCCACTCACACTTGAGGGGATTGTAAGAGAACGTCTTTCCCTTAGTTCTTTCATCTATCATACCGAGAAATAGACCGTGCGACCGTCATGCGCGTAGAGTCTGTTGTTGTGCACTTGTTAGAGATACACAACGACCTCGAAGGTGCAAAGTTGAGTAGTTCAACGCATGCTTTACCCTAGATTATTTCTTCGCATTTCTTGTACTTTATATTCAACAATTGAATCCCATCTGGATTACAATTGGCTGGCCAGCTTTGAATCATTAAAGTCCAAATGCGAATATGAAATCAATCTTCCTCTTCTTGCGAACCTTTTGATCTTGACTTGATTCGCTTTTCTAACGTGCCCCGCCGAGCCGAATTACCATAGCCCATTAGTAACACGCTAAGATAGCGATCATCTCGTCAAATCTAAAGGAACCAATTGGAGTCCTTGAGGGTAAGAGTTAAGACCCGTATGGCCTTTGAGTCTCACATAATAGCAAACACTATTGCTACTAACTCAGTGGTCGAAATGCATACGTGGTATGAACACGTATTACAACATCACTCCTTTCCCATGGAGAGTATGTCTTAATGATGTTGTACGGATGAAAAGATCATACACCATAGTGCCTATCTTTTTGAGTCCCCTTACTACTCGTGAAATATTCACGGACTCTCATCCTGCATAAGACAGATAGAATTTAAAAAATCCTACGAGATCTCTTTCAAATATCCTTGTGATACAGATCTCAGATCTTTTGTAAGCATCCATATGATGCAGATCTTTCATTCGACTATCTTGTTTAAGTCATGACTCTAAATCATTCGTCTAATGATTTTGACTTTAAACTAGTCTCATCTCTATCTTATCCATCTGATAAGATAAGGCGGTTGCTCATGTGAGAGAGCCAACCTTAATCTGTCCGACATACACACAATTCAGCTGAGATTTCAAAAAATGTACACAAACATTTCTTTAAGAAATTCATATGCAATGCTTGAAAAAGAACTTATTCTTTTATTAAATTTGATCTTTCTTAGACATGGGAATATATATTTGTACAACTCAGCTCATACGCAATCCTTGGGATGATAAGTGTTTATAAAACACATTTCTGGGGATCGCTTTCGTAAGCTGATCCTCTATCATCTCATGCGTAGATATGTACCTTATGTCTACCTTCTTGGTTTTATCAGTCTTTTGCAAATCTGCCGTTCCTTTAAGATACTGCATTATCCTCTTAACCGCTTTCCAGTGTTCTTGCCCTGGGTTGGATTGGTAACAGCTTACCATTTCCAACTGCAAAACAGATGTCCGGTCTCGTACACACCATAGCGTACATAAGACTATCAACTGCACTGGAATATGGAACTTTTTCCATAATTTCTTTTTCCTTTTGGTTCTTTGGACACGATTCCAGATATAAATTATCGCATATGCTTATATGAATATCAATGGACTTGCAGTCCTGCATATTAAATCGTTCTAGAACCTTCTTTATATATAAGTCTCCTGTGAAAGAGAAAGAAGTTTCTTCGAACGATTCCTTGAAACCTTAACTTCAAGGATATATGCGGCTTTTCCTATGCCTTTCATCTCAAATACTGATGAAAGCCAAGCCTTGATACTCATCACAAAGCCCTTGTCATTTCTGGCTATTAAAATGTCATCTACATATAGAGACATGATAATATACTTGCTTTTAATCCTCTTGATATATACTCAGTTATCTTCATCAAGCATGGAAAAAACCATTTGATAAGACAACTTCTTGAAATTGTATATACTATTGCCTCGAGGATTTACTTAAGACCATATATGGATTTACGCAGTTCACAAACCTTATGTTCGTTTCCTTCTTTTACAAACCCTGTTGGTTGTTCCATATAGATCTCCTCGTCCAATTCTCCATTGAGAAAGGCAGTCTTTACATCCATCTGATGTAATTCGAGGTATAAGCAAGCTACCATTGCCAGAAACATGCGAATCAAGGTAAACTGCACAACAGGTGAGAAGGTCTCTTCGTAGTCTATCCCTTCCTGTTGCGTAAAACCTTTCGCGACAAGGCGAGCTTTATATCTATCTATAGAGCCATCAGCCTTATGCTTGATCTTGAGAACCCATTTGTTCCCAATTGCTCTATGTCCTCTGGGTGAGTTAACTAAGTCCCAGACTTGGTTAACTTTTATGGATTTCAATTCCTCCTTCATCGCTTCCATCCATTTGTCTTTTGCAGGGCATGATGCGGCATATTTGAGATTCTTCAAGTCCTTGTTGACTCGAATTAAGATCAATTCTAATATCACTCCCACTTGAAATGTTGTTAGAATTGCTCCCACTTGGATCATTATTCCCGTATGGAATAAGATAATCGTCATTCGTATAATCCATTGGTGAAGGTTGAAAAGAATTTTCGTTTTCACCAAGAATTTCTCCCACTCGAATGAGGTAATCCTTTTTGATCATAAATCTCAAAATAAAGATAAGTCTTGACTTATCTCGCCCTGTCTTGGAAACTCGTTTTCCAAGAAAGTGACATCCCTCGACTCAAACTCAATTAGCCCACCATTGTCTTCCTGACTAACAAAAATATAACCTTTGGAGTTTTCTGCGTATCGTATAAAGATACGTTTCCTTCCCTTTGGCCCAAGTTTGCCATACTTATGGGAGGAAATATGTGCGTGGAATGCACAAACTCAAGGTAAAAATGTTTAAGTCAGGAGACCTTTGGTTCCACAACTCATAAGGAGTGGAGCTAACTGATTTCGAGGGTATGCGGTTAAAAATGAAAACGGTTGTCAATAATGCATCATCCCAAAAGGTGATTGGCAAGTTAGCTTGCGCCATCATTGAACGGACCATTTTTCATTAAAGTCCTATACCTCCTTTCTGCAACATCAATTTGTTGAGGAGTATAAGGCATAGTTACCTGATGTACTATGCCTTTTTCATCACAAAGTTCCTTTAAACTTGTTGATTGATATTCATCGCCCATATCGGTTCGCATGACCTTAATCTTGCGATCTAATTGATTCTCCACTAAACTCATATAGTTTTTAAAGCAGGTTTAGTGCTTTCACTTTTGTGGGATATCAAATAGATATGACCGAATTGGGTGAAATCATCAATAAAAGTGATGAAAAATAGGACTTCCCGCGACTTGTCTCGACATTCATCGGACCACATATGTCCGAATGGATAAGCTGTAATGGAACCTCGGCCCTTGTGCCGGTTCCAAACGGCTTGCGACAAGATTTCCTCACAAGGCAATGTTCGCAGGTCGACATTTCAACCTTTGAAACATTGGATAGAAGGCCACATTTGGCAAGTCTATCCATACGCATTGGTCCAATACGACCAAGCCTTGCGTGCCAACAAATTATATTAGACTCATTAGTCAAAGAATTTGTCACAAGGAAACTTTCATTACATGAGGAAATACATTGTACTTATTACAATAAATCCTTTGAAATACAAAAACCAGTACCAATAAAGGAATTATTACAAAATAGGTCCATATTACAATCATGAAAGAACCAACTATAACCAAGACCCATTAAATTGACCACAGTATTAATATTCCTTTGAATATATGGAATGAAGAGAACATCATAAAGTAGGAGAGTGTGGCCGTTGTCCAAGTCTAGCTTGTAATTCCCAACGCCTTTCTCTACAACACGTGAGTTGTTTCCTACATCGATCCATTTCATTCCATGGTGTATCCGGTGATACTCCACGAAAGACCGTCTGTCCTTTTCTATGTGGTCGGTGGTACCTCGTCACTTCCACTCGTACACGAACGAGCATAGTGACCGAGTTTGTTGCACTTGAAGCACTTGATCCTTTTCAAGTCTTTCTTCTTATGCCATTTCTTGTGCCCACCCTTATGTTTGGGTTCCTTGGTAGACTCAGGTTGCTTATTACGTTCATTAGAAGACTTCGAACGATCTTTACGTTTCTTTCCCCCGTGTGAGGAACTAGCAACCATGTGCACTTCTGCACTTGGCTTGGCAGCCGCAAGCCGCTCTTCCTCTAATTCGAGGTGCTTGGAAACGTCGTTGAAGGTCTTGATGCTCTCATTGTGAGTGAGATGCATCTTCATTTGATCCCACCCATTTGGTAGGGAACGTATGACTGCTTGGATTTGTTGCTCATCAGTGAGCACATGACCTGCGTCCTTTAACTCCGAGATAAGGTTCGCCATATGTCGCAAATGTTTCCCCATGGAATGATCTGGACGTTTCTTATATGTATCGAACCTTATAGTTAAGGCGCGAAGTTTGGACACCGATGTGCCACCGAACTTCTCCTCTAGCTTGGACCATATGTCCATGGCTAAGTCATATTCTCGGAAGATGCGCATTATGTCATCAGCCATACTGCTTAATAACGTAATGCGCGCTATCTTATTCTTCCGAGACCAAGCATCAAAAGCTTCCTTGTCTCGTCTGTGTTGGGCCGTAGTGCCCAACTCGGGTTCAATCATTACGTTCTTTAGAGTTTCGAGCACTTCTTGCTCCTCTAAAACGTATTGTATCTTAATGGACCAAAGTTTGTAATTATCGCCGTTGAGTTTTTCACCTTTGTTTAACTCAGCGACGATATTTTTTGAAGCGGAAGACATTTTACTTTTAAAATGCTGCAAAAAACACAAAACCGAAGGTTCGATCAAAACATTGCATAAAGAATTCTTAAAATATAACTCCCACTTGAAATGATAATAGAGTATCCCATTTGGATAGTTCTAAAAATTCAAATCCCACTTGGAATTATATTATATTTGATAAGTTACTTTCGAAAAATATTGAAGATGTTGTTCTAGAATCGAAAAGGTCTCTATGATTCCAATCACCATCTAGAACAACCTTCAATATTCCCCCATCACTTATCAAACAATAGTACTCTTATAGTACTAGCAGCGGAAAACGAGTATTTGATAAGTTACTTTCGAAAAATATTGAAGATGTTATTCTAGAATCGGAAAGGTCACTATGTTTCCAATCACCATCTAGAGTAACTTTCAATATTTCTCCCTCACTTTATCAAATGTTAGTACTCTTATAGTACTTTGCAGCGGAAAAGCGTTTTTGAAAACGTATTTTTCAAAACGAATTTAAAATACATTGGCTAATCTCCGTAGAGTAGAGCACAACGTCATAAGTTCATTGGCTAATCTCCGTGGAGTAGAGCACAATGACATGGCTAATCTCGCATGAAGTAGAGCATTACGGCTAATCTTCAAGGAGTAGAGCACAATTACATAAGTACATTGGCTAATCTCCGTAGAGTAGAGCACAATGACTTGGCTAATCTCGCATGAAGTAGAGCACTATGGCTAGTCTTCAAGGAGTAGAGCCCAAGTTAAAAAACACTTCATTAAAATGTTAGTTCCGTATGAACTAGTCGGCACTATGGTTAGCCCCGTATGGGCTAATCTGCACATTCGAGTTTGACCAATGCCTTTTGTCACCCCGTATGGGTCAGTTGGCAAGTTTGCAGTCGACCCAGACCTTCTGCCAGATTGGTCGACCAAAAACTCCAAATTGGTCGACCAATTTTTCGAAAGCAACTTCTTCCCGGCCAGGGCCTCTGCCCTGGCCGGTGCTTGGCCAAGGGCCGGCCAGGGCCTCTGCCCTGGCAGGCCAGGGGCCCTGGCCCCCTCGGCCAGGGCCGACCAGGCCACTGGCCGGGGCCAGGGCTCCTGCCCTGGCCTCGGCCAGGCCCTGGCCTGAGGCCAGGGCGCCGCCCTGGCCTCTGCCAGGGCGGCCTGGCCGCTGGCCGGGGCCAGGGCTCCTGCCCTGGCCTCGGCCAGGCCTCCTGCCCTGGCCTCGGCCAGGCCCTGGCATGAGGCCAGGGCGCCGCCCTGGCCTCTGGCCGGGGCCAGGGCTCCTGCCCTGGCCTCGGCCAGGCCCTGGCCTGAGGCCAGGGCGCCGGCCCTGGCCTCTGCCAAGGCCGGCCTGGCCCTGACAGTGGCCAGGGCGCCGGCCCTGGCCTCTGCCAGGGCCGGCAGGCCGGCCAGGGCCGGCCTGGCTGGCAGGCCTTGGCCAAGGCCGGCCACTGCCGGCCTGGCCTTGGCTGGCCATTGCCGGCCTGGTCATGGCCGGCCATGGCTTGGCCATGGCCGGTCATGGCCAAGGCCATTCAGCGTTGGCCGGCCATGGCCCCTTTGGCCATGGCCGGCCACCCCCTTTGAATGGGGTTGCCGCACTTATTCCTCCCCCTTGATGGGGTGGTCGCCGGTGGTTATTGGCCGTAGCTAACCCCCTCCGCTTGAGGAGGGGGGGTGCATGGCCTTCATAGCCCATTTGGCCATGGTGCACATGTACCAAATTTCCTCTTACCCGATGGAAATAACTACCATCATCTTCCTCGATGAAGCACCCGTTCGTCGATGAAGCACCCGTTCGTCGAGAAATTAGTTATTTCCTAATGGCCGTGTGCCAAAAATGAAAAATAACTTACTATGTGAACGGTCGGTTCTTCCCGTCACGGAGAGTTCCTACCATATCCGTAATGATAGGAGACCCTAACGTGAAAAGAACAACCGCTGCGTTCTCTCCGTCACGAAGCGTTCCTACTATATCCGTAATAGTAGGAGACCCATTCGTGAAAAAGACAACGACTCGTTCATAGTTTCGACGGGGTGGCGGTTTGACCGGGGCGAACCCATATGGCTCTGATACCAATGTAGGATCCTGTCCAAAACAGAGTTAGGATCGATAATATGAAGTTTAGACTTACGCTTGCGTACGCTGCACGGTAGTCTACGAACTTCGCCTTCGGATTCGCCACGACGGATCGAGTCTACTCACGAACGGAGTAAGGCTACTAAATCCACAATCTAAATCTCTACTTTAGATTAAGAACTTGGATAGAGGGAGAGGAAATATTTCTGCAGAGCTTCGCTAGGATGAAGATGCATGCATGAATTTCATGCAAAAGGTGTAAGAAATGGCTTACCCTTGGGTCTTATTTATAGCCCCCAAGGTAGTTATTTTAGGGTAAGTTGTTCCTTTGGAACAACTTAATTAAGGTGTACCATGATACATGGCACATTATAAGCTTAAGTTGTACCATATGCATGGTACAACATAAGCTTAAGATATTCCCCCTTTATAAGCCATATGTCGCATGCACTTATGCATATATAATGCGACTTTCCCACTCATCCAGAGATCCTCTCCGCAAGGGAACAGATTCCCTTTGTACACGACTTCGTGTACGCGACGTTCGAGGTCCGTATTCCCTCGTACATCCCCCACAAGGGTGTACAAACGTCTTCCATATCCAACAGGTGTGAGACCCTACAGCCTGACCCTTCTACAGGTTGGGGCTCGAAACCCCTATACGATGGTAACCACGAGCAGCAGGCGTCGTCCCTGTTTCAGAATCATACTTACGTGATCGACCCAATGACGAACGTCGTTGGGATCACTCTGACTGTCAGTGATGAATTCTGCAGTTTTAGTCCCTTCGTCAACACTGTGTCTCTGCATGGCATATGGTATGGTTTACCGTCAACCCCAATAGCCAGCATAGGTCAGTATACAGCGGTCGTTGTTGTATTTACGTTGTATATCCTACAACGCACCCCAGCCATGGATTAACACAAAGACCGTACTGATCCAGTGACAACAACTTCCCTTTAACGGAAGAGACGAATCCCATCTCAGTCATCTACTTCCCTCGTGAGCTTCAGGTGTCACCCAATCTAAGATCTTTCAGCAGGCCGAGCCTCGAAGCTAGATCATAGATCTAAGTGACACTATCCATTCACAGGTTCGTACTGATGACTTCAGGTCTTAAGGACCAACTAGCCTATCATCACTCTAGAGTTATTATTGACAGTCTAGTTAAAGCTTAACCATTTAATAACTCTAAGTTGGTCGTTCAGTGAACTCATTCTCTAATGAGCACCTGTGTCCCGTCTCCGACTTCGCCAAGTCGAATGACTATGAGACCATCATTACCCTAAGGTAAGACAAAGACACAATGGTCTAACCGATGGGTCGATATCCTATTCTCGACACATCTATGACCATGAACCGTTTAAGACTTAAGTATCTAATCGGTCACTAACTGCTCATAATCAAGATCTACATCTAGATACGTAGTGACCTGACTATAAGTCTAAGGAAATTATCTGACTATTAGAATCTACGAATTTATACTTAGGATAATTGATACCATATAATTATCTGAATGAGATGCTAATCTAAGGATGAATGCCTCAAGGGCATACGTCTTCCTATAGCTAACACCATCATCAACCACCATGATGTTATCCTTGAACCCTCCAACTACGAGAAAACTGTAGTACTTCTTAGGGTCTCGAGGAATCCTGATATACTTCCTAACGATTGGTTTTGAAATATCGGTTCTGCCTCTCCCACTGGTTCCGATACTTGTTTGGTTTTAGACAGAAGTTCCAAGGCATTGCCCTAGATGGAGGTTGATGATTCAGCGTCACTCTTCATGAATTGCACCATGTCAAACAAGGTATGATTCCAAGTGTGACCTGACAGAGAATTATATTCTCTTGAATACGCAGAACATTTATGGATGAAGTATTCTCTTCATTGATCACATCGAAGAATTTTAATACTATGCCATATTGTTATGACATTCTTTAAATCGCTTAAAACATTGGTCTTGTGTTTTGATATGTAGTTTTGATATATAGTTTTCATGTTCTTTTTACTCACGTTTCACTCCACTTCGACTCGTTTTCCATGCAGATTTCCTCGCTTTTTGTTCCTTTTTATGTTTTTGGTCTGCTTGATGTGTTTCAGGTGAAGTTGTGGAATTCTGAGCAAAAGAACGAGAATAATGACTTTTGGAGTGATTAGCAACATTATGGAGTTCAAATCGATGAAGAATGGAGAGGAGTGATGGTGAGCTCAAGGAGGAGTAGTAGAGACACATCTCACATGGCCGTGTAAGATGCCTCACACGACCGTGTGAGAGGATATTGCCAAGGACACCCAAAGAGCCCCCACACGACCGTTTGGATGGCCATGTGGGTCATCCTGCCAAGAAGAAACAAGCCTTCGACAAAGCTGTATGGACTCTTCACACGACTGTGTCATCCTTCATCCTATCGAAAAAAGTAGAGCAAAGTCAGCATGACACGGTCGTGTAGATGACGTGCGTCTATATTTCATATATTCACGCACGTTTTCTTTTGTGTTTCTCCGTGTTTTCCGCCGTCTCTTATTCGTTTTCGTATGTTTTCCCGTTTTCTTTCACTTTTCTTTGTTTGTCCATGATTGCAGGAGTTCGACCACGTAGGGGACCTTTTACGATGATATCCCAAGTCCCCGGAGCAACGGGAAAAGTCACGCGCGATCCAGGGGGTCAAACGGCGAAGTATTCATCTTTCTGCCCCTCACCCGGTCGGTTGGTCATCTCCAACCGATCGGGTGATGCACACGTGCACCAACCGGTCGCTACCGCAGCTCACGAAGAAGTCACCCGACCGGTTCACAGACCGGTTCTGCGGGCGGCTGTTCTCTGTCTTTTCGAGCAGAATTCTAACCGATCGGGTGACTCTCACCCGATCGGTTCATCTGTAGCTGAGAAAAAGAGCTGAAGACACGGGCGTCGAACCGACCGGTTCACCCGACTGCTCCAAGATCCAACCGGTCGCTCAAGAACTCACCCGATCGGTTCGTGAGATTGGGTGAAAACTCGCCGTTTTCTGTGATTTATCTGTAACGGATCAACCGATCGGTTGACTTGTCACCCGATCGGTTGATCCGAAAATCTATATATAGGACCCCTAGGGTTCCAGAAACGGGAGAGTTGTATTTTTTTACTGTTTTATTTCCCTGTGACGGCTGTAATTGTTACTCTTAAGTAAGTTTTCAGATCTTTCTAATTTTTTAGTATTGTCTTTACTACTCCTTTACTTCCGCATTGCAATTGTCGGATTATGATTCTAACGGTTAAATTTCATTTAGATTGCTTTTTCATGAATTTTTGTGAGTAGTTCCCAAATCTGGGATTTTGGTGGAAGCCCCTTCGGGGGCTCTTCCCGATGCGTCCATATGGTTATGGAATCGATAGGGAGTAGGAATCTAACGGTTACGCGGGGCGTTTCATTGTCATCGGCGGGAAAAAGACCGCCTTTGACCGTCGGGCCAAGGGGGAATAAACTTGGCGGTTGACTCCCTAGCCAAAGCTCACGCCTTTAGCGTAGACGCCGAATCCTAGCACGCGGGAGCGGCAGGATGAGACGTCGGGAGATATCGTTGCGGACTTAGTGCTCCCGGGATCGATCAGTGTTTATGGACACGGGAGTGCCCACTGATCGAATCCGGGAAGTCCGGTGTATCATCCTGGGCACCGACCGGAATATCGGGCCCATGGGACGCCGGTACCACTTTCAGAGGCAACGTCTCACCATTAGACCCTAATCCCGATCGCTATCCATACCAGTAGGCCGTAGCGGCGAGAGCCTCTCGTCGGGTCGGAAACCAAAGTCCCGGGTTTACTTTCTTTTTGTTCATACGCTTTCATTTCCTTTCGTGACAACCAACCACCGATTCGGGCTAGCTCGCCCCTCGGGGTGATTTAGGTCCTACCTGACCCAAGCACAACCTCGCCTCCCTGAGTTCGATATTCCCGCACCCTACACTAACCGTGAAACTTGCGGTAAACGACACCGCGCCGCCGCGACGCAAGCGGGGCGCCGGTCAAGTTTATGGCGCCGTTGCCGGGGAGGCAACGTGCTTGATATTTTAGGATCTCTTGAACCCTCGTGTCTAGCTCACATTCCTACCTCGTGATAATTTTCGCATTCTCCTTTTTCTTTTTCTTATTTGTTTTTCTCATTTTTATTTCTTATTTTATCTGTTTCTTTCCCACTTGTCGCTTCACGGGTGTCTGTTGTTTTTCATGCGCAGGAGTTCAAGGAGTCTTGACGACTTGATTCCCCTCGATCCAGAGATTAACGCCACCCTTAGGCGTTTGGCCGCCGAGAAGCGAAGTGAAGAAGATGCTGCACGCAGTTTCAGGAGACATCTGGGATCACTCTCACCATGTCCGCTGCTTGGCGCGGAGCTTAGCAGAATCACTGAATACTTCAAATATACTATCCCTCCTGACTGCCGCTGTGGAATGCCAAAGATATCGAGATGCGCAGGAGTACCTTGCCATGGCAGCTCCCTCTCCCCACGGAGAAATGGCGTGTATCGACAACCATGGTCTCGAATGTAGTGAAGAAGAGTCAGCCGCAGAGTTGTGTCAGGAGAACCACCCGACCAGATTTGGAGGTGACGCTGAACAGGAACCAATCTACCCCTTGCAGACTTCTATTGAGTGTCCCCAGTCTTTGAACGATGGAGAAGCTGGAAACGGTTGTGGAGAATCATCGATGACTGAAACCTGTTTTCACCTGCAAGCTTTCTTCCCGGATAATTATGGTGAGCTCGGAAGAGACCCGGTGCATCTCTCGACCGTCCCCACTGTACCCTGCAAAATTTCACCGCTAGGAGCCACGGCCGAGGTGGAGATTCCGGATTCTGGCTTCAGTGAAATCCACGAAGAAATCTGTTCCCTTGAGGATGCTCAGCTCGAAAAGTATGCGTCAGGGCCCCAAGAAGTATAGATGAAAGAATTACCGCCGGGACTTAAGTATGAATATTTGGGAGCAGGGTCGACCCTTCCGGTTATAATTAACTCTTCGCTACCTGAGGACCAAATGACCAAACTTCTTGGAGTTCTAAAAAGGTTTAAAGGAGTTTTCGGATATGCAATTGAGGATTTAAAAGGGGTTAGCTTGGGCCTCTGCTCACATAGAATTCTTCTTGAAGATGAGCAAGCCTCCTCGATTGAGCCGCAGCGGAGGTTGAATCCCGTAATGATGGAAGTTGTGAAGAAAGAGATTGTAAGGCTTCTACATGCCGGTATTATATACCCTATCTCCGATAGTCGCTGGGTTAGCCCGGTACACGTTGTACCCAAGAAGGGAGGAATGACGGTGGTTCGCAATGAAAAGAACGAGCTTATACCAACGAGGACCGTTACAGGGTACATGATGTGCATTGACTATAGGAAGCTGAACAAGGCGACAAGGAAGGATCATTACCCCCTCCCCTTTATTGACCAGATGCTCGAGAGGCTGGCGAAGCATAATTATTTCTGTTTTATGGACGGGTATTCTGGATTTCTTCAAATCCCTATTCATAATGATGACCAGGAGAAAACGACTTTCACCTGCCCGTTCGGGACGTACGCCTACAGAAGAATGCCGTTCGGGCTTTGTAACGCCCCTGCTACGTTCCAGAGACTCATGTCCGCTGTCTTCTCCGACTACTCCCAAGACATCATGGAAGTTTTCATGGACGACTTCTCAGTCTACGGAACTGAATTTGACTCGTGCCTCAGTAATCTCACTAAGGTCCTGGAGAGATGTCAGGAAAAGGGACTAGTCCTAAACTGGGAGAAGTGTCACTTCATGGTCCAAGAGGGAGTTGTGCTGGGACACATCATCTCTTCGAGGGGAATCGAAGTTGATAAGGCTAAAATCGAAGTGATTGAAAAGCTTCCGCCACCGCACAATCTTCGAGGAGTCCGTGGTTTCTTAGGACATGCGGGATTTTATCGCCGCTTTATCAAAGACTTCTCGAAGATTTCCAGGCCTCTGACCTAACTCCTCGTGAAGGACGCACCTTTCATCTTCGGCGAGGAGTGTGTGGAGGCCTTCCGCACTTTGAAGCTAGCCTTGATTTCCGCACCCATAATACAACCACCAGACTGGGAACTCCCCTTTGAGCTGATGTGTGACGCTAGTGATTATGCGGTTGGTGCCGTCCTAGGGCAGAGGAAAGATAAAAACCTCCATGTCATATATTATACGAGCAAAACCCTTGATGCCGCCCAAAGAAATTATACTACCACGGAAAAGGAATTGCTCGCGGTAATCTACGCCATGGATAAGTTCCGACAATATCTTGTTGGCGCCAAGGTGATCGTACACACGGATCACGCGGCCCTTAAATATCTATTGAACAAGAAGGAAGCCAAGCCGCGACTAATCAGATGGATCCTCCTCCTCCAGGAGTTTGACCTGGAAATCAGAGACAAAAAGGGGGCGGAGAATGTCGTTGCCGATCACCTGTCCCGGATGCCCACTCTCGATTTGAATGCTACACCAATCGATGATTCACTCCCTGACGAGCATCTCTTCTCTGTATCTTCCTCCTGGACCCCCTGGTACGCCGACATCACAAATTATCTGGCGTGTGCCATCGTTCCTCACAATGTGAGCTTACAGCAGAAGAAGAAATTTTTCCATGAGGTCCGCAAATTCTATTGGGATGACCCCCACCTATACAAAACCTGCAATGATGGGGTGATACGAAGATGCATCCCTGAAACTGAAGCGACTTCCATCATTTCCCACTGCCACGGACAGTAATGTGGAGGGCACGCGAGCACCTACAAGACCACTGCAAAAATCCTCCAAAGCGGATTTTACTGGCCTACGCTCTTCAAAGACACACATGTTTATGTACAAGCCTGCGATAGATGCCAAAGAGCCGGGAATATCTCCAAAAGAAATGAGATGCCTCAACACTACATCCTAGAGATAGAAATCTTCGATGTGTGGGGAGTGGACTTCATGGGGCCGTTCCCTTCTTCCTCGGGGAACCAGTACATCTTGGTGGCCGTTGACTACGTGTCGAAATGGGTTGAAGCGGTGGCCAGCCCAACCAATGACTCTAAAGTGGTGGCTAAGTTCTTTAAAAACAACATCTTCCCGCGGTTTGGTGTGCCTCGGGTCCTGATCAGTGACAGAGGAAGCCACTTTGTAGAAAAGAAATTTGAGGCCCTCCTAAGAAAATACGGGGTGCAACACCGGGTGGGGCGTGCCTACCACCCGCAGACCAGCGGTCAGGCGGAAGTCTCTAACCGGGAGATTAAAAGCATACTAGAAAAGACTGTGGCCAACTCCAGGAAGGACTGGTCATCAAAACTCCCTGACGCGCTTTGGGTCTACAGGACGGCATTTAAAACTCCCATCGGCACAACTCCCTACCGGCTCGTCTACGGGAAAGCTTGCCATCTTCCTGTGGAATTGGAACATAAGGCATATTGGGCGGTTAAGAATCTGAATTTCGACACCGAGAAGGTGGGAGTGCACCGGCATCTTCAACTCAACGAACTTGACGAAATCCGGCTCAATGCTTATGAGAACGCCAAGATCTACAAGGAGAAACTGAAGCGGTGGCACGATAAGCGAATCTTAAGGAGGGAATTCAAAGAAGGGGACTTAGTTCTCCTGTTCAACTCACGGCTGAAGCTCTTTCCTGGGAAACTCAAGTCAAGATGGTCAGGACCGTTCCGCATCACCAAGGTTTTCCCGCACGGGGCCATCGAGATAATGGGAAGGGATGAGCCGTTTAAAGTAAACGTGCATCGTCTGAAACACTACGCAGTAGGAGAACCTGGATTCTCTCCGGTCGGACCCCCCACGAGCGACAACTCTTCTTCCAACCCTCCGGATGTAACTTGACCATCTCTTGCGGGCGTCGAGCCAACGACGTTAAACAAGTGCGCTTCATGGGAGGCAACCCATGTTCTAAACTTTTTCTCTAATTTTTAGCGTTATTTTTTACTTTATTTTATCTATTTCTATAAATAAAGTCAGCAGCGAGAACATCCGTTAGGGGACTTAATCAAATTTCTTGGTTTTTGCAGGAAACAAGCCCCAACCGATCGGGTGATAACTCACCCGATCGGTTGGGATGTATCAGATACATGCCGAGATCTGTCCCCGAATGAACCGATCGGTTGAATAATGAAGAGACCGGGTGGCAGACCGGGTGAGCTGGGGAGAACTCTCGGAAAATTTTGAGGAATATCAACCGATCGGTTGAGTTCGAGCGCGATCGGTTGACCTGACCGGGTGAGCAGCCCTAAGTTCTCGGGAAAATTGTGTGGAGCGGCCAACCGGTCGGTTGAAAAGTCAACCGATCGGTTCGCCTGTAGCATCTCTTCGGCAAGATTTTCAACCCAACCGTCAACCGATCGGGTGACAAGTCACCCGGTCGGTTCGACTTAAAATCCTATATAACCACCCCCGACACCCGTTCGTTTTCTCCCTCGCCCGATCGCCCGACCCTCTGCCGTTTCGTCTCCCATCGTGCGCCTTCCTGCTTTCTTCCCCAAGATCAGCCTCGATCTTCTTCCCCAACCATTTCCCTACCCATCCACCATCATTTCTCTCCATTCCCCCGCCATCTCCCTACACACAAACCCTAGATTTCCCCCATCCCCCTCCGTTTCGGAACTTGTCGAAGAGATCGCTGCGGCTTCCAATCGAGCAGCATCGGGGCATCCACGAGCAGCTATCTTTATCTAATTTTGGGTAACCTCGCTCCTTTACTTAATTTTAATCTTTTCCCAAATATTTTGTCTGCTTGTTGTTCGTATTTTGTGTTTGTGTTGAATTCGCTGTATTCTCACACACCCACGCGCACAAACAACACCGACACAATGCCTCCCCGCCGTATTAAACCCACCGACGCTAGCTCTTCGAACCCTAGGCCCACCCGTCGTACCCGTCGCACACAACCTACCACCTCCAACCCATCCACCACACCACGCACCACTTCCCCACCTCCAGATTACGATCCCGAATATGGGATGCAATTCCAATCCGATGACCATGCCGACTGATTCACGGCCATGGTCCTCCTTGCTGGTCAGGGTGGTAGGATAACCCAAGAATCCGTCGACCGTGACCTCCCCTTCCTTCAAAGCTTCGTTCGCCACATCCGCGAAGACCCACCCGACATCTCCGAGCTACACATTCCACCCCCCACGACCCCTGGTCCCCAGCGCAGGCCCCCGTCACCACCCCCAGAGGGTGGTGCCCCTGCTTGATTTTTCTCTCCTGCTTTTGCCCCCCCCCCCACTTTTGTGCCCATCTGTCTTTTCGGGGCCCTACTTTGTCTCTATCGGAGGGAGGGGACTATTTGCGCGATTGTTTTCTTGATTTACCTTTTTCTTTGTTTTGTTTTTGACGCCCCCTTGCTTATATCTGGAGTTCATTGATCATATCATTTCGCTAGCACTTTCTGGTCTAGCTTGGGGGACGTCTGTTTTGGTGTGCTGTCGTGTTTTGTTTGTTTTTCTCATTTTTGTGTGTGTGTTTGTTTTTCACTTTTTTGAGTGTCGTGTCGTGTGATTTTATTCTATTTGTATTTTCGTATTGTTTGATTTTGATCTTGTTTTTTATTTCTTTTTCAGTTTTATCTATGTGTTTTCCTCGTTTTCATTTCTTTTCGTGTCTGTGCGTATCCCCCCCCCATTTTCATTGCCCTCCCGTACTCACTCTTATTGCATTGAGGGCAATGCAAGTTTCAGCTTGGGGGAGTCGCACTTCGTGCGTCATTTGTGTTGTTTTTCTACGTTATTTGAGTCATTTTCCATCGTGTTTTTCTTTTTTCTTTTTTCCTTCTTTCTTTAGCTCTTTCTCCTAGAAATGAATCCTATGATGAATCGCCACAAAGTCACACACACCTAGCATTGCATCGATAATCACACTCACTAACCCTAGGATTTCGAGTCCTCTTGCATTTCACGCATCGTGTGTCCACTTAGCTTTTTGTGAGTCGTGTGCCGTGACTAGCATTTGGTGTGCTTCTGCTTTGTGATTTTACTTTATATACCTGTCCAGGAATGACCCCTAGATTATCATGCTTCGATATTGAATATGCGGTATTTGCTTCTAATGTCTGCTTCTATACGCATGCTATTTATATCGTATACTTCAATTCGCATGCGTCGAGATTCCACAACTAAGGACTAGGATACCCCATTTAGCCTAAGCTCTATTTAGCAACAATAGTCCCCTTTGCCCGAGTGTTTAGATTTCGACTTCTTTTTTGTTTTACTTGGTGCAAATCCCCTCGTCGTGTACCGTTCCCCCACTTGGGAGAGTACACAAGTGTATAGCCAAAAAAAAAAAAACCAAAACACCAAAAAATGGGAGAAAAGAAATGAAAAACCCAAAAAGAAAAGAAAAGAAAAAGATTGTATAGCCAAAAAAGCCAAAAAAAAAATATGCAAATACCCAAAACCCAAAAAAATTCCCGTGTGAATATTTTCATACTTGCCAAGAATAAAGGGAAGGCGAGAATTTGCACCGAGTGTTCTTCTCCACATCATCTCAACCCCCGTCGTTATCAAAGACACTTGGCTTGGGAGCTATTTAGCTAGTATCTAGGCTATAGTGGCGTGATTTCCTTAACCCTAGTTGTGGAGTCCCCGATGCATGATACGCTCCTATTCTCTCTATTCTCATGCATGCTCGAACTTATATTCGCCGCTTAATTCAATTCGATTCGATATTTGGGTCATATCTTGGATTTGTGTATATCGAGCCTCGTAGCACATCGTAGAAAGCATCACCATTTGCTAGCACACGACCACGCTCACTCGCGCTTCACTGCGTGGACCCACGACACTTATTTGGACTCGCTTTCCTAGATTTAGTGGTGTGATTTGGCGTTTGCTTGCTGGGTGTGTCGTTTTTGATTTTGATGGCTCTGATGGACGATCTAGGGCTTAGAGTTTTCTTTTTCTTTCTTCCTCTCTATTTTTCCCTTCCGAGCTCCCACTCTCACTCGTCTTCCTCGAGGACGAGGAAGAGTTCAGCTTGGGGGATTTTGACGTGCGTCTATATTTCATATATTCACGCACGTTTTCTTTTGTGTTTCTCCGTGTTTTCCACCGTCTCTTATTCGTTTTCGTATGTTTTCCCGTTTTCTTTCACTTTTCTTTGTTTGTCCATGATTGCAGGAGTTCGACCACGTAGGGGACCTTTTACGATGATATCCCAAGTCCTCGGAGCAACGGGAAAAGTCACGCGCGATCCAGGGGGTCAAACGGCGAAGTATTCATCTTTCTGCCCCTCACCCGGTCGGTTGGTCATCTCCAACCGATCGGGTGATGCACGCGTGCACCAACCGGTCGCTACCGCAGCTCACGAAGAAGTCACCCGACCGGTTCACAGACCGGTTCTGCGGGCGGCTGTTCTCTGTCTTTTCGAGCAGAATTCCAACCGATCGGATGACTCTCACCCGATCGGTTCATCTGTAGCTGAGAAAAAGAGCTGAAGACACGGGCGTCGAACCGACCGGTTCACCCGACTGCTCCAAGATCCAACCGGTCGCTCAAGAACTCACCCGATCGGTTCGTGAGATCGGGTGAAAACTCGCCGTTTTCTGTGATTTATCTGTAACGGATCAACCGATCGGTTGACTTGTCACCCGATCGGTTGATCCGAAAATCTATATATAGGACCCCTAGGGTTCCAGAAACGGGAGAGTTGTATTTTTTTACTGTTTTATTTCCCTGTGACGGCTGTAATTGTTACTCTTAAGTAAGTTTTCAGATCTTTCTAATTTTTTAGTATTGTCTTTACTACTCCTTTACTTCCGCATTGCAATTGTCAGATTATGATTCTAACGGTTAAATTTCATTTAGATTGCTTTTTCATGAATTTTTGTGAGTAGTTCCCAAATCTGGGATTTTGGTGGAAGCCCCTTCGGGGGCTCTTCCCGATGCGTCCATAGGGTTAGGGAATCGATATGGAGTAGGAATCTAATGGTTACGCGGGGCGTTTCATTGTCATCGGCGGGAAAAAGACCGCCTTTGACCGTCGGGCCAAGGGGGAATAAACTTGGCGGTTGACTCCCTAGCCAAAGCTCACGCCTTTAGCGTAGACGCCGAATCCTAGCACGCGGGAGCGGCAGGATGAGACGTCGGGAGATATCGTTGCGGACTTAGTGCTCCCGGGATCGATCAGTGTTTATGGACACGGGAGTGCCCACTGATCGAATCCGGGAAGTCCGGTGTATCATCCTGGGCACCGACCGGAATATCGGGCCCATGGGACGCCGGTACCACTTTCAGAGGCAACGTCTCACCATTAGACCCTAATCCCGATCGCTATCCATACCCGTAGGCCGTAGCGGCGAGAGCCTCTCGTCGGGTCGGAAACCAAAGTCCCGGGTTTACTTTCTTTTTGTTCATACGCTTTCATTTCCTTTCGTGACAACCAACCACCGATTCGGGCTAGCTCGCCCCTCGGGGTGATTTAGGTCCTACCTGACCCAAGCACAACCTCGCCTCCCTGAGTTCGATATTCCCGCACCCTACACTAACCGTGAAACTTGCGGTAAACGACACCGCGCCGCCGCGACGCAAGCGGGGCGCCGGTCAGTAGACTCCCCACACGACCGCGTCGATCCCTTATTTAGTAACAACAGCAGGAGAAAATCAAGCTGCGACCGCGGCCGTTTCGAACTCTTCAAACGGCCGTTTCAAATGGAGAATTCTGAGCTGTGGAAATGCGTAATATTGCTCAAACGACGCGGCCGTGTGGTTTGAACCACACGGCCGTTTGAATTTTGGTCTGGAGTAACCCGATTGGATTCTAGGGTTTGTATTTAAATAGCTGGGCATTGCCAGCCTTGGGGAGCGAGGCTTTTAGCTCGTTTTTCATCTCTGTCCATGTTTTAATCTTAGTTTTAGGATTAGGATTGATTTAGATTAGTTTTTGGAGCTTTTCTTATGGATTGTAAGCAAGGATTGACAACTCTTGTGGATTAATCAATGAGATAAGTTTTTATTTTTATTTTCTTATTGTTTTTATTATTGTTTTGCTATTATTTGCCATTCCTATCATACTCTTTATCATTTTGATTGATTATCTTGGCGTTTGTTAATATCATACATGTTATCATATCGCGTTCTTCGTTAAATCTCCGTAAATCCACATCCAGTTCATTCGATTAGCGTAGCTAGTAACGACCTAAGATTGAGCTAGTACACGATCAATCTACCTCCCTACGAATGACCTTTAAAATGCTACGATGATGCCGTGCGCTTGCAGTTTACAAATATTAAAGCTTTATCGCTTTGCGAACAAGTTTTCGGCGCCGTTGCCAAGGATGCATGATTTGGTTGATATTAGCTAGATTTTGGGTTAGCTAGACTACGTGCTATTCAAAATTATAAAAATTCTAATAAATAAAATTTTTCCTACCACAGACATTGAATTTTAGCTATTCTCTTGTACCACTGACGCGCTTCTCTTAGCCAAATCTTTTATTTGTCAGGTGCATTTTGAAGATTATGTGGATGCCCAATGGATCATATGTTGAAAGCTTCAAAGATCTATTTTCACAAGGTGCTCAAGTGGGAGGCCACGATGATTTTCCACTGGTTGCATGATTTTGCATTAAGTGTGGGATGCAGGGGCATGTTTTTACCCAATGCCAACTTTACACCTACCCTTACAATCCACCATCATATACCTACAACCTCCACCATCTTGAACCTTCCTATCTTGATCCTCCACCTCCACCATAAAAATCCCACCTCGATTTGCTACTAGAAAGCCAACTTCGAGACCAAGCTTAATGGATCGAAACCCAAGCCATAACCAATGCCCAACTCCAAGAACTTGCCCAAAGTGTAAGTCAATTATCCATATCGCAAGAGTAGTCACAAATGCAAGCAAGGGATTCGATCATTTCACAAACACTGTCAAGAAAAGATAATCTTGGTGAAGGAGCCAACACTACCATCGGTAATCAGGCAAGGCGATACCAGACACCAAGGGATCAGATTGCTAGCTTTGCCTAGCTCGCTGGAGAGACACTTTGGCAAGCTTGGGGGAGATTCAACTGATTAGTGGATGGATTTCCACGGCATGTGATCAACACGCATGAGCTACTCTGTTTCTTCAGTGGAGGACTGCATATCGATTTGCAAGAATTCATGATGAAGATGAGTGTAGGCTAGTTCTTTGACATGTCGCCTGAAGAAGCATGGGATTACATGGAGATTGCAGCCGCATCTCATGCATCATTGACAGCCTGCACCATAAAAGGTAACTCATACGATTTAAAATTAAAAATTTTAATGTGTTTATTTTCCCATGCAGGTTTCACCTCTAAGACACGTACCACCGATGCTCACATTCATCACCATACCCCAGACGACACATCCCAGATGGATGATGTGGCATGCATTGGTCCATGTGTGGAAACAATTTTTCTTGGAGAGGTTGGTGACGAGCAAGGACCACGCCAAAACATCGCAAAATTCGTAGACGATGATGATATGGATAATGGTACCTTTATATGGCTAACGGGGAATGTTATGTATCATTATTCCACTATAGAAGATGGAAGTGAGGTGTACTTGGGTGGACGCAGAATCTCAGATATTGAAGAGCTCAAGTTATATTCCCCACTTGACCTGAGAGAGCACCGAGGAAACGTGGAGACTACGCTTATCAACGAGGAAGATGAGAGTGAGACCAAAGATGCGATACCTCATTTTAGAGAGCCTGACACATCCTTTCCTCTACCATCACCTCCACAGGACTTTCTCGTCCCACCAGAAGCATCGCATCCACCAAAGCTTAACGCTCCCGCTCAGGGAGACATTTTACACTCCACCTCTGAATCGTACATTCCATTTCATAAATTTGTAGATTCGAATTTTATTGACATGACACACCCCCTGCAAGATACAAATACATATGCAATGGAGGTGTGTTGGATCATGACTGCACCCGAGGAGCATGCATATGTAGTTGGAAAGGTGACGATGGCGTTACCATCAAGAGATAGCATTCTATTCTCAGGGAGTTTCTGTCACCCCATTCCATGCTTTTCATTAGATTTTGACAAGTCTCTTTGGGAAACATTTATTTCAGGGAAAGATTTTTCGCATCGAACTGATGCTCCCTATTTCTTGCAGGATTCAGGTGGTTTTCCTCAAGAAATACTAGGGGGAGCATTGCTGGAGTTCGATAGCGTTCATGACACTAGGACTTTGGCGGAGCCACTGAAAGAACAGATTGAGCATCTGCCTGGTCCAATCCACATTTTGGATCCACCATTTGAAAACAGGTGTACACAATCCTCTAGTGTAGATACTTTTACATTTTTCTAGGTTTTTAAATAAACTCGCTTCCTTTTTATAGATGAGGCGTATTAATTTTTAGATCTTTCCTAGATTTCAGAACTCTCACTTTTTCTTATTCGAATAAGTCTCTTCCCTCAATTGGCATGCCCCAAAAATCATATGAAACCCCAAATCCCAAAGTTTGAAATCTTATTTGTTCTTAAAATCCAAAACTATAAAAAACTTTAAGCTCAAACATTGAATTTTTTTAAAAACCATGCTCAAGATTTTGATTCTAACTATTTGTTGGGTTTATATGCTGCAGGACATGCCACACGACCGTGTGGAGTGATCCACAAGACCGTGTGTAGAAAGGGGAGCAGCTTGACAGAGCAAGGAGCAATTATGTGGAGCTGTGAGCATAAGATCCACACGACCGTGTGGAGGAGCCCATACAGTCGTGTGGAAGTAGGGGCTACCTTAATTGAAATGGTCAATTCAACACGGCTGTTTGGATCTAAGGAAACGGCCGTGTCATTTAACCCAACATACTGAACTTTCAAGAAAAATTCGAGACTTGACACGACCGTTTAAAATTTTTAAAACAACCGTGTTGATTACACCTTCGAATGGACATCAAAATCAAGATTCACACAGTTTTTTTGAATCAATGAAACGACCGCGTCGATTTACCCCTTTGTAGCTGCTGAACCAATTCCACACGATCATTTGGATTTTCCAAATGACCGTGTTATCCAAGCTTCACCAAGCCAATTTGCCAGCCTTTGTTGACAACACGATCGTGTCAACGGTCGTGTCGCTTCGACTATATATTTCCCCCATGCCCCAAATGGTCGAATCCCCCTCCCACTTCTCAACCCATTACAATTTTCTTTCACTCTTCATCTCCCCAATATTCCCCTCTCCGACGATCTCCTCCTCCACAGTCTATAAAACCCCCAACACTCTCCACCCTACTTCGATCTCCCTCTCTCTAACCTCACTTCCCAACGATAACCAAACTCCAGCCCTTCCTCATCGACAATCCCTCTTCGCCAACCCTAGCGACCGTCCAAGGGTTCGTTGGCGCAAATCGTCGGCTAGGGCAAAGATTGGACGCGGATTGACAGCTCGAGCTTAAATTCAACCAACTTCGCAGCTTCCAAGGGTCCATCTACACCACATTGCTTAGCATCGCAGCTAGAATCCACGGCAACCTTGGGTAACTTCGTCCCTTGCTCTTAAAATTTCAAATTTCTCTTCAATTTTTCGCTCCATACTTACTGCACTTGGTCATGGTTGTTGTAGCACTTGGTCGTGGTAGCCGTGCACCCTCACCACATTTGCCACACACACTCACCATCACCACCACCTTCATACACTCACTTCACCCTATTCACAACATGCCACCACACACAAAATACGCCTACGACCACCACCCAACGATTCCCAACTGGGAAAGTCCACAAGACAACGAAGATCAGATAGACCTTTCACGTCTATATAGCCACCACCACCACCACCCACTGTGACCCCACCTCAGATCAACACTTTCAAAATCACTTTTACCACCGAGGCACAGAGAGATCGCTTCACCACCCTATCTCGACGGACTATACATCCCACGAAGTTCGCGAGCATTCCTGCTTTCGAAACTTTAGGAGCCATCAAGGGTGTTTCCCGCATATATTCCAAGTTAGGATGGAACGATTTTCTCACTTTTAGAGCCCCCACATATGAGAGACCCACTCTTGAGTTTCTCAGCTCCTTAAAGTCCTAGAGCTCACAGTTAGAGTTCAGGGTCAGAGCACTGATTATACCATTTCATTTGACGCCCTGAACACTATCTTCCATTGGCCTGTCGCCTCAACATACTCCATAGGCCCCACCTAGTGCCCACCCCGCTGCATTCACTCCTTTCCATTTTTGGGATCAGATCACTAGAGCGGGATGCTTCCCTCGCACCGCGGCAAAGGCATCTTCCATCATTCACCCATCACTATGCCTTGGCCATCGCATTATCGCAAACACACTATTTTGCAGGGAAGAGACGGGCATAATCTCGCTACCTGAGCTTCTATTTTTATGGAGCATGATACTACCCTTAGTCTACCACCCCAGAGAGGGTGCTGCGCCAGTCCTAGCCCCACGAAGAGTTTTTCATGTAGGCTCATGGTTAGCACACATGCTCATGTAGGTCACCACGTCCTCTATGAGCAAGATCTGTTGTGGCGGCCTCATTACACTGATAGCCTCTCACCCTCTTGTCTCCCTTGAGATGGATGCCATCATATCAACCGTTTCTGGCCCTTCTTCTCTCGATCTCTCAGTTCTCACACATATGCATATGATCAAAGTGAACCTGAGAGAACAATATGTATGGCTTTATGGGGCAAAAATGCACTCCCTACACCATCTTGCCAAACCCTACACCCACACATGTCGATGGGGCTACGCAGTGGACTTTTGACCCTGATCCTATCTTTCCTCCTGCTGCACTGCCCGAGCCCAATCCCCAGCCTTAGCCTATCTCCACTGAACCATCCACCTCCATTGCATACACCAACATTCCCACGATCACCGAGGAGCCCATCACCACACAGACTACACTTATTGGAGATGGCTCTGGACCGTCTGCTCCTCATCCTCCCCTCGACACTCATGCACACCTACTTGCACTAGAGGGGATGGCTCAGGACTTCCGGACCTTCATTGATGCCATGAGAGAGACACACACTAAGATTCTATCTTACCTCTCCGAGATCCACCGAGCCCTTTACCCACCCCCACCCCTACCCCCACCCCCACCCCTACCCCCACCCCCACCTGAGGATGGCGCTTCTCGTTTCCCTCCACCATACACTACACTCACTGAGCCCACACTTTAGCACCACACTAGCTTGTGGGAGACCTTTACCTTTTCACTTCCCTCTACACATTTTTATGTCCTCATATCCATTGTTTATATTGCATTGAGGACAATGCATACTTACAGCTTGGGGGAGAATAGTTTCACTCTTCACTTTTTATTTTTAGTTTTCTTTTTTCCACCTCTACCTTCGTGTTTTTATCCATGTGTTTATATCACGTTTTCCCTCTTCTTTATTTCTTTTTCATTTCTTTTACCTCCATGCATCATGTTTCCTTTTTATATGCATACAAAAAAAGAGAACAAACAAAATTATCAAAACCCCAAAAATATTTGCATCGCTTCATGCATTTTGCATTCCCCATGCATCATTTGTATATACATGTTTCAAGAATTTTCCGAAATCGAGCTCTATATGCGTGGTTTTCGATTGGAATTTCATTTTCTATCTTCTGCGCTCGATTTCCTCAATATCGATTTGAATAGAAGATTAAGACACATTTTTAGTTTCAGATCCCATTTAATATGCTTGTTATGACCACTCTCATATTCTCTAGGATAGAAGTATTCAAAACCGAACTAGGTCTTTTAGAGATCCATTTTATGCATGGACCGTAGAACTGATAGTTGAGTATAATGGTTTATAACCCATCGAGACCTGGATAACAACATATTAGCTAGTACTGAGGAGTGTTATCGCTGTACATATTCATGCTTTCCACATAAAAAAGAAAAAAATGCGTGTTTATATGGGAAAAAAAAGGAATAAAACATGCACCATTCTCCTAGCGACACCGACTAGCCGGATCCCCACGATATAAACCGTCGGGGCCTCGCACCGAAAGGTTTCTCTTGGAGGAGTGCATGGGAATAGGGATTATGATTGGTTTGAGCTAGTGGGTCCGAGGGTTCCTTCTTGGCCTAATACCCTAAGGTCGTCTGACCTGGGAGTCATCAACCCAATGCTCCTTACACGAACCAATTAGAACCCAAACAAAAAAAGAGAGAAAAAGAGAAAAGATTTTGGAGCATGAATTAGATTGTCGATTTCATGAATCATGGAAAGTTGAAGTGTTATGGGAGCCATTTCATCGATGGATCAACAACCCATTATCTCAGACTTATCTTTTCCTCGACCATTGCTTAGCTTAGATCCCTTCGTTTTAGACCTAAGGACATGTTAGAGGCAATATTCTAGGATTTGAGCATGATCATAGCTTAGTATATTATTTGACGATTCGAGCTAAAAACCACGTCCTAAGACTATATTCTAATCGATAGAGAGGAGTTGGTGTTTTAGATTTTCATGAATTTGAAATTCCCATCGATCCACGTTATATGATTGATTTTATAAAATTCTTAAAACTCATATCATTTTTTGCTTGCTTGACTGCATACTCCATTGTTTACTCTTTCTTCGTCTTCCTCGAGGACGAGGAAGAGTTTAGCTTAGAGGATTTTGATAGGTAGTATAAATATATATAGTTTTCACGTTCTTTTTACTCACGTTTCACTCCACATTGCCTCGTTTTTCGTGCCGATTTCCTCGTTTTTTGTTCCTTTTTACGTTTTTGGTATTTTGATGTGTTTTAGGTAAAGTTGTGGAATTTTGGAGCTAAAGAACGAGAATAATGACTTTTGGAGTGATTATCGACGCTATGGAGTTCAAATCGATGAAGAATGGAGACGAGTGATGGTGAGCTCTGTTGGTAGCAACGATCTATGAACTTCGTGTTTGATGATAACAAACGTGTGTGAATGTTTTGACATGTGTGAACGTTCTGACGTGTGTGCTTAAGTGTTCTTCAGGTACAAATAAGCATGAACAAACAGGGAGAACAATAGAGGCAAACCTTCGAGGATCAAGCAAAAAGACGAAGTCAATTTTTGCCACACAAAAATGGAAGAATACGATGCAATACAAACCTTATATATATTTGGAGCAAACTTTATATAATTTTTGTATAAAGCAAATTTTCATTTAGAATTGTGTGCAACCTCTTCCAAACAAATCTAATTAATTCATTTGTTTTGGCAGGGAACAAAATTGTTTGGCCTTTAACATCCTCAAGCAAAAAGGATTAGTGGAAGGGCAATTATCTCTAAATGAAGGCACTCACCTGGGCCAAGCATTCAAATTCAAAAGGGAAACACTTTAATCAAATTGAGAAGTGCAAGGCACCATGGTAATTAAGTTGAAAAAGGTTATTGCTCATACCTATATAAACAATCCTTAAGCCTAGGTTTTCAAGAGAGCAACATGCCGAAACGAACATAAAAAAGGGAGAGTCGCAAGTATTATTTCGGAGAGCTCCTCATCAAAATTCCAGAGGGAGCTGTGCGCTAGAAATCAAGAGTTGTTTGGCCAAAATCAAGAACGATGTGCAAATCTCTAATTGGTTGGCCGAAATAAAGAGACAACCACATCTTTAATCTCTAGTGCAAATCCAAAAGACACAGCCGCACTTCAAAATTCCCCAAGCCAACATTGTTGACTTCATTTCCCAAAGAGAGCAACTTCATGCCATAACCTGTGCATCCAAAACGAATAGCAAAGGAGAAGCTTCATGTGATAAAGGTAAGTATTGAATGTTTTTAATTTAAAAAAAGTACTGAAGTTTTTTTTGTGCAGAGCCGTACCCCAATAAAAAAATCGTAGAAAGGTCTGTCGAAATTTTGGTTGTGCCTTTTTTTGAGAGATATACGTTTCTACAACAAAAACAAAAAAAGGTCACCTTTCCAATCATCAAGAGCCAAACAAAAGAAAAGCAGCCGAATTTTTTTGTGTGCTTGGTCAAATCTTTTGAGGAAAGCCGCACTATTTATTTTAGTTCACTTTCTAGCACAAAAAGAAGAGGGGAGAGCTGTGCGCAACTTTTTGGAAAGGCAGTCGCAAGTTTGTCCTTTTTTGGCCTGTCGAACTCTTTGACTCAATAACTTCATCCCAGGTCGTGAGCAATATCAATCTGCCAAGAATTTCTCAATGTTGCCGTGAGTTACATCCATTGTCGAGATATCATCCAGCCAGCACCTTCAAGTATGTCCAAACTCGTGGCATCAAGATCTCCTAGCTCCACAACATCAACTTGTTTCAGACATTACTCCAAGCCGCAACGTGATGATTGAGGGGACTAGGGACTACTAACCGTCAGAGCTGATCTGACCACGTGCTGAACGACAGAGACATCAACACCGTCCTAACTGAGCAATTCTAAACTCATACTTTATTATATTTTGTGATATTTGTGTTGTAATATCTGTAGAACAATTTATTATCTTTTGGGGACTTGGCTAGTTGGGACTAGCCAAAAGAGAAGTTTACTAGGATTGTTATTGTTTGGGTACTAGGATTATAATTGTTTGGGCACTTTGGTGAGTGCAGGTACTGAGAGCCAGGTGAGTGTAGTGTTGGTGCTCTAGCTACAGGTTGTACCAGTTAACTTTAATAATCTAGTACTGCTTTTGGGGTTGGACGTAGGTCGTTGGGATGACCGAACCAGGGTATATTGCCTGTGCATGTCGTGACTGCTTTACTATACTCTGCGTCTGATTGATTGTGCTTTAACTACGTGTGATTTCTCGTGGGTTGCACGACAATTTTTATAAGCCTATTCACCCCCCTCTAGGCTTAGATCCAGATCCAACAAGTGGTATCAGAGCAGGTTTAGAGGATCTAGCCTAGTTGACCATGTCTATTAATATGTCTGATTCTGCTTTTGCTGAGGGTCAGTCTATTTCTCGTCCCCTTAGGTTTAATGGTGTTGATTTTGCATATTGGAAAACTAGGATGAGGATTTATTTAGCTGCTGTTGATTATGATGTTTGGAACATTGTAGAGAAAGGTTATAAACCTCCCACCATTACTGTTGCCAATAATGAAATGTTAAAACCAGAAGGTAAGTGGGATGACTTTGATAAGAAGCGCTTTTCATTGAATAATAAAGCTATGAATGCATTGATTTGTTCTTTAGATAAAGCTGAGTTTAACCGTATATCTCAATGTCAAACTGTGCAGGAAATTTGGCATACTTTGGAGGGACTCACGTGGGTACATCGCAGGTAAAGGAGTCCAGACTTGCATTGCTCAGCACTGAATATGAAAGCTTTCGCATGCTTCCATCAGAGTCAATTAAGGAGATGTTTGCGAGGTTCACAGACATCGTCTACAAATCTACTTCTCTTGGAAAGCCGTACTTGAGTCTGGAGCAAATTAGAAAGATCTTAAGAGAGCTACCTAGCACCTACCATCCCAAAATTACAGCTATTCAGGATGCTAAGGATTTATCGCAGATGAAAGTGGAAGACCTGATAGGGAACCTGATGTCCCATGAGCTAGAGCTGCAGAGTATTGAACTGAGAGAGAAAGATGAAATCAAGACTTCAAATGCACTAGCCCTTCAGGCTAAGGATGATGAAGATGAAGATGAGGATGCTTTTTTGGTGAGAAGCTTAAAGAGATATATCAGAACCGGCAATGGGAGATCAAAGATGATGAAAAGGTTTAATCGCTCTAAATCTAATTCTAATAATAAATCTTTTAAGCAGACTACTACTTGTCCAGTTATATGTTTTAAATGCAAAAAGCAGGGACATTTTATGAAGCATTGCCCTCAAGGAAAGAACAACGCTGCAGAGCAAAAGGGGAAATCTTTGGTGCTCACATGGGATATGGACACCGAGGATGAATCCCAAGAGGAAGTTGCGCACTCCTTCGTTTGCCTGATGGGAGAACTCGATGAGGTACAAACTTGCACCAAAGCTGAACTTATGACTATTTGTAAAGAAATGGAAAAGGAAATTCAAAGCTTGGAATCAAATGTAGAGTTACTTGAATCCCATGTAGAAAAGTTTAAATGTGCTAATTTTGAATTGCAACAAGACAATTATAATATTTCATTAGAAGTTGATGAAATAAAAGAAAAGCTTGTTGCATGTAATTCTACTATTAGCTCTTTGAAAAAGGGAAAATCTTGCATGCCTACTGAAACTAAATGTCTGAATTGCTCTATTCTGCTTAAAGATACTAGCATGTTTAAACAAAATATAGTTAAACTAGAAGCTGAAAGTGAATTGCTAAATGAGAAAATTTGCATACTAATCAATGAAAACAAAGAGCTAGAAAAGAAGATGGCTAATTTTAAAAAGAGTGAGGAAGAGAACAAAAAGGCTTTCATTAGTAAATGTACCATGCTTGTTAATGATAATATGTTCTTAAAATCTAAAATATCTGATCTTGAATTGTCTATTAAAAAATTTGGTGTTGGAAAGCATTCATTAGACATTATTCTAGGAAATCAGATACATGGTAATAATAGGCGTGGTTTGGGCTATGGAAATAAAATTAATGAGAGGACTAGAATTAATAGAAAGCATCAAAAAGAAACTGGTGTAGGAAGAGGTATGTTTGCTAAATGTTATACATGTGGTGGTGTTGGTCATGCTTATTTTAATTGCAAGTATAGGAACACCAACATTAAATTTAAGCAAATTTGGGTTCCAAAAAGTAAAGTGACTAACACCAGTGGACCTATTTGGATTCCTAGGTCACACATATCGTGTTCTTCCAACGTGTAGGTACATGGCACGGCTAAGGGACAACAGTGAGTGGTACTTAGACTCTGGCTGCTCAAGACACATGACAGGTGATAGCGAAAAGTTCCTTAGCCTTGTAAAGCGTGAAGGAGGAAGTGTTACTTTACGAGACAATGGAAAATGCAAGGTAATTGGTAAAGGTGTTGTAGGTAACGACACCGTTCAGCTTACAGCTGTCCTTTGGGTTGAAAAGCTTAAATACAACCTCATTTCTATTAGTCAGCTGTGCGACAAAGGCATGAAAGTAGAATTTGATGCAAATTTTTGTAGAATTATTGATGGCTCCACAGGTGACACTATTATTACTGCTAATAGAAGAGATAATGTTTATACTCTTATGCTTGAAGAACTGACTATTTCTAAATGATTGCTTGTAGGTGAAAAAGAGGCCACACTATGGCATATACGACTAGCACATGCAAGCATTGGATTACTAAAGAAACTAGAAAGCAAAAAATCTGGTAAGAAGACTACTGCATCAAACATATGTGAATGGAATAACGAAGAAGAGGAAAATGAAGAACAAAAAAGCTTTCAAAGGAATAATGAGGAGCAATCTGAAAGACAAGAGGAAATTGAAACTGGCACGGTAGAAATACAAGACGAAGCAGTTAACAGAGGAGAGCTGAGGTTCAATCCAAACCTCCCATCAGACTTGATTATTGGTGAGCCTACGGCAGGTATACACACTCGTTCCTCTTTTATTGATAAAACCTAGAACGAGATTTCATGCTTACATGTGTGCTTGAACTTTTTTCTTGTTTGTGTGCTAGTAGTTGCATTGTCTTGTGTGCTTGGATTCTTTTTTTGTGTGACTACATCTCATGTTTGCTTTAGTACCTCATGCATAAAAACAAAAAAAATGAAAAACTAAAAAAATGGTGATCAAATGTGTATCTGTCTCTTTGATTCATTAAAAAGAAGTCTTCATGAATGATTTTCATATCTATGTAGAAATTGGTGTATTATTTCCGTTGCTACATGCGCATGTTCATCTTTCTAAATATTCATGGCATGTTCAAAAAATGACTTGATTTCTACACCTACTATTTCACTTCCACATGTATTATTATTGTTGCACATTTGGAGATATCATTTATAAAGTATAGAAAGTGAATGTAGGAGGAAAACTTAACTGAAAATCTAAGGTATATGATATACCTTGCCATGGATAAAAATTGAGCATTAAAAAATGATGATATTACAAGTATAAAAATGAAAAATAAGGTTAATTGCTCCGTATGAAAAATGGATACAATCTTTGGCAACGGTATTACCCACGAGTATCCAACATAACCTTTATGGGTACACTTTAGCGTTGGTGTATTTATTCGTCAAGCAATGCTACCCCCACATCTAAGAGTCCTTTTAGGATATGTTTTGGGGTATGGTACCTTGAACTCATTTTTTAATGAGATGTGGACAATCAATCCTAGGTGATAAAATGTTATATGGAAAATGTGGATTGGTTTTGGTTGACTTTCTTAAATGATTCTCCCTATGTGCTTCAATTTTAATTATCACACGTACACGTTGGTGTTGAAGTCTTAGTTGTTTAATTTCATTGGATTTTGACTTGATTATTCTATGATTGTATGCATGCCATTGTTGGTAGTGGTTAATGATACTCTCTTTTTGTATGTTATATGATTTTGACTTCATGATATAACTTTTGATGATAACAAAGGGGGAGAAAAATTTGGGAAGATTTGGTATTTGTGGTAATTGGTGTGCGTTATTTGGTATTTGGCATTTGGTACTATCTTGATACTATCTTTGTAATGCTCGTGAAAATATGATTGTTTGATTTTGGGGAAGCACTAAAATATGGAGAGCAAGCATATTGCTAACTTTGCATATGGATATTTGCACATCATTGTTTGCACATCATTATATCGTCACACTTTCACACACACTATTTGGAAATTTATTGCCCAAATCTTATACTTAGTTTGTCATCATCAAACCGGGGAGATTGTTGGTAGTAACGATCTATGAACTTCGTGTTTGATGATAACAAACGTATGTGAACGTGTTGACATGTGTGAACGTTTTGACGTGTGTGCTTAAGTGTTCTTCAGGTACAAATAAGCATGAACAAACAGGGAGAACAATAGAGGCAAACCTTCGAGGATCAAGCAAGAAGACGAAGTCAATTTTTGCCACACAAAAATGGAAGAATACGATGCAATACAAACCTTATATATATTTGGAGCAAACTTTATATAATTTTAGTATAAAGAAAATTTTCATTTAGAATTGTGTGCAACCTCTTCCAAACAAAATCTAATTAATTCATTTGTTTTGGTAGGGAACAAAATAGTTTGGCCATTAACATCCTCAAGCAAAAAGGATTAGTGGAACTACAATTATCTCTATATGAAGGCACTCACCTGGGCCAAGCATTCAAATTCAAAAGGGAAACACTTTACTCAAATTGAGAAGTGCATGGCACCATGGTAATTAAGTTGAAAAGGGTTATTGCTCATACCTATATAAACAATCCTTAAGCCTAGGTTTTCAAGAGAGCAACAGGCCGAAACTAACATTAAAAAGGGAGAGCCGCAAGTATTATTTCGGAGAGCTCCTCATCAAAATTCCAGAGGGAGCTGTGCGCTAGAAATCAAGAGTTGTTTGGCCAAAATCAAGAAACCTGTGCAAATCTCCAATTGGTTGGCCAAAATAAAGAGACAACCGCATCTTTAATCTCTAGTGCAAATCCAAAAGACACTGCCGCACTTCAAAATTTCCCAAGCCAACATTGTTGACTTCATTTCCCAAGGAGAGCAACTTCATGCCATAACCTGTGCATCCAAAACGAATAGCAAAGGAGAAGCTTCATGTGATAAAGGTAAGTATTGAATGTTTTTTATTTAAAAAAATACTGAAGTTTTTTTTGTGCAGAGCCATACCCTAATAAAAAAGAGAATTGCTACATGCACCTCAAACTTGAGGTGCATGCAATGATTTGTTTCCATTTTTGGAAACAAAAAACAAATCAATTAATTTGCTGGCACTTCTTACTTTTGTTCTTTTTCCAAAAATATACACTAATCATTGAATACACCTCAAATTTGAGGTGCATTTAGTCATCCTCAAAAAAATCATAGAAAGGTCTGCCGAAATTTTTGTTGTGCCTTTTTTTGAGAGACGCACGTTTCTACAGCAAAAACAAAAAAAGGTCACCTTTCCAATCATCAAGAGCCAAACAAAAGAAAAGCAGCTGAATTTTTTTGTGTGCTTGGTCAAATCTTTTGAGGAAAGCCGCACTATTTATTTTGGTTCACTTTCTAGCACAAAAAGAAGAGGGGAGAGCTGTGCGCAACTTTTTGGGAAGGCCGCCGCAAGTTTGTCCTTTTTTTGGCATGTCGAACTCTTTGACTTAACAACTTCATCCCATGCCGTGAGCAATATCAATCTGCCAAGAATTTCTCAATGTTGTCGTGAGTTACATCCATTTTCGAGATATCATCCAGGCAGCACCTTCAAGTATCTCCAAACTTGTGGCATCAAGATCTCCTAGCTCCACAACATCAACTTGTTTCAGACATTACTCCAAACTGCAACGTGATGAATGAGGGGACTAGGGACTACTAACTGTCAGAGCTGATCTGACCACGTGCTGAATGACAGAGACGTCGACACTATCACAACTGATCAATTCTATACTCATACTTTATTATATTTTGTGATATTGGTGTTGTAATATTTGTAGAACAATTTATTATCTTTTTGGGGACTTGGCTAGGTGGGACTAGCCAAAATAAAGCTTTACTAGGATTGTTATTGTCTGGGCACTTTGGTGAGTGCATGTACTGAGAGCCAAGTGAGTGTAGAGTTGGTGCTCTAGCTACATGTTATACCAATTTACTTTAATAATCTAATACTGCTTTTGTGGCTGGACGTAGGTCGTTGGGACGATCGAACCTAAGTATATCGCCTGTGCATGTTGTGACTGCTTTACTATACTCTGCGTATGATTGATTGTGCTTTAACTGCGTGTGATTTCTCGTGGGTTGCACGAGAATTTTTATAAGCCTATTCACCCCCTCTAGGCTTAGATCCAGATCCAACAAGCTCAAGGAGGAGGAGCAGAGACACCTCTCACACGGCCATGTGAGATGCCTCACACGGCCATGTGAGAGGATATGGCCAAGGACCCCCCAACGAGGCCATACACGGCCATTTGGATGGCCGTGTGGGTCATCCTATTAAGAAGCAATAAGCCTTCGACAAGGCCATGTGGACTCTTCACACGGCCGTGTCATCCTTTGCCCTGTCGAAGACAAGTGGAGCAAAGTCAACATGACACGGTCGTGTGGACTCCCCACACGACAGTGTCGATCCATTATTTAGCAACAACAGCAGGAGCAAATCAAGCAGCAACACTGCCATTTCACGCTCTTCAAACGGCTGTGTCGAATGGAGAATTCTGAGCTGCAGCAATGCGTAATGTTGCTCAAACGATGCGGTCGTGTGGTTTGAACCACATGGTCGTATAAATTCGGGTCTGGAGCAACCCGATTGGATTCTAGGGTTCGTATTTAAATAGCTAGGCACCGCCAGCCTTGGGGAGCGAAGATTTTAGCTCGTTTTTCATCTCTTTCCATGTTTTAATCTTAGTTTTAGGAGTAGGATTAGTTTAGATTAGTTTTTGGAGCATTTCTTATGGATTATAAGCAAGGAATGACAACTCTTGTGGATCAATCAATGAGATAAGTTTTTATTTCTCTTTTCTTATTGTTTTTATTATTGTTTTGCTATTATTTGTTGTTCCTATCATACTCTTTATCATTTTGATTGATTATCTTGGTGTTTGTAAATATGATACACGTTATCATATCGAGTTCTTCGTTAAATCTCCGTAAAGCCACACCCCATTCATTCGATTTGTGTATCTAGCAACGACCCAAGGTCAAGCTAGTACTCGATCAATCTACCTTCCTGTGGACGACTCGTAAAGTGCTACGATGATGACGTGCGCTTGTAGTTTACAAATATTAAAGCTTTATCGCTTTGCGAACAAGTTTCATCAAGAACACGTATCCATACTTAAAGTGATCTTTTAATGAACATAATCAAATAATCCTTTCTGGCTAATGTAGACGAGTGTCTGCATACATCCGAATGTATGAGACCCAAGAGTTCATTAACTCTTTCGTTTTGTCATACAAAAGGAGTTTTTAGTCATCTTATCTTTGAGGCAAGACTTGCAAGTGTCGCATGACCCATAATTCGAGAAGTCTAAAGACACCTCTTTACGTAACTCACAAGTCTCTTCTCTTTGATATGACATAGTCTACTATGTCAGACTAGGATTCATTAGTTTCTTTGTGTTTTCTTGTATTAACTCTTAATACATCATGGTCATTCAAAGTATATATGCACCATAACACCATATTCATGCAATTTTACAATCAAATAATTAAGTTTACAACTTTTATTGATAGTAGATATATTTCCATCGTACGGAGATTACGTTGCATGTAAAATTTAGGAACATAGTACTGCTTCAAAAGCAAATGGCGACGCTCGCCAAGGTGTATTGGACGTCTCCAGCAGCCCCAGCAGCAACGCTTGCTCTATTGCCGACCTTTGAGAATGACCTCTTCTTTTCAGCCTTCTACTCCTTCTCAGTTTCTGTAACCAATTACAGATGTGAGAAATCACGTTGGTATCAAATACCATACATTTGGAATTCATGAAAAGAATTATACTTTGTATAACAATTATTACTGAAGTTGAGGCATCAATATGCCACTTCTTCTTTTGTTCCAGGAACATCTTGCAGTTCCTCCTCCAATGCCCTTCCGTATAGCAGAAATAGCACTCTGCCTTGGCTGACTCTCCTTTTACCACCTTTCCATTCCCCTTCTCTATGCCCTTCTTAGGTTGAAGAGCCGTCTTATTCTTTCTTTTTCCATTGGGCTTGGAGGAAGAAGAAGAGCCAACAACCAAACCAGGAGACTTATCTTTCAAGCCTTCCTCAAACGACCGAAGCATGTAGAGGAGTTCAGGAAGTTCAACCTCAATCTTGTTCATAATAAAACTACTTTTGAACATGGCAAACTTCAGGGTAAGAGAATTAATGACCAATTCCATAGACAACTATTGGTCCAAAACGAAACCAAACTCTGCAAGATCCTCAATATACGGAATCATATTGAGTACATGAGCTTGGACCGTGGCCCCACTCATCTTCATGTTAAACAATTTAGACGAAGCCTTGAACCTTATAGCTTAAGATGATTTCCCATACAATTGTTTTGTATTTAGGAAAATGCTACGAACATCCATATGTTCGTGCCGCCGTTGGAGCACATTGTCCATAGAGGCCAGAGTGAGACATCAAGCTTTTTCGTCATCCAGGAACCATTGCTTATAAGATCCAATATCTCAGTTTCGGTCCCTTTAGGTGGTTCATCAGGTACAGGGTCTTTGAGGACATAGCGAAGTCTTTCAAAAGAAAGCGTGACTTTGATATTTCTAAACCAGTCTTTATAATTTTTACCAGTAAGCCTATTCTTGTCTAAGATGAGCTTTAGTCTAGAAGACATTGCTTTAAAGATTAGGACACTAAATTTAGCATGCGTTCGTTATTTTCAAATATAGTTAGATTGGTTTTTATCTAACCATATCCTCCCACTATTTTTGCGATCATCTCAACCCATATAGATTGAATGAATAGTGATATTTAGTGGGAAAGGAATCCAACCACCTTGAGTTTCACAACTTTGGGTTTGCCCAACAAGTTATCGACTCTGCGATCGGTAGATGACTCTTCATCAATCACATCATATGTGATTCCCTTATCAGTTTTTACCCCTAGTCACTTATGGCCTTTGAGTTTGCCTAACATACCATAATGACTAGTCTAGTCGGACCCTTGCTTTCTTCTTTAGTCCTAACTTACATCGACGCTCGGTTATGTTCACAACGCGATGGTTTTGATTAAGCTGACCTAATCATATGCAATGAAATTGGTTCCCAAAAGATTACCATGTTATGGCTTGGATTTGTCCAACAACTATAACATGAATCCCCAGTTACAAATCTCCAAAAGCAAGGAGGGCTACGGCTAATCCTAAGACGGATTTTTAACGTAATTGACTAGAATATAATCAATGCCTGTATTATTGATAATTAGAGTCTAAATTGATCTAGTTGAACTCGGCCCAGCAGGTTTGGCTAGGTAGGATCACTTACTCCTAGCTAGGATGAGCTCTACTAGGGTGAACAAGCCTAGACACCAAACGATTCTAGACACCGCCTCGCGGATACCTTAAGAACACCAATTATCAAAATTATGCTTCATTGGTATGTTTATGGGTACTTTCGAATTAGTTAATCCTAATTCTAGGCGATTCCTAGAACTAACATTTTAAGAATCAAATATCCATCACAATACTGACATCCCACACAGTTATCATATGACATAAATGAAGTCTAATTTTCGAAAATAATTTTCGAAAAAACCAAAAGCACATATAATTATTACACAAGGCCACATGACCACATCATCGCCATAGGTTAGCTAATTATGGCAGAGCGGTGGTAGGACCTTTGCAATATAAATTTATATGTCATGCCGTGAAATCCGAAAACTATAGTAATTTAATCATTGTATGAATTAAATTACAAACATCACAGAATTGCAAGTAAGCTCTCTAGTATACCCTAATAATCTAAGGGAACTCAATGCTCCAAGTAGGATTGCCACCACATAGCAACACCTTGCGAAGCGCCTCTTTGGCCCATCTCAACTCCATGTATATCCTACCCTTAGTAATCTTCGGTTAGCTCTGCCTCCTAATTTTACTATACATTTACACAAGGGCATCCCCTTGGAAAAATAATAACTACAAAAGAGGCCAAAATTAATTATATAAAATTAGTGCATGTAGGCACTACAAATTACATAATTAAAAATGTAAACCTAGAGAGCTTACATGCCACAATAGCAATACAAACATCGTCCGCACGCATGTTTATGAATAGCAAAAAATAAATCAGATCCTTGGTAAAACCTTGCTCTAATACCACTAAAGGGTTTTGTGCAAGCTTCCATAAGGGTTTTCCATCGTCTTGCCTAGGCTTAGCAGATGTGGAAGGAGTGGACGAAGGAAAACCAAATCATAAAACACTTTTATGAAAATGCTCTACGAAAAAATGCTCATTTGCAGGATCTTTTACTATTTAGAGAGAAGGGCGAACTGATCTCGCCTAGACAGATCTAAAATATTTTTTTTGCAAAATTAAAAACATACTTTATATTTTGCCGTCGCAAAACAATCCCTTAGGAAGACGCTCCGAAGCGATACAATGCCTCTGTCAGGAGGTGACCACTTGCTCCAGAAATTTTCACCTTAGCTGAATTCTCGCTCCAAGCTTTGGATCTGATCCGAACTTCCTTCAAGTCTTGCTAGAAACTGAAAGGAAGCAAAGAGGATAATGAGGAAAAATTTGGTCGCCTTCAGATCTAGGTTTACTCACTTTAATTTAAGGTGAGCTCCCTTGATCTAGGCTGGATGTAAATTTTGGAGAAAGAGTGGATCCCTATTTATAGGGTGAGCTGAGGCTTAAGAGGAGTATCACGTCGATGTGGTACTAAAAGACAGAATTCAAATTGACTCAAATTTGTCCCCTTTCGAGGACCAAACTTTGAGCAATTAATTCTTATTCTACGTTAAGCTTCAGAATCAAAATGATATCTCATTTCGAAGAGCATTAAACGAAGATCACATAGAAACAGCTGATGCTCACTTCCGAGGTTGTTTGACCCCTCAAACGATCCCTCAAAGTTGTGCCCAAAAACTACCCAAATCCAATTTTCAAATCAGCAGAAAAAGAACCCTGTATGGGGTGGGCCCTATGCGCAGCGGGTCGGGCGACCAGCTGCACCAGGTGGGCGGGTCCAACTGGGCTTTGGGCCAAAGCCCAGCGCCCGACTAGGCTTTGGCCCAGCGCATTTGCTGGGCTTTGTCAGCGCTGGGCTTTGCCCAGTTTTCATATAAGTGGGGTTTTAAAGTTCTTTTCATGTGCTAAGGAGCTTGGACCAAGGCAATTGGGTCTGGGACATTCCCAGACCCTGTTTGGGTATTTTCTATGCTTTTAAGGCTCGATTTTCACGTCACATCATATATGATTGAAATCCTCTTTGCAACTATTTGCGACCATATTAATTCACAAGCATCATATGCATTTTCCTCTTATTACTAGGACAAGGATCTCAGCCTGTGTGAGACCCTACAACCTGACCCTACTACATGTGGGACTCATAGCCCCTGATGACAGTGACCACGAGCAGCAGGTGTCGTCCCTGGTTCGGTATCATCATTACGTGGTCTGTCCCTTGACATAAACCTTGTTGGGACTATCCTTGTGATGCATTCTGTAATTTTAATCCCTTTGTCAACACTATGTCGCTGTGAAGCGTAGGGTATGGTTGACTGTCAACCCCTAATAGCTTCACGATCGATTAGCGTCATTCGGTCTTAGCTTGTCTTTGTTGGATCAATTTCAACACACCTTGGACATGGATTTCGCTAAGGACCGTATTGATTTCGTGACACTAACTCTCCACATACGGGAGTGACGAATCCTCTCTTAGCCACTACTCACCTTGTATGCTTCAAATGTCACCCAACCTAAGACCTTTCAGCAGGCCATGCCTCGAAGCTAGGTCAGAAATCTAAGTGACACCTTTCACGCACAGGCTAGTACAATGGCCTCAAGTCAAAGGACCAACTTGCATATCATCACTTGATAGCTGCCATTGATAGTTTTGTATGTGCTATCCTTGTAGCAGCTCTCATTGGGTCATTCAGTGAACTCATTCTCTAATGA